>JMSH01000002.1:0-181975 GCA_000712465.1 Huntiella moniliformis | reverse complement strand
GGGCCCAGCGGCCAGTCGCAGCCGCGCACTCAGCAGCAGACTGCTGCGGCGCAAAGACCTGCGCAGCCCAAGCCTCTCAATGTATCGAAGCCCCAGCCCCCCGCACCATCAGACGACCCGCGCAAGGATGCGCAAGACGCCCTCAGCAAGCCGCGCAAGGAGACGGTCCGTATGTCGACCATGTCCGAGGGCGAGATTATGGCGCGTCTGCGCGAGGCAGTTTCTAAGGAGGACCCCAACATGTCGTACCAGAAGCAAAAGAAGATTGGTCAGGGTGCCTCGGGTTCCGTGTATGTTGCGCGTGTTAAGCCAGAGACTACCTCTAAGCCGGCGCGGAGAGTTATTGACAACAACGAGGCGCGGACGGGTCGCGCGGATAAGCCTGCTTATGTGGCTATCAAGCAGATGGACTTGGCCAACCAGCCACGTAAGGAGCTTATTGTCAATGAGATTCTGGTCATGAAGGATAGTCAGCATGAGAATATTGTTAATTTTGTTGACGCCTTCTTGCGGAACAACGGCGCTGAACTGTGGGTTGTCATGGAGTTCATGGAGGGTGGTCCTTTGACGGATGTCATTGACAACAACCCAGTAATTACGGAGGAGCAGATTTCAACGATTTCGTTGGAGGTGAGTTCAAACGAATCCCGTGTTGCCCTATATTTACTAATTTGTATGTTTAGACTTGTCGTGGTCTTCACCATCTTCACTCTCAAAACATTATCCATCGTGATATCAAGTCCGACAACGTTCTTCTTGATGCCCGTGGCCACGTCAAAATCACCGATTTCGGTTTCTGCGCTAAGCTGTCGGATCAGCGTTCCAAGCGTGCTACCATGGTTGGTACCCCCTACTGGATGGCCCCCGAAGTCGTCAAGCAAAAAGAGTATGGTCCCAAGGTCGATATTTGGTCACTTGGTATCATGGCCATTGAGATGATCGAGTCAGAGCCTCCATACCTGAACGAGGAGCCTCTCAAGGCTCTGTATCTCATTGCCACCAACGGCACTCCCAGACTCAAGAGACCGGATAAGCCGAGTAAGGAACTTCGCGATTTCCTTAGTTTCTGCTTGTGCGTAGATGTGCCGAGGAGAGCGTCGGCGGAGGAACTCCTGGACCACGAGTTCCTTAAACATGGTTGCCCGACGGCTTCGTTGGCTGAGCTACTTTCTTTCAAGTTTGCGGGTAAATAGAGATGAGCGTAAATATGGAGGAAAAGAGGTCATGCGATTAATGGGTGGATGGATGGATGACATGACTGATTTTGATGAGTACATTGGAGGATTCTACTTTTGCTGGGTGGCTTTAGGAAAAAGGCGACTCATGGACGTCTTGTATATCGTTTTAACTTGTCGACTTTTTTTGTTTGGAGCTGTTGTTTGATATCTCGAACGTTTGTTTGCTTGTTTTGGTTACATACATATATATTCATAAAAAAACCTGAACCCAAATACCTGAGTAACAAAAGAAACATCAAAAAAGAGTATCATGAAAAGAACCGACCAGACTATGTAGATAGCAAAAAAAAAACCCAACTAATCATGCCCCGTCTCGTGTAACACTCGAATCTGTTTCTTCATATTCCGTCTCTTACGTTCCTCTTTTTGCCGCTTAGTGAGAAACCAGGGTTGCGAAAGGAGATCTAGAACTTGTTGACTATTCCCCTTGCCTAGAAGTTTCCGGCTACTGCTTCCTTGGCCCTGGCCTTGACTGGTGTTTGAACTGGCAGTGCTAGATCGGTCTTTTGCGCGGCCACGAGCATCAACTGACTGAGGTGATGTCTCGTTTTCATTTCCCTGGTCCTCGAGTTCGTCCTCTTCATCTTCCTCGACGAGAGCTGCGGGTGGTGGTGTGTGGGGGGTTATTCCCGAGGTCCGTTTGGAGGAGGGCGGTGTTTCTTTGGAGTTGCGTTTGGGGTTTGGTGTGGCGGAGCGGTCTCGTCGGGATTGGGCGGGGACGGAGGTGGATTGGGGGGTTGATGTAAGGGACTTTCGTCGAGAGCCGACGCCGAAGAGACGGGAGAGAGCTCGAGATCGCGCTGGTGCGTCGTCTTCGGATTCATCGTCGCTGGTAGACGTATCAAAATAACTCAGGCTTGTCTCGGCTAGTACCGGGGGAATCGGGAGGTTCGGTTGGGATGTGGTATATAGAGGGTTCATCATGGGAGAGAACGGCGGACTTAAAGGTCGTGGTGGCCGTGGTGGACTGGCCAGTTTCCCTGATGGCGGTCCGGATGTAACAGAGCCATAGATGGACACGGGTGGTGATGTTAGCCGTGGTGGTGTCATTGGACTAGGGAGTGCCGGAGGTCTCGAGTCACTAAGGTTGAGTGGGGCGGGAACACCGCGGCGGGATGATTGTCTGGGAATAGCGGGGGGTGGCGAGTTTGGACGGGATTTGAGGAGGGTTAACGGCCGAACGGTTAATTCCTCATCACAGAAAGAGAAGCTTGGAGAAGGAGGGTCAATAGACACGGGAGAAATCGATCCCGAGGTAGGAACTGGAGTGTGACTTGGCGGAATCAAAAGGGTTGACTGGCAGTTTTGTTGTTGTGTTGCCTTGGTATTGTCACTGTCTATATCGAAATGACGAGAGTGCCGACGGACGGCAGCTACAAATGAATGGCGAAACATTGGCTGGGGGGTTATGGAGATGGCAGGTGTCGCAGCTGTTGTGTCACCTGAGGTCTGTGAAGTCTCGGCGGCGGGTGAGACGGGAGAAGGAGAAGACGATGATGGAAGGGCAGTTGCGGCTATGGATGCGGAAGGTCTTGCGGGTGCGGGTTCAGACAGCGTAGGCCGGGGGGATAGAATCGGGAAGTCGCGGCCGACAGCGAGGAAGGGAGGAGAGTACGTGAGTGCGTTGATGAGTCTGTCGATAAGGGTTCCGGGGCTTTGGGTTGCGGATGAAGCGGCAGAGACAGGTTCGGGAGATTGGAGTGGGATGGTATCGGGGGTGGCAAGCGGGGTTAGAGTTATTTCGGTGGGCGGAGTGAGAATTAATGGGGCGCGGGGCACGAAGTCGGAGGCTTCTGTGGAGCTGCTGGGGGAGATGGGTGGCGGATCGTCGGTTTGTGCAGATTCGCGGGTTCCAGAAGGAAAGTCAGAGACCTCGGCAAAAGGTACAGGAACAGGCGAACCAGGCGAAGGTACAGAAATAACAGATGCAGATTCGTCGTCGACTCTATCAATAGCAGTCACAGGGGAAACTTGGTCGGTCGCAGGAGTAGTGACGGTATTACAAGTGTCTGTCACTTGACAATGATCCCTCTGGCCGTGTCCCAAGGAAACAGAAACAAAGGGCGACTTAACAATGGGACCATTTCCATGCGAAACACTCACAGCCAACGCCACAGGCCCCGGTGGTACGGCTTCCCGCACCGGCTTACTACCGCCAGTGTGTCCCGTGGCTGCAGCTGGGGGGATACCGACAGGTGCAGAGCCAGTAGGGCCCGCAGGAACAGAGACAGGAACTGATGGAGACTGTGATAGAGACGCCGGCTTGGGCTGGTTACTAAGGGCTGACGTGGCGGACGTGGCGTGGGGTGCGCGTGTCACCAGTGATGATATGGGCGAGAGAGAACTGGGGATGAATGGAGGACGTGGTGTGGTTACACGGGGCATCGGACTTGGAACGGGGAGTTTGGGGGGTGCTAAAGATTGTGATGGTGGAAAGACTGGGGAATCTGGACGTCCTGCTGATATTGGGGAGGTGGTTTTGTATTTGGATTTGGTGGGAGAGGACTTTTTTTCCTCGTCACTACTATAGATTGACGATGTAAACGACTCGGCACCGGCGGATGATCGACGACGTGATCGTTTTTCAAAGGCTACGGAAAGCGAGGACATGCGCTGTTTGCCTCGCCTGACGGAGCGTTTACTAGCTTTGTGCCACGAGGGGCCACCACTTCCCGTATTCCCACTTATAATACTATCCCTAGACAAAAGCGGCGTGGGCGAAACCAACCCCATGTGTCTATCCACGGAAGTCTGCAGGTCCTCGTAATACCCGTCATCTTCCTTAATTCCCAGACCCGCCTTTTTCGCATATTCGTCACCCATAATCCCGATGCGCCTAGCCATCGCCCTAAGCGAGCGTCTAGTTCCAGTTCCGGCCTCCTCTTCCGAGTCTGTTTCTTCGTAGTCTTCAGCAGCTACGACTACCCCGTTCCCGTAGGCATCGACGAAGGCGCGACCAGTGAAACTTCCGGGGATGGCTCCGTCGGTGTTGTGTCGGGTGTGGGTGGGTTTGGAAGGCGGCCATTCTTTGTCTTGGGGGGTTATTGGGAGACTGGTTGAGCTGGCGCTGGCGGAGTGGGAATGTGCATGGGAAAATGGGTGTCGTTTGCTGGAGGGGCTGGGAAGGGATCCGGAACTATGGGTACCGTGGATGGGACTGTAAGCAGGTGGTGGACTTAAAGGCTCATCTAATGAGCCTGTTGGACCACCTTCAAGTTCGGCCACGGGTCGGATATGTTGGAGGCGCATCTGGCGGTTAAGCATTTCTTGGTATTGTCTGTAAAACTCCGTCCGTTTTGGTTGGGCCGGTTGTGCCGATTGTGCAGGAGGCGGCGAAGAAGGAAACACAGACGAAGTAGGCGCGCCGCTAATTTCGGGCCAGGTCGTCAATGTATTCATTGGCGGTGGTGTAGCAACAGCTGGTGGCGCCGGTGAGTGAGAAGGCGTGATATTACCACGGTTGGACCGGTTAACACTAACATGACGTGGTGGTACCGAGAGACCGGATGGCGCCGGCGAGGCACTCGGTGAGGGTGCCGCTGAAGTTTGGGTGGGACTGGAGCTCATTGTGAGAGCCGATGGACGTCGGGTGAAACCGAAGCCGAAGCGGCGACTTGTTGGGGATATGGGAGTTGATGGTGCGGGAGAAACTGAACTGGATAGGGATGGGGAAGAGGTGTTTTTGTGGTTCATCTCTGGAGTTGGAGAAGGAGATGGGGCGAGGAGATTGGGAGAAGCTCTTCGTCTTGGTCTTGGAGGTGGAGAAGTTGCAGGACTGGGTGTGTTTATGAGAGATGGTCGTCTTACTTGACTATTCCTCACGGCATCCGAAGTACCAATGAGGGCAGACAAATTCTCAGAGTACCCGATAGGAGTGTGCATGATGTCGTAAGTCTTAAAAAACTAATTTGTCAAGATCAACAAAGAAAAACGAAGAAGTAGCAAGACCAAAGCAGCTCATCTACAAGTCCGACTGAGTGCACCCTAGCGGGCCCTCCGCTTCTTAATATCGCCGCGGGAGAGTCAAAGAAAGCCATTGATGGGCCATTGAAGGTTGTTAGCTTAGACGGTCGTCACCAACGATGAACATGGAGGTGCCCTTGTCTTGGTTGGCTGTATTGGGATAAAGTACGACGACAGGTTTCTTTGACGGTTTGGTGACGAATGGGCTAAAGGCGGATTATTTATCCAACGGGACGGTAGAGCCGAGTTTTTCGGATTCGCTTTGCTGCGATGAGAAAGGAGGAATGGTGACGGTTGTGGCTGATGCGTGAATGGGTTTTGTTACCATCTCTAGGTTAGAGAATCGATGTGTACATATCCTCAAACACCCCAAAGGTCCGGCGAAACCCAGGTACTGTCAGTGTCAATTCTCTTTGTCCCTCTTTGACTACCCCAGCCCAGAGATCACCAATGTAGGTCCTAAACCAACAAGAGGCGTCCACAGCATAACCCCAAGGGATACATGTCAAAGAACCCCGCCCAAAACTGATGTACCATAGCCTCTTTCCGTTCATCAGCCTTATTGACAATACTCGTCATGTGTATATAGCGTCCTGTGTAATAGTTGCATGGTGTGGCAGGGCAGGGCGGATGAACCAACGGAATGCAGCCATCATGAGTCGACGTCAAGAATACGAACTATACAAACACAGTCAGACGGCACGGTATACAGGCACCAACCAACCAGATCGAAATCAAAGAAGAGCATTTCCATTTATTACGCCCGTCTATTATACAACATGTCAAATAACCACTAAACATCGTCATCCCGCTTAATCGCAGTGACTTCACCCAAGGCAACTCCAGACTCTAAGCTCCGGATCCATTCCGTCTCCATGCGAACCATAATCCACAGAAACCGGCGTAGAACCTCAGCAAACTGAAGCCCGTAAATCGACACTTCGTAATCACTAACATGACTTAAATGCGGACTCAACTTGACAGACCACGAAAGTCTCAAGACCAAGTCTAGCGCTGCGACCACGTAGTACAAGTTAACCGGCCGGAAGAATCTCCTAGCGCGGAGACCCCACGGGTAATCGGGAGAATTCCGTCTATCGTCATCTAGTAAGGTAAGGTCCCAATCCTTAGTGACATCCCACCAAAAAGAATAACCCGAGTTGAATAGCGCAGCCATAGCCCATAGTTTATAATGCCAGTAACCAGGGTCCTCTTTCTGAAGAACACTGAAAAGAATCACGGGAACAGCAGAAGCGTATTTTGCCGCGTTGGCGAGATGTTGGCCACCCCACCCAGTAGCTTCGCGGCGCGGTGCATTCCGGAGTCGAACATATTCAGTAAGTGATTGTCTAAGTCTACAAAGAGACGGCAACGCGAGAATCACAGGGACAACACGGGCGCCACCACATGAACGGTTGGGAAGTCCAGTTGCAGACGGTAAACTCAAGAACATGCAGACGCAAACCCACAAATCGGCAAGAACCTTGGCATATGATGTCATGACATCCGCCAGTAGGACGTCTGCGAATTTTCCATCACGGGGTTGTGCCAGGCCGCCGATGACCACCCGGCGGAGCATACGGAGGAGTCTACGGCGACCATTTGCAGCGACGGACGGGAGAGGAAGGACGAATACTAGAGCTAGACCAACAAGGTAGAAAAGAGCAAGGTGGTCTGTAGCTAGAACAAGTGATGGATCGCCCCGGGTGAGAGTCCAGAAAAGAAGCAAACTGGCGCCGGAAAAAGCGGTGAGAACGGTCGCCAGTCGGTAGATGGAAGAGTGAAGAGGCAGAGATGTCGCGGGACGCGGGTAGGTGATTAGATGGGCGACATCGATTTTAAGATGGGTTAGATAATGGACGTTGAAACCCCATGCCCAGGTTCCTGTCAAAATATAGTGTCAGTCACGATGTGTTATGGTCAAGACGTCATAAACGTACCCAAAACAACAATCAAGCCAATACGAAACGGCAATGGCAAAACGACATTAATCCAGCCAAAATCCGCATGTTCCAAGGCCGTCTTCTCCGCCTCAATCTCCAGCGTAATATCCTGCACACCGTCCATGTCTAATCGCACACGTAGTCGCAAATCTCAAGGACCTCGAATCAATCGCGATATCTGCTCTGGTTTTTCGCTATACGCCTGTACCAGTAAATACCAACAAAGCCAACATTTCACTCTCGACGCCCGCGCTCACCGTCCACGCATTTGGTGGTTGGCGATTCGATGGACTGAACTGGGCCCTGGCTTAGTGGGGCTACGGGCTAATTGGAGTTGTACGATGTCGCGGTGTTGGAACCGAGGGAGGTGGATACGAAGATGCTTTATTACGGAATGCCAAGCAGAAATTGGATCTGAGAAATATAGTCTATCGTTACACTCATCGTCTTTACGTCGTTCAAGCGAGAGTTGCAACCCCATCTTGGATATACAACAGGAGACGCCACGACGCCACATCCCTGTTGATGTTTGTGGCGCTGGGTATCAGTGCTACCGAGGTTGAGCGCATCGCGGCGCATCGCATGTGAATGGGACGTGACAGTGACAATTTCCGTTTGAAAACACGATTTGAGTTGATTGAGAAATTCCACGCGCCTATTTTCTACGTCGTCCATCGCCATCATGATCCCTTCACTATCCACATTAACCCCCACATCCCTCGCGACGAGACTAGGTCTCTCATCAGGCGCGCCAACACCAGCGACCGCCAAACCAAAACCGACAAAGACAGCCAGTATCTCCAAACCCGCCCAATCATCTTCATCAGCCACCGTCGGTCCCTCGACTACCCCGTTTCCTTTCGCCGCAGCCCCCGATATCATCCGCGCCCACCAAAAAGATACTTACTTCACCGCTCATCTAACGACCCATTTATCTACACTCCACCGACTCCTTCTTGGCCCGCGATCGGCCCATACCTGGGCTACGGAACATAAGACGCTCTCGTCATTTTTGTATCTTACACTTACTACGGTTTTGGGAAATCGGACGTTGGGAGAGGAATATTGCGATGTGTTTACTTTGACGGGGACGGGTGGAAAACTCCCAAGTGTTAAAAGGCGCGCAGCCTATGTCTTTTCGGCTGTGTTGGTGCCGTATGGGTTGGGAAGGTTGTTACCTAAGTTGAGAGGACACTTAAGGCCGAGGATGGTAGAGATGTTGGCAAAATTGGACCCAAGGACGTTAAAGGCGCGGTTTTTGAGGTACATTATACTTCATCTTCCAACCTTACTATCAACCTCCCCATCTCATCTTGTCACTCTAGCCCTATTCTACTTCACAGGGACATACTATGAACTAGCCAAGCGTATCACGAACCTCCGATACATCTTCCCCCACAAACAGCCCTCCGGCCCCGGCACCGACCGTGGTGGCTACGAAGTCCTCGGCGGTCTCCTTGCCTTCCAAATCCTCGTCACAGTGATCCTCCACACCCGCCAAATCCTCACCGGCAAGACCGACGACACTGACGCCGAATACGCTCTGGACAGTGAAGTTGAGCTCCTCAGACTCCCCGCCCGCACCCCCGATCTCACCGATATTCTCCTCGGTACGGCCCCACCAGCCCCGCCTCCGGTCGTAGTTACACCGCCTTCTACGGGGTCAAAGGTGGATTTGGCGGCTGTTACGAATACGCCTGTGATGACGCGGGCGCATTATGATTTGGAAGAGGATGGGGTTATGGGGTTTATTGTGGGGATGCAGCAGCGGAAGTGTACGCTTTGCTTGGAGGGGTTGAAGGACCCGGCAGTTACACCGTGTGGTCATGTGTTTTGCTGGGGTTGTATTGGGGACTGGGTTAGAGAGAAGCCGGAGTGTCCGTTGTGTAGAAGAGAAGCCTTGGTGCAGCACGTTTTGCCTTTGCGGACTGTGTAGAGTGGACGGGGATAGATTAATACATAAATTGTAGTACATATATAATCGGATACAACTTTATATTGTCCACTCATTCAAGTCAAAGTGATTGCATGAACACACACCTTCTAGACCGCTTCTTCCATTCTTCTACATCCTTAATCTCACGAACCATATTGCCCCACCACGTCCATCACCGTCATGAAACCCGCTATGATCGAGCCGCCCCACCTATATACCACTCCATCCAGGAACCGTTTCAAGCCCGAGCCCTCTGTAAAAAACCCCGCATCCCACGATCCGCAAGGTTTAGAACGTCACAATGAGATAAGAAAATACCAATGACGGCCGACTTGGATACCGGTCCATTATTCTATGAATCGTGCCCCGCTATGCATTGTCCCGCTTCATGTAACCACTAAGTACCTGCATCCGTAATCTCCGGCTGGGCTGGCTGGACTGGGGGGCAAGTCACGTCACGTCACAGTGTCATGGGATCTTATCATACCACCCCCACCTGGGTATTTACATAGATACATTGATAGCTCATGACATCACGGGGTCATCACATAAACAAACAATCAAGACAACAAAAGTATTGAGCGCAGCAAAACAAATCTATTCCAATTCAATCCTCTCGTCGGAGAAACGCCGCAAACCTATGCTATTCCCGTTCCTAACCTATCCTATCCAAAAACACCAGAACCAAATCCCATTGCCAACCAAAAGCGTAGAAAAATTCGCCCCCAAACAATGAAAAGAAACAAAATAGATAAAAACAAAAGCCGCTCAGAGTCCAAAAACCACCGTGATATCAATAAAAAAAGCCAAGTAAACAAGATTGAAAAAAAAGAGAAAGAAAAAGTTGCCGCGGCGCTTCCGGGTGAACCAGGCTTCTGCAAGCCTTGGTGGATATCCCATGAAAATGGCATATGCCTCGATACATCTTTCTTGTTCCAAAGGATGTAAAAGATTGATGAATCGGGGCGTCATCACCCGGTGCCGCTGTACTTCACCTGCCATGTCCGTCGCTGAGTCTCCTAGAAGAGACGCCCCGGACCATGGCTTGTCGTTATAGTCAGTGTGACCAAAGCTAGTCTTGATGAAAATCAAACACCAGCGTCATTATTTTGTATTTTTTGGGGTCGTAATGTTGTACAATAGAGTAAAGCATTGCCTTACTCATCATGTTCATCCTTCTCCACGAAAAGGACAATCTCGCCTTGCGCGTTCTTGCGCACCCGCAAAGATTTGAAAAGCTCCTTGGTGAAGTCCTCAGACTTGTCGACGTTCTCCTGCTTCCGGTACTTCTTGAGCGCCTTGTTCAAGCTGTAGCCATGCTCACTGTCGGTAACCAAGTCCAGGAAAGACTCGGCCTTGCTGGCATCGAAGATGACCATCTGGTTAGACACCTCGGCCTCAACCTCCTTCTTAGCCTCGATAAGCTTAGCGGCAGTCTTGCCATGGCTGCTGTGTGATGAGCTGCGCTTCTTTTCTCTGGGCGAAGAGGCCTTGGACTTGGACTTGGACTTGCTCTTTTCCTTATCCTTCTTAGACTTGGAAGAGGTACCGAACAAGTTGAAGGGGCTGATGAGAGAGTCCTTGCGCTTGGACTTCTTAGTTGGGCTGGCGGGGAAGTTGGCGCTGTCACCGGAGAGAGCGGGAGAGGGAGGCATGTTGAGGCTCTTAAGGTTTCCGGTCAGGCCGGTGTGGAGTGATGGGCGGTCTGTGGAGTTACGCTCGCGGGAAGTGTCAACGTGCAACCGCTTGCGCTTCTTATCGGATTTTCCAGATACCTCAATGGTCTGGGAAACAGGAACGGGAGTCTCATAGGTGACATCGGGGAAGGAGTAGTCGTCTTGGTCGGTTGGGACATGGACGAGGACGTTGTCGGAGGGGACGGCAGTGGCGGTAGGAGCAGGGACAGTGTTGATTTCTTGAGGGACGCCGAGGTTGGAAGTGGAGGGAGTGGCAATGCCAGTAAAGTATTGCCAAACACCGCCAGGAACGGCCTGACCACCTTGACCAAGGTCGTGGTGGGTGGAGTAAGCAACGGCGGCCATCTTGTCGTCTTTGAGTGTCTGGTTGTTGGAGGGGGTAGTGGGTTCGTTGCGCGAAGGAGTAGATGCAGTCTGGTTGTTGTTGAGCTTCTGCTTCTTGTTCTTGTTCTTATAAAGAGAGCCTTGGTATTTTTGCTCTTCACTCATGCAACTCTATATGCAGTAGAACAGGTGAGTGTTAGTCAAGTTAGACAAAAGACAAAATGTTGAAGAAGTATGGAGGGGTAATCAGAGTAAGTGAAGAGGAGGGGGGAATGAGGATGATATAAATGACGAGTTGAGAGCCAGGCCCAGGAATGTAAGACTAATATCCCGGAACACCCACCCAAGGTACAGGTCCAAGGGCTCAGGTGCAAGGTGCAAGTTCCCACTCCCAGGTTCAGGCCCACGGACACCCCCAAGCCAAACATGGCAAAGGGCATGTAAATA
Source organism: Huntiella moniliformis (assembly GCA_000712465.1). Taxonomy (NCBI): domain Eukaryota; kingdom Fungi; phylum Ascomycota; class Sordariomycetes; order Microascales; family Ceratocystidaceae; genus Huntiella; species Huntiella moniliformis. The sequence goes on along the minus strand of JMSH01000002.1, from coordinate 170,427 downwards.
GAGGGGAACCCCAAACAAAACAGGCACAGAAAGCCGGGGGGTCTGACTTGGGACAACGGGGGCGTGAAGCCAAACAGGGAATGAATCGGGGCGTGACGTGACGTGAGCTGGAACAAGGGAGAAGGACGAAACTTAGAGTCAAACTTACAGTATGGTATTGCCACTCACGACCGTTGAAAGTGGTCATGCAATCAATACAAGTGAAATAGGCACCGCGGCACTGGTTGGTGTGCGGGACAAGCTTTTTCTTGGTGAGGATGTCACCGCAGTTCTGTCGCAGGAAGGAAGCAGAAAGACGCCGATAGTGTTAGAAAGCGTTGCAAAAGTGAAACAGGGACCGACTGAGAGAGAGACGGAGATAAATGACGAGAGAATGGAGAGATAACTAGTCAAGAGATCTCAACCGCGAGTGTGACGATGAACCAGGGGCCGTAAGGAGGTTCGAGCGGGCTTCAGAAGGCAGTATAATCAGGCAAATGGTACGAGGAAACAGGGCCAAGTAGATATGTAGAGGGATGACTGAAGACCGGGGGGAAACCGAAAGACGAAACTATCGGTGGTTACAGGAAAAGGTGTGTTGGTAGAAGGCCGACTAATATACAGTAAAGAGTGGCACGAGACGATAATATAGAGTGACGGTAGGTGACAATGTTGATACAGGGACTGGGTGAACAGGTCCAAAAACGATGTGAAGGGGGTGTTGTCGGTGATATATACAACAATGTGAAGGCGAAAGGGCGGTTGATATGGTTGCGAGTAGATAAAAGTACAAAGGCTATTTGTGTTTTGGGGGTGTATGGTAGATTCGGATATGTGTAGTAACGAAAAGGCAGATTTGAAATTTAGATGTATGTGTGCAACTTGTACGTATGCAGACAGAGACTCTAAAAATCAAATTATATCTGTATATACAAGAATAACTGGGTAGAAGGAACCGTCGGTCAAAGGGACCAGAGGACAGGGCGGACTGCACGTTGATATATACAAATATATGAACAGACATAGAGAACAAGAACAACAGTCTTTATTCCTCTTGTTCTTCCTCTTTGCATTTCCACATGGTGGCTATACACACTCCCATGATCCTACCAGTCATTCTTCCTGAATGGTTATCATGGGATTAAAGACACTCCCCTGACTTCTCGCCGTGACTGGCCGATCTAAGCCTGCCTGGTTGGCCGGTCTGGCTTGATCACTTTGACCCGACAGACAGTTGGCAGTTAGGCGCATTCAGCAAGCTTAGCGAAGTCGACAACAGAGCCAAAAGCAAAGAAAAAAGCCATAGCAATAATCGTCTTCTGTGTCTATAGAAGTACATATGTGCATACATGACGCTTGTCTGTGACTTGATTTGGAAATTCTAAAGGAAGAATGTCCGCTTCAGAATTGGCACCGCCGGACTTCCTAAAACGGCATGTCGATGACAGTTGTTTGTTTGGTATACTTTAGTGACTGTTAATTGTTCTCTTATTCCTACTACAGAATAATAAGACAAAAAAAACGTTGGAAAAAAAAAATAGGCGTGACGCCAGACGATAAATTCAGTTGCAGGACCTGATAATAATTCAAATATGGGGGATCTAGACCTGGTAGGTAAAACCCGACAGAAACAAAAAAGCGAAGCAAAACACGCCGTTGATCAGACAGGTCCGGATCGACCATGCAGACCTTGTTTGTGTTTTGGCGTCTTTTTTCTCGTTCGCTCGTTCGTTTGCTGGCTCCTAACCGTCGGAATCTAAAAGATGCACAGCATAATGTGATGCTCATGCTCATGTAGTTTACCCGCCAGAATCGCAGTCAGTGAGAAAACATACCACTTGATGTTTGTTTGCTCTGCCCCGTGGCGTTGTCACTGAAGAAGCGCGGGAGATGTGAAGGACCACTTGGGCAACACGGCGCGGAGGCGGAATAGTAATGCATAAAGGTGAAGCCGGAGCAGGATACGCATTCTCCAATTGTGTTTGTCTCTGGCCCTAAAGATACATGACGGTGAACACCACCAAGATATGTCTGACGCCGTGCAACCCGTTGTCTTTTTTCATATCTCTAGTCCATTGACGTCGCTCCAAAGCGGCCAAAGGGCCGGGCCAGAGGCCTCTCTCATCTCTCAATAAAAGGGTTAGTAAAAAACTCACCTCGCACGAAAAAGAAACCATGATGGGCAAGTTCCGCTGGTATAACGTTGGATGTAGGAATAGCGGTGGGGAAAAAGAAGAAAAGAGTAAAAGAAAGGAAGGACAAGGAGAGACAAGACCAGATGTGTGAGATGAGGCCTGACAGAATAGAAGGCCTCGTTGGGGCAAAAAAGAAGAAATAAGAATGTGTCGGGCGATAGGCGATCAACACAGTGGGCTGAAGATAGCCTGAATATGGAGTCTTGGGCCTAAGGAAGCCTGAAAAGAAACCGGGGGTTGAAGCAACGAGTAAGAAGATGCCGTGAAAGAAAATTCTGCACGGAGATGTCAATCCAATGGCAATGACGGAGGATGTTCTGGATTCAGGAGTTTGTGAAAAATTGAGAACGATGAGGCGCAGTAGGTTCTGGCGATGGTGACGACGTGTTCTTGATGAAGCGGGTGGCAACAGTTTAAAAGAAGGCGTTGCGATTAGATCGGTGAGGTCCGTTGGGAGTTGGGTTCACTGGAGGCCGTTATCAGGCTGGAATGAACAAAATGTGATGACGAAATATGGTGATGATCTTTGCGCGCCAGCTTTTTGTTCTGAAAATTTTCCCCCTGTCTTGTCGTAGCAACTATCATTGTGTTAGTCTAGCCCGTTGTCTTAATCAACTTCTTCTATGGAACCCGCTAAATGCCCCACTAACAAGGCTTTTTCTCCCGCTATAGTCAGGAACCACGCCAATCCTAAGAACTACAATCTGAACTATTGTAGGGTTTAAACCCTCGCACTATGATTCCAATATGTCGATATTTTGTCCTGTCGCCCGCCTATTACACCCGGCACCACGGCAACCATGCCACGAGAGAACGCCACAGCATCACCAAACGCCGCTGAACAGTCGGTTGGCTCAACGCGGACCGTAACGAGTCAAACAAGACAATGAGCCCCAAGCGACCACTAACTAGAACAAACCCGAAGAGGCGGAACACTATGTGATGTGTGTGTCTCCCGCAGTCGCAACCGCCGTTACTATGTAGTTTGTTGCCTCAATTCGCTTGTACTACTTGCAGCCGGTCGGGGACTTCAATACTCTCGACCGGCTGCACCGTCGGCTGACACGGCTAGCTTTGCATATGATATGCTGCTCGTAAATAGCCTAGAGCCTATGGAATCCCACCCAGCGATACAACCAGTAAGTTACAGAGACGATCCACGACAGACCGCTTCAAAGCACGTCTGGTTTTGCCTATGAAGCGAGGACACAGCTGTTGGTTTGCGGCGCATTAATTGAGCACCTGCGTCTTTCCATTGCACAGCGTACGCAACAAATGTTGTTACGCCTCAAGCCCCTCTGTTGTATTTAATAACGAGAGTTGTATGTGTTTGTTCTCGGGTCACACCCTTAGAGGTCCACACTTTGCTATCCGACGAGGCACCAATTCGTAATGGTGGCCGGTGTAAATTTGACCAGTGTCGTGACGTCCCTCTTGGTCATAGGCTACGGGGATGTCTAGATATGCGATATTGATATCTACGATGGCATGTCGGAGTATTCAAAGCTCACAGGCAAAAAAACCAAGCCTTACCTTCCCAAAATGTGTTAAGGATATTAATCTACAGTGGCGAATATAGCGGGGCCTCTAAACTGATTTTCCCGTTATCCACAGACTTGTGTAGCCTAAGTGGGGGCTTGGCCAGACCAACAAGAGCATAGCATTGGCTAATAATGGGCGTCTGTCTTTAAAAGTCCAATGGGCCAACATCCGGTCATAGTCATAATGCTGACGCCCCCCAATGCCATACTTGATCAAAGAGCAGCGCCTCACACTTGCATAAACGCCAGCAAACCACCAGATAACTGAGAAACAGCCATGGTACTAATTTTTCTTTTAGTGTCTTCTTTTTTCTGCTTCTTGCCGGCTACTATTTCAGGTACCGTCCACAATGCGCGACCTGCAGAAACGGCGCTTCTGACCCCCCCCCCGGGAAAATGACACCAAACTGACGTAGACGGCGCCGAGAAGGGATTAAACCCACTGGTCTATTAAAAACCCTGTTCCCGGGGCCTTTGTCCTATGTATGCAAGGGAATTTAATCCATGAGCAGCCGCGGGGAAGGGTGTCGCATGTAGCGCCCACTATAGATGACAATGGGATGGTCTGTAGGGCGGCAAAAAAAAGGGCTGTTGTTAATGACCGGTGGTGTTATTCTTGAGATCCATATGGTTGCTATGTTGTTTTGGCTTTTTGAAAAATCTATTCTCGGATATGGTCACAAGGTGCCACCCACCATTACGCCCGCGTCGTCACTTTTTTTTTCTTCCTTGCTTTACCGTTTCTTGTCTCTTAATCTCGTTACCTTCTCTTGAGAGCACATTGTCTGATCCTTCACCCGTTCCTTTTCATGCAAAACCGCACATGTAATGTTACGCCCCCCCCACCAGTCCTATTTTGAAATCCCTCTGAAATCGTCGATTAAGCAAACCTCAACAGCCACAAAGACCAATATCACCAAGCCACCAAAGTGTGCACACCACCGTTCTTTGCTAATTTCTTCATTGCCCGGCAGTCAGCCAAACTCCTGCTACATTTGTCCCTCCTTCATATTTATATCCACTATCGGCTTCAAATGTCTCCCGATCCAATCAAGTAACACGAACCTAGACTCGGTCGTCAGGTTAAAACAATACAGGGCAGTTGCCCATGGAGAATTCCAATGAATCCACCATAGTGACAAAGGAACAAAGGACAGACGAGAATGTTGCGATCCTTGGAATCCCAACACTACTTCAGTTCAGCCGATACCTTCCTGGTTTATCCGGTGTTGTTTTTGGAATTGAAATTGCAGAAACTTACGGGAATAAAAGGGAGGCTATAATACACTTACAGCATTATGTTGTGACCCAGCTTTGGGATGAGTTTGTATGAAATGACCGGTTTGAGGAGCTGGATTTGCGTCGTTTGGCCAGCTGTGAGCGGCACCATTAGGAAAAGGAAATGACTTGCGAATATACGTACTTTAGGGTTTTGTCGATATATTGGCCATATCATGACATGTTTTGACATGGTTTAGCACAGAATCTTGTCAATTGCATCACACCATTACGCACGGCGTCTATATCACGAGTGGAAGCATCCTTTTAGACGCCCCATGCGTTCTACTACTTTCCATCTTTCTATACAGTTGCCGTTTGCGCAAGCCAGACACACCTTTTGATTGCTATCCACGTCTTATCTACACGTCTTCATATGAAGGTGGTGTGCATTGTTGCCGTTGTGACATTCCTCCGTGATAGAAGACCTATACAGAGTGGGCCGGCATGTGTACATACTTGTTCTATGTACATATGTACCCCTCGCAATGGCAAGTCAAGTCCCGCGAGTGTAGAGAACAGGTGTTCCTGTATGCAGCCAGGGTCTCTCTGCATTCTATTCTCCCACTCAAACAATATCCATCACCACACATATTTAAGTCCTATTCGCAAATGCAAGAACCCGCTCGACCATGCATCGTCCATCCCACTTGTCTCCTTGTACAACACCCCCAGACAAAATGACGCAGTCGTGTCTCGCCCCGTCTGCCAAGATACTGGTGATTTGTTGCTGCGGTGTCCATGTGGTGAGCTTTTTGCCCACTGCTTGACCATGTATTCCCGCTCGTTTTTTTCTCTTATCGGATGCGAACCAGCGGTGAAGGGCGGCGCGCCCGTCCACGGGAACGCGCAAATGGTGACACCCTGGTCAAGATGGCCTCGCTGTAACCCCACAAACACCCCGCTAGCTCTCGGACATGTTGCGATGCAAGGTGCAAAAGTAGATTCTGGGCTTGTTCTTTGTGGAGTCTTTCTCTTGGGGTTGGCTGGAGGGTTTGTCCGTGGACTTTCACGGGACGAAATGACGATTTGAAGTCTCAAAAGGCCATGATCAATATCTACAGTTGTAGTGGAGAAGCTGGGGATCTTTAGATGGTTGATCTGCGGGGATGGCGGGGCCGACAAGGATATATAAGAACATTCATCACGGGGGCTTTCTTCATGTTAAGACGACAGCTGCCGGAGCCCGTGTCGACACACCCGTGCGGTATCGGATAACCCCGGTCCCATGCCCGAGAGTTATTCGTCAAGTGACCGCCCCACGGTCATCCGGCCAACCTCCCAAGTGATCATCCCAGGGTATCCTCAAAGCGACCCGTTATCGCGGCCTCTTATTACACCACCTACAGTGGGGTTCACCCCTCGCTAATCAAGACAATGAGAACAACCCTTATCGATTTGAACCCGCAAGTGAACCAAAAAGCATCTGATGTTTCCACCGCAGCAAACAAAAAGCCACCAACCTCTTTTTCGTCTTCTCTCTTGTTCCTGTTTTCTTGGAATTGCTCCCCTGATGATTGGGCTCTACTGTTTGCCTCCGTGGTGATTCCTCTTGGGCCAGTTTTATGGAACGTGAGCAAGGGAAGACGAGGAAGTTGAGCTATGGAACCAAAAGATTACCTCTGAGTAGAATCAAGGTAGCAGAAACACTTTGATCAGCTGGGACCAAGAAGGATGACATTCCTGGAATGACTATGGTATAGCGGGAGATGGTAAGAGGTGTGGGTCCGGTGGATGTCAGGTACTACAGAGTAACCATGTGCGATTTGCTGATGAGGTCAGCCAACCATGGAAACCGAGGACTATTATCCCTTGCGTCGCTAAGACGGACAGAGAAGACAATAGAAATCGACCTTTGAATGCCAATGCGAATTCCTCGGCCAGAAAGCTTCGACCAGCAGTCTGACTAGAGCCTCCGAGCTAGGATATCGGTATCACATTCCAAATCATAGACTGTGATATAGCTTTCATTCCAAAAAAGCGCCGTACCAATTACCCCTCCGGCTCTTAACGCCGTGTACTACTTGCCCCAAACAGACAAGCTTACTTGTACCCTAAACGATTAGACACAAGGGCTCCACAATACAGGCCGTACATGGCAGTTACAACAGACGGAGTATCGCCTGCTGCAACTATCTGCAGCAATTTCAAAATGACCTCTTGGAGCGACAAATCCACTTTGGATGGATCCTTGCTGGTTGATTCCTTTGTTCCTACTGCTGCAGTTTCCCTCTAGGGACACATGGGCTTTTTCTCATTTTTTGGCATCGTGACCGGTTGAGTGGACATGCGGTGCCGATGTGGGAGGTTGGGAAGGTATGACGATGATGGAATGGGAATGAAATTGATAGTGGAGGACTTTGTGGAGAAGACGGGGCGAATTAAGACTTCGTCCGGGGTGTTAAGGGGAGGGATTGTGCTGAGGCCCGCATGGGATTCTGTAAACGGGAATTGGTACGTGTTAATAGTGTATTTACATAGTTCTCAAGTTTTTGGTGTGCGGGCTGAATAGGATGGTGGGATGATGCGGGGAGTGCACCTTGGAGATAGAAGGGGTCTCTCGGGACGAGGGCGATCTAGGCAATGGGTTGACAGGCTCGACCTGCATAGACATGAGAATCTACCAGCACCTCGGTCCCCTCCGGTATCCCAAGAAAGCAAAAAGGCGAGAAAAACAGGGCGAAACTAAATTGTAACTCTCATCATCCGATGGCTCAGTAGACACTTCCTTCCAATGCATCCTCGGTGAAACGGCCACACCCGATATCACCGTCTGTTTACCTTCCTCTGTCACTTCTTCCGTTGTAACGCAAAATGTAGGCAAACTGGACTGGCCTCAGTCTAGAGGTTTCCATTTATGTACCGGGCATCTTCAAATTTGCCACCACTTGGGGCTATCAGGTTGGGTCTCCCTTTTAAGATGGATGGGAATGTACATATACTTTGTGTGGAGAGACATATTACTACGTGGGTGGCTGTGGGGTGTGAAGAGTTCTTCATTCCACAATGTGACGATCATAGTTGCCACTGAGTCGTGGTTAGTTTCGAATGTCTTTGGTTCCATTCCGTTGCCTCGTCCGCTTCGCCTTATCGAGAGATACCACTTATGTATCCGCCTCAACCCCGCCATGCACAACCCCGAAGCCCCGTCAACCCCACTATCCAAAACCCCAAGTCACGAGACCAAAACTACCTGCACGTATCTCCCGTTCCCGTCCATCCCATCCCACCCGCTATCTACAAAATTCAAAACCTCCAACCCAGGTTCCAAAAAAAACCCTATACAGGAATCATCATCCTTCCGTATCCGACTGCCCTATGCAGGCTCCTCAAAAACGGCAAATCCGCCCAAAGAGGCCATTATCCCCATACATAGCCGAGCCCAACGCACCGCCGGCGCCCGCCTTTCAAATATCGGGCTGACCTGTACAGTAAAAACTCTGGTTGATCGCCCAGTAATAAGTCCGAGGGTGTTCGAAACGAGAAAATCGGCGTGGTTGTCGGGTTTTTTGGCTTATTTTGGGTATTGTCGCGTGCGTGGGCGACATTCGAAGGCCATGCTCGCTTGTTGCGATATACATAGTACATAGCCGGGCACGGGAAGGTGTGGTGGGTTCCGATTTTTTTGGGGACAGTATGTGTGGGGATGCAGTTGGGTTAGGCTCGGTGGGTCTGGACCGGTTGGGTTGGAGGGGGCGGGACGGAGCTGTCAGTGGCTTTGTAGGCGTGGGTTTTGTTACCGGATTCGGCAATTCGAAGAGGGACGACGGGTGGGATCGACAAGCGATGTGGGGATTATCGTAGAATGGGGTCGATAATTCTGGAACTCGGTGATTACGCGTTTACAGATTCCACACGTTGACATCATAGCTGAGGTATTGATAATATGATTGATTCTTATTGTCAGGTCATCGGGCACTTGTCCCCACTGACCGACCGCTTCGTATCCGCCACTCGGTCAGATACCCCCACGCGGAGCCGTAATAGGGCGAATAAGCATATTGTGATGTCTTCCTTCCTTTGAATTTCCATCTCCAACTCTACCAGCCACCATCTCTGATCATGTTCATGTAGTTGCTCCACCTCCGCAGAGTCCACTTCACTACTCCACAGGTAACTCCCCCTCTTTCAACCCAATCTTGACCCACCACCCCCGTACTCATGCATAACGAATCATTTCGTGGTATACATATCTCTATATCCAGCCCACATGACCTGTATTCTGTCATGTTCTTTGTATCTGTTGCTCATGCGTGTCTCTCCCCATGTTTCTCGCAGCTGCATAGTTGCCCAATCTATGATAGTACAATCTGTAATGGACATGTCCGTCTCCATATATGAGGCTCGCTTGTTCATAATACATTCTGTCACCAGATCTACTATAATTACCCTCGGGTAATGGTATAGAGTATATATTGTGATGGTTCCGGACGGCGGCCAGTCCGAGGTCGCACAAGATGTATAACCCTCGATGTTCGTTGTAACCCTACCGTTCGCCATTTATCATGATGAGGTGAGTTGAATCAAAGTAAACACAAAGCAAATGCACGCACCAACTAACCGGTTGCTCCGCAAAATAGAAATTGTTCTTGGACCCACACACAATGCACTTAGAAGAGCCGAGTTTACGGGCCTTATCCGCCCGTCTCCGGCCCCAGCCTCAAGCTTAAATACCTTTGTCGATCTCCACATCTCCTAGCGCCCACTTATGCAACAAAGCACGGGGGTCTTACATACGGAGTTGAGTTCTGGCGTCTCATCATGTCGCTTAGCCTAGCTCTTTACGATCGACAAGACGGACCCGAAGATGTGTTTCCAGTAGTTGATACAGAACTCAAACTATAACATGAAAAGGCTATCATTGCCCACCCGACACAACCTCGAACTGGATCTCCCGATAAACGGCCCAACCCGCGAGAAACGTCCGTCGGGAATACACATGTTTGCTTGGTGATAAGAAAGGAAGGGGCAGGGAATCCCGCTCAACAAAGAGACTTGTCAGGGTGCCCGACGGGGAAGCTGGGATGGGAAGTGACATGGCCCTGGATGTTGAGATGTGTGATTTCTGCAGTTCATGCAGACGCGTCGACGATTTGGTCAGGGAGAAGAATACGGGCTTGTTTGGGTTTGGGGAATCTTTTGAGACGGGGTCTTTGTGGCAACGGGTTCCGTGGGTGGCGACGGGTTTGGCAGGTGTGGAGTTGGCTTTTGTGTGTGCCCATATCTAGTTGTGTGTCCCAGTGTACCTGAGCTTTTCTACAATATGGACTTGGCGTGGGGTGAGTAGGAAGCTTGTTTAGACTAGCTGGACTAAGGCTGGGCGATGTGGAAATTGAGCATGGACCGCGCAGACTGGGGTGGGTGGACTCTGTTTGCTGTATGACGGTCATGCCTGGCTACTTTTTTTCCTTTTTCTGAGTGTAGAAGGACGGGTTGGTGCGTTCTGGTGGGTGGAAACCTGCTTCTAGACTGCGATGTTGGCGTCGTAGTGCCCGATGATCTGACGGATAAGTGAGTCAAAAATGAATTGAGGTTGTTGAGAGGTTTGTGGTACCGTGCAGACACTGTCTCGGTTGTATGGACCGGATTATCGATACACTGTAAACACACTGTAACGGTGATTACATGTATATGACGGGACTTTGGGGCTTCCACTTCCACCGATCGTACTTTGTCCTGATGAATTCAAGACACGCTATCCGTTTTACGCCTCCACGGGTCGCGGTTCAAGGGGTAACTAAAGCACCTGTCATCCATCGAACAACAACAAAACAGTCTAGCGCCTAAATGGGCGCCCCTTAGAAGGCCACTAGCCCGTTATAATATCGATTCCTGCAAGTCGAACAAGTGTGCTAGTTTTGGTTGAAATTGCACAAAGAAAGCTATTGCTTGCGCAACGGCGGATCTAGTGACGTCAATTAGTTCGGGTGTCAAAGTGGCCGCATCTGAGATACTGCAAAGTGGCCGTGGGATGGAATTTGGGCTACACATGTGGCTGGCGATGGAGGCCAACTTCTAGATTTGGTGTATTTAGGAATCTAACAGGTGCGACAGAGGCGCTTGCCGCGGCTTTTCGTTACAGACAAGGACGGCGCTTCCACGGGACGAGGAAGGAATGGAAGCAACGAAAATATGGTTGTTGGTATCTTTAGAATCGGTTATGCATTCCGGTCTTGCATTTAGCGGAGATTTGTACTTGTAGAGATGGGGCTTTTTTTTGTACACTTACACATTGAGGAACCTCGGTCGTAGATTTCCTAATATAGGCATTTACAAACTATATTTTCAACACCAATTGTCTTCCCTCGCCGTCTAGGACAAGACAATTCAGTGCTACCAGCTATTACACAGGCCCGCCAATCAGATCGTCAAAAGGGTCAATAGTGGTAATTGCCGTCTTTGTACAAATGTGAGCTTTTAGATGCTGTTGTGGCACCCGCGATGTTACTCGAAATGTCGTCATTTCCTTCCCGGAAAATCTGGCTTCTTACTTTTCGGTATTCCGGCGAGGCTTTATTGTAATTGTCAGCCTTGGGAGTTGCGTACAGAGATCTTATTGGTCAATTTGTTTGGTTTCCCCAGAATAAAAACGATACCGGACCGCAAAGACTGGCGATCTCCTCTTCCGTGATATGCTATAACAGTCACATTTGTGTTTTCTCATAGTCGCGCTCATTCGTCAGGTACAGGGTTATCCTGTTTCACCAATCCGCAAAGCCAAATCCGCCAGATTCATTGCAACTTGATTATCGTAGACCACTTTTCTTTTCTTATTCTGTCGTCCCTTGCTCGAGCGTGTCGCTTTCTTTGAATCCACTTCTGCTTGTGAATCCTAGCCAAGCTGCTCTCAGACCCCCGAAATCCGTCAGTAGCGATAGCCCTGTCGTCGTTTCCTGTGCGTTGTTGTTGATGGGTTTTCATGTTTTTCTGGCTTGCATCTTGCATTGACTTGCAGTCACGGAAACAGCTTTGTGGTCCCAAAGTTGTGCGAGTTAAAGCAACCTACAAGAAACGAAAACAATACCAATAGAACGGTCATCGCATTAACAATATTTTCTCTTCTTAGTCGGCTCAACAATAAAGGTCCAGAACACACACAATTCGTCACTTTTGTAACCGTCCTGGGTTTCCTTGTCCACTATCAACCTCGCTCGCTCTCATCGTTGACTCCTTTTGGGGCTGGCTCATTTTTTTTTTTAATTCTCTGTTTTATCCTGTGCACCCCCTCTCACCTGCTATTTTCTTTCCTTTTCTTTTTCTTCTTTTCTTCTCTCGCCGTCATTGCCATATCGTCATGTCGTCAACCTCGACCACTTCTGACGACCAGTCCGTGTCTATTGTGCAGTCCGTTGCCAGCTTCATGCGGTTGCCGGCCCTGGCGTCCATGGTACGTTCTCTGTGAAGCTTTTTTCTTTATTTTCTGCCTGCTTGTTCTTTTCCTTTTCTATATTATTACTCCGTGCTTCTTTGGAATCATAATTGCCCTTTGCTATACCGTTCGTTCTTAACCAAAGAAAAGAAGCTTTGCATTGAGGAAAAGGAGTCTAGACGAGTGGTATTTACTTTGTTGATTCTCCTTCCTCATCCACTCATTATATACACCGCGTAACTGATCATTTCTGCCATTGGGCTGTTCGTTTTTCACTCTATCTTTATATTTATTCATTCCACTTCACCTATATTAGGATACATACATTCATACACACCCGCCCCTCCCCCATTCCGCCTCATTCCCCACTCACCACATCACACGATTCTGCAAACTATTCGCAATACTCAGTTGGTTCTCGTGCAGTCGTTTGTTTCACCATCTACCCTTTCCTGCGGCCGTCGAGTTTGAGTTTGGATCAGCTCTTTGTCCTGCATATCCGTTCCTCGCCCATCCTCGCTTCTTCCCACCGCCCATCTTTTGTCATCAAGACCAACAGCCGTGGAAAACCCCGGCCGTTTCCGCTTCCATGTGCCTTTCCTTCCTCCGGGAAGTCAAGCTTTGCGTGACTCGACGCAGCGAATCCACATCCGAAGCCCGCCTTGCTCGGCGCAACCGCCGAAGAGAAGCCGAGAAGCAGGCTGCAGCTTCAGAGACATCAGACCAGTGTACTGCCGACCACAACAGTCGCTCAAAACCGGGATTTTCTCTCGCCAAGAAGACTGTACAGAGCGTTAGTAGCAGCGTGGGTCCAGACGTGAAGTCGGACTCGTGCAGGGTGCGCCGACGACAAAGCGCCGACGTCAAGTGCAAGGAATCACAGAAGCCTGTCGTTGCTAGAGTCAAGGCGGCCACTGGTGTAAAAAGTAGCAAGGGCCTCGCACCATCGTCCTCAACAGCAAAGACTGCCATAACAAGTGCCGCATCATCACCATCACCAAAAACGCCTGCCGTTTGCCCTCGTACTACAGCATCACAACAACCCTCAAAATCACAAACGAAAAAGGCTGCCACACCCACATCATTACCGCCACCATCACCATTTGCAGCTGACGACGACTGCGATCCTCAACAAAACGACTCTAACGCTAGTTGGACCGCTTCGTCGACTGTGGCCTCTAACGTGTCATCCACACCAGAAACCGTCTCTACCGACCTTACAGACTACGAAGACGACGACACTGAAATTGGTTCTGTGACTAAGGCACTTCGAACCCGACGACCACCCGTGAACGACCGGGCAGACCCACCAAAACCAAAAACAAGCACACAACAAGACGACAAGGCGAATAGACCAAAGAGGACCCACCGGAGTCGGAGCCCACGGTTACAGACAAAACCTGCTGAGCCGCGCGATCGCCCGGTACGGCGGAGAACACACATGTTGCCGACCGGAAACCGAAGGGTATGCTGAATTGCCTCCTTCACTGCACGAAATTTCCTTTTTCATCTTTGTGCCAGCCCAGTGGCTTTTGGCCCATTCTAGAGCTTCCACGAGCTAGTGCTTGCTTTGTTATAGCCCATTTTCTATATAATCCATGTATGCATGCCTTAAGTACTTCAAGCTAACCATTGGATATTGTCCATTTATAGGGCGTCGCGGCCGTCTTCACGGGTCTCCTCTATTTCAAGCAGAAAGCTTTTATTTACCCGTCGCATATGCCGCAAAATGCTCGCACCGATGTTCCTCGGCCGTCAAACTTCGGAATTAAGGACTTCGAAGACCTTGTGATCCCCACCGAAGATGGTGAGAAGCTCTCTGCTTTCTACATCCGGGCTCCGAAGGGTGCGAGAAACCCGGGCTACACAGTGGTCATGTTCCACGGAAATGCTGGAAATATTGGACACAGATTACCGATTGCACGCATGCTCATTAATTATGTCGGTTGCAACGTCTTCATGCTCGAGTACCGTGGCTACGGTCTCTCCACGGGTGAGCCCGATGAGGCTGGTCTCAATGTTGACGCCCAGACGGCTTTAGATTACCTGCGGGACCGCCATGAAACGAGCACCCATCGGTATCTTATCTACGGACAAAGTCTGGGTGGTGCGGTGACAGTCAGATTAGTGGCGCAAAACCAAAGTCGGGGAGATATTGCTGGAATGATTCTGGAAAACACTTTCCTTTCTATGCGGAAACTTATCCCGTCTGTCATCCCTATGGCGAAATATATTAGCATACTGTGTCACCAGGTGTGGCCCAGTGACACCCTGATTCCCAGTATCAAGGTGCCAATTCTGTTTTTGAGTGGAGAGCAGGATGAGATTGTCCCGTGAGTATTTCCCTTTTAGGATGAGAAGTAAGCAGCACTAACATATCATAGTCCCTCGCACATGCGGAAACTTCACGAACTCGCTACTGCCGAGAAACTCGTTTGGAAGTCATTCCCTGGTGGTGACCATAACTCAAGTGTGCTCGAAGAGGGCTACTTTGAGACTATCACGACCTTTGTGAATGAGATTTCGGATGACCTGCCGATACAGGGAACCGATGAAGTTGAGAAGAGAAATTAAGAAGAGTTTACTATCCATATAGTTCCAGACAAGGAAGATATTTATCTCTTTAGGCATTTGTTTTGTTGGGCGGTTTGTTGGCTTGCTATTGTCTTTTTTATGGACTATAGATTTTCACGACCTGTTTTGTTGTTCTTTTATGCCTGTTGAAGACGGGCTTGTTTGGCGTCGGGGCTTTTTTTGGTAATTCTGAATATATTATTACATGGATGGACTTTTATTTTCTTTTGTGTTAAACTCAATAATTCATGGTTGACTTTTAGTTGCCTGAAGAGTCAGAGCCCTGGTCACCGAGGACTCCGAATCCGAAACTGGGACCGGTACGACGAAGGCGGGTTTTGGGAGTCATGGCGATGAGCCGTTTCTTGACTACTGGTTTTTTCACAGGCACTGCAGCCGGCTCTGGAATAGAGGAGGAAGACGGATCAGAAGAGGTTCCGGTGGTATCATCACCAGGTAATGATGAAGGCCCGGGGGAAGACGAAGAACCAACGAGGCCATCATCGTAAGTCTCAATATCATCCCAAATGCCCTTGGTAACGACGGGCTCTTCACTATCATCGGCAGTGGCAGTTGTAGGTGCTTTTCCTTTCCCTTTGATTTTCACTGTGTCCCAACCGTCTTCTTCGGGTTCATTGGTTTGTTCGGAGGGGGAGATGAAGGTCTCGGTGGTGCTGGTGGTGGATACAACACATGGGGCAAGACCGGTTTCCTCTACGGGACCGAATGTTTCGAGAAGGGCGGTAGTGGATGGGATGAGGGCGGCGAGAACATCGGCGGGAAGAGCGGGAAAGAAGCGGTATAATGCGGTGCTGAGAGGGGTGATGTGGTTTGTGTAGGGGTGTTCGGATAGGAGAGGATCCAGGAGGCTTGTCAGTTCGTCTAAGGTTAGGAAGGGAGGTACGTTTGTGATTTGGAGGGTGTTCACTACTGGTTCGGCCTTCTTGACGGGTTCGGTTAGTTCCGCGGTGGCACGTGCTGTTTCCCGTTCAGCGGCCCGGAGACGATCTCTGATTTGGACGGACATTGCCAATGTCTTGGTGGGGAGAACTTCAACATGGTCTTTATTCTTCCACACAAACACACTCCTTCTAGGATCCACATCTTGGCTCTCACTCTTCAAACCGAATGACTCTGCCATGGAGTGTAAGAAGGCACGTTTCCCGGATGGCATGGGTTTGAAAAAAAGACGGATCTCCTTGGAAGTTACGAACCGGCGGAAAACCTCCTCTTGAGCAGACGCCCATTCGGGGAAGCGCTGGTAGTAGTTCAATGTGATGTCCGAAAAGGGAACAGCAGTGTCGGTTGGCTCAACTGCGGTGATACCTAGGGCTTCGGCAAATGCAGCGGCTCGTGACTGGCGAGTGCAAGATGGTTGACATTCAGGCGGGGTATGGTTGGAGGGTGACGGGTTGTCGGTTGTTACTAAACACTTTGTAGTTTTGGTGTGCCGGGAGCATGGGCATGACAGGGTGATTTGGGTGGTGCATGCAGTTGTCTCGGGGCATGGCGAGGAGCCGTGGCAGGGTACCAAGCAAGCGTGAGAGCAGAGAGCACGACGACTGGTGCAGACTTGGGTGCACTCTGTTTGGCATTCGCCTTCGGTATGGCAGAGTTTCTGGCACCGGTGACCACATGGAAGTGTCTTGCCACAAACTAACCCACACGAAACTACCTTGCCACCACAAACCATGTTGTGGAGAGTTCTCTTTCCGCACATACATGACTTGGATACCCGGAGAGGGCATGGTTTACATGTGACATCGTCATAATGACACGGGTGGGCAGATGCCCCGATGTGACCACAGGCGGGAACTCTGGAGCAGTTATATTCGCAAGGAATACGAGCGCCGCATGGAACTGGCGCACGCCAAACTGTACGTTCGCAGGGACAATGTTGATCATACATGTCAGCCTCTAGACAGGTTGGACAGTCTCCGGGGTGACACAAGGCATTACATTCATGTACCCCACATGCTCTAGTGGCGGTACAGACTTTCATGCAATGATGAGCTGCGGGGTACTCGAACAGTCTCAAGACTCGCCCGTTCTTTCCCTTGGGACGCATGGATATGGGCACGCGAGAAGGACAGCAGATTACCTTGCAAATATGCTTCAAGCAAGACATCTCATCACGACAGGGCTTTTCACAAACGAATGGCTCGGTATCCGCCAACGCAGAAGCTTCGCCACAGATCATCCGTCTGCTTTCACGCTGGCAGCGACATGGCTGGTCAATGGGAACTGGGCATGACCCACAGGGGCCTTCATGGCAGTTTTGCTTGCATTGGTGACCACATGGGAGTATCTTGCCACATGTGTTGAGGCATGTGGGTATAGTGTCTGTACAAGAGGTACGGCGTGCCCGGCTCCGCATAGAAGAAAGTAGTTTCTTGCCGCAGGGGCAGGTTGTGACGTTTTCGGGATCAAGTGGGCATTTGACGATTGAACAATCACTCGGATGGCAAGTCTCACTGCACTTATGAATACCACAGGAAAATGTCATGTTGCAGGATGTCTTGCAGGCCCATAAACCAAGGAAGGTATCCCCGGTCTTAAGCGTGGAGGCGACAACGCCTGTCTCTGGGACCTGACCATGGTGGATGTTCGACTTGACATCAAAGTTGTTACCGCAAGGGATCTCACGTTCCTGTTTTCCGCAGTAGCAAAGAGCTAAGATGGGGGTGGAACAAGGGCTACATGGTCCAGTGTGGCAGTTTTCTGAACAGCGGTGCTGGCCACAGCTCAAGAGTTTCCCACATGCCACATCACATCTCCACTTAGTTTCCTTTCCATCTTTGTTACTACTGCAGCTCAGTTGTTTAGTCCCCTTGCCGCAAACACACTTGACTGAGAACTGTTTAAACTCGCATGGGGGACAAGCACCAGCATGACAAACCTCCACACACAAATGTGGACATCCTTCTCTTCCCCGACGGCAGCTCTGGCCACACGAGTTGACGGGTCTTCCGGGGTAATAGGGCTGTTTAACATCCTGGCCACACCAGCACATTGCAGTTGTGGGGAATGGCATGTCAACCGGAGTGGTACAGCAGGGGCATGGGAACGTCTCGCCTGTGGATGTCTTCGCCCAGTCTCGGGCACACTTGAAGTGGACGACACCGTAGCAGTGGGGACAAGACCAAAGCTCATCATCGCGTTTGATAATAGTGAGGCAAAACATGCAATCGAGGCACTTGTTCGCTAGATCTTCATGAATTCGTTCACGGAGGGTGGCGGCCGTTGATGGGGGGTGTAGTTCTTCATCAGATGGGGGATCTTGTGGGGCTGAACCAGACGCAAAACTGTATAGGGTGTTAGTTCTTTGGGTTCCTCTCAGTTTTGTATTTGAAACTTACTTCAAGGTGTCGTTTCTGTAATTGTTCCGCCTGTTTCTGGGTTTGCGATTGCGAGGTGCCTGCGGCCTGGTAGGCATTTGGTTTCGTTGATGATTATGCATTGGGATCTCGGGAGCCCGAGGAACAAACGCTGGGGCAGTAATATTCAAAGTCCCAGGAACAAATGATGGAGCGGCAACATTGAGCTGGCCCATCGGGGCAGGAGGCGGTTGTTGAGTTGGTGGTTGTGCTGAAGAACTTCCTTCACCCCGGCTTCTGTCAGGCAATGCCACAGGAGTACCACCGGACCCAGAAGATTGACCATTCTCTCCGTTACCCTTCCCGCGACGTTTTTTTTGTCTGTTTCTTGATGGCCTGGGTTGTGATGAGTCCCCCTGTGACTGTTCAGGACGAGGCGGCACTGGCTGGACTTGACTTGGCTCAACATGATGCTCAGGAGCAGGACCCGACGTCAAAGAAACCCCTCCATCTCCTTCCGGGTGATGACCTCGACCATGGCGATTCCGTCTGCGACGTCTAGCCGCCGTTGCCGTTGGCTGTGGTGTATCAGTGGTCGACATGGCGTCTGAGTGACAATATCTGAAGTGACAGTGTTAGAATTTTCGATGGTTGGGATGTTTTGAAAGTTTTCCGGCTTACTAGTTTGTGAGGAAGGCTGACCTATGAAACTATGAGGCAATATGTTTGCTAGTTTGCAAGTGCAAATTGTAAAAGGCGTGGACACACGCGCAATGTGTTACACAACGAAGCAGCTTATCGATATAGACTTTTAGCCATAATGAAGTGGTGATTACTGTATTCAGCGATGAATCATTTGTTGTATGGCGACCCACACCGTTAGGGTCTTTTAGTGCGAGAAGTTGTTAAATGTACATGTATGTACAATGTGCAAAGTCAATAAAGACGGGAGAGTGTATGTCTGCCTGAGAGTAATACTGCGACTTGAAAGATACCTAGAGTTAAATTTACAATTTAAACGTAAACCTTTCTCAATAGCGCACTATGATGTGTTCTCTGCCTTTTCTTTGCTTTGACTTTGACCTATAAAATCATCACCAGGATCATAAGTGCGGTTTATCTAACCCTAACAATGGAATTCACACAACCTTATTATATCTTATCTTGAAGCCAGATGTGACGTCATTATATTTTCGCCTGACATTATAAAAAATGTTTAAGGCACAGAAAGAAAAAGAACATGATGGACATATCATATCACGAAGTAAATTGGTTATTTTGTAGCCTCGTTGTCGAGGTTTAATGTCTAGTCACCAGACAATGTGGGTCATACATGCGTACCTGAATGACAGGTTGTAAGCGCGTGTCTGACATGGAGTTAAGTGTTAATCCGGGTCCGGTGGAGTTCCACTAATAGTAGTGGTCCGTATTCATCAACCCGACTATTGTTGATAGCGGGTCAACCGGACAATAAAGACGCCCGGTTAGACCTTTGTGGTTCCAGGCAGCCATATAAGGTTCACAGATCGTGACTGTGTTCAGACAAAGCTGACGTTTTGACAGGTATGTAATTGCTAACACGAGGAAAAGGGAGGAAATTGCCCGTGGCTGTGTAGGTGCTTTGTGTTGTAGATGAGTTGCATGGAAGGGTCAGACTCGGACTAACAGATATGCGCCTGAGGTTTATGTCGGAAAAGCAAACCAGATTCATGAACCATGTAATTTGGTTTTAGCCGATAGACGCTGTCAATTTTAGAGCCAAGTGTCTAAAAACTCAAACATCTCGTGCCATCACGGACCTGGTCTTCCCGCCATGATGAACGGTGGCCTGGAGGCCGCTGAAGACTTTTTGGTGGGGTGGTGGCCTGTGAAGAGGCACTAAGCTTGTCATTTCGCAGGTTAGTCATGTCAGATATTGGTTCATTTACGGGGTTCTGGAACAAATGGGACCGGTAGATCGTGCGGTAGTGAAAAGGAAGTATTAGCTTGACGCAAGGGCGTCGAGAAGATAAAATAAGTTTTTACTGGTAACAGAGGGGCGTGGTTTCATCAAAACTCAAAACACAAAATGTTGAAATATACGTTTAGTCTTGTAAGCAAACTCGGGGAATATCAAGATTTCGGTAAACATACGGTCGTATGTTCATATTGTATGTATTATTCCAGAAGTTTCCGTAGAGCAAGTAACAATATCCTGATGGTATCACCAGAGGTGCTACATCAACATCAAAACCATACCAATACTTCACACAGCTATGGTTATATCTACGTTACACGTCGTCAGGTCTTGAACTCTTTTTATACATTGTGTTCCATACTGCTTCACATCTATAGTTGTCGTACAGAGACTGCAGTAAGAATCGACCGCTTGGATGAACCCGAGAAAACTGCCAGAAATTACGAGACTTGAGCATTTGAGACCAAGGAAGCCGAGAAGGAATCCGAGTCCGGGATACTTAGGGTTCCCGCATTCCAAAACAGGGGTAGCCACGGGCAGAAAATAGCGATTGACGGCTCAAAGAGAACAAAAGGTTGTTTGATATGTCGGAGGACGCAAATATGAAAGACCGATCTAATAGCTGTTTGATATGGAAACTTGATATTAAGAATATATGAGTTAAGTTGCGTGGTGTAGGTTGGTGTGCATGCGCATGTCCAGGCACATAAAGGTGAGTCGGGGTTACTAGATCGAGATTATGATGACGATGGTAGATACGAAAGAAGTGGAACATGGTAGAAGGTATCTTTGTAAATTTGACTGTATGACGGGGAACCGGTCATTAAAAAGGATAAACTGGCCCCCCAGTGAACCATTGAAGAAACTTGTGCTAGGTGTTACTTGGAAAGCCTCCGAAGTCTACAAGGAGGGTCTCTAAACCCGCCGGACCGGGCTTAACGCTCTTAAACGGGAATAGGATGAATGCACGTCATATCAGTTTATACGCATACAGATATCCTGTTGTGTATGTAGGACAGAAAACATTTCCTCCAAAGATTCATTTTTGTTGCGGTTGTCCGCGGAATGCGCGCTTGTTGGGTTTTGAACAGCGACTCTGACGGCCTTGGCATATCCACTATAGAAGTTCTTGCAGTTAAGGATAAAAAATTTACAGGTAGTTAGTCAAGTGCCACTACTAGATCTCCGCTAGGAACGGCGTGTATTTCCCCGCCAAAGCTACCCGAGTCTAGATGATTGACCAAAAGGTAGAACCCTGACACTGACGTCCGATGACCAAACCAGGCGATTTTTATATTTCGCTTGGTGGCGCTGTGGTAGTAGACGTTGACGTTATAGGAGAGGCAGCCTAAGGAACCACAGACTGCGTCTGGGGTACAATTAGCATATTTTGTTGTTCTTCGGGTCAGTTATGTTGGAGGGGTAATCTGCAAGCGGCTGTTTTTTTCAGGGCTCGGGCTGAAGTAGTATGGAGACCCGAAGCCACTCGGGTGACATTCCCTTTTCTTGTGTGTTGTTTCGGTAGTTGGGGCTTAGGTGGAAAGGCTGTGTGGTCGTCCTAGAATATGTGTTCCTTGCTCACTACAACGTTTTGTTCCGGTGCCAAGAGGCTCATCGGAATTGGATCAGGTTAAAGAAGGGGATGACTTAAGGGAGGGTGTGTTTTTTAAGATATCGGGACAATGTTGAGTGTATGAATGCAAGTATACGCCCGTCTAGTAAACCATTTGGGGGGTGAGTAGAACGTGATAAGCTCTTGAAACCTTTATATACGACCATCGATCTACGTATTCTTTGATCGTCCTAGTGCAGTTTTGTTTCTCTATTCACATTACTCTTCTTAATCAACAGTTTTATACCAAAGTCTACCACTGTTCGTGTCCCACCAGTTCCGTTCTCGTCTAAATATTAAACAAGCTACTTCCTCGTCCGTCGTCTGTCTGTCCGTCCTGCCGCCCGTCATAGCACAAAGCTGGCCCACGCTGATCGACTCCACCCCCAATCCGCCTGGGCCCGGGGTGTAACGACCTCCCATACATCGCCGACATTTTTTACTAGCTGCGTAGCTTTTCTTCCTACAACGGTTCTTGCTGCGTGAATCCCGCCTACAGACAAATATAATTCTGCCATCGCCCACCAGCAATCAAGCTAGACTCCGCTCCCTTTCACTTTTTTTACTGTTCTACTCTACACAGTTTCTTTTGCGCCGATATACACATTTGTCTCTTCCTTCGTCGTTCTTATTTCTGGCATCTGTTTACAACTGGTACACACTCACATGCCACTATCCACCAACGATACCCGTTAGCCCGGTTTAACTGCGTCATTCCGTTAGCTTACTTCTCGTCCATTTTGACTTTCGATTTCTCACACATTATGGCTCATAAAGCATCATAAAACGTCACCAATCATCATCGTTTTTATTTATTACATCGCTTTAGCGCATTGATCAAACTCTCATCTTCGAAACCGCCCCTATCGCGGGTTTTTTGTACACACATTTAACCCCGCCAAGTCCAGCCGTCACTTGATCGTATCGTATTAGAAATCCGCTACCTCGGGTTTTCTCTCCTTATACCACATACAAATCACTGCCACAATCATCCCACAATCACACTCGCAATGGATGACCAAAGCCCTATGATGCCCGACATGGGCGAAATATCAGAGACTTCCTTCATGAGTCCAGACGACTCCTTCACCCACACGCCCGCCCAGACACCCGGTCAAACCCCAAGTTATATTGCCGCCACTCCTTCCACTGCCGGCACGGCAGCCGGAGCTCCAGTCAAGGCACCTCGGATTCTCGCTTGTGTGCTATGTCAGCACCGCAAAATAAAATGCGATCGCAACTCCCCCTGCTCTAATTGTTTAAAGGTCGGTTCGGCGGTGGTAGTATGAATTACGATTTGCGCCATCTATCAATCAGCCTTTGAAGAGATGTACTGACTCTTTCCACGGTGACTCTAGGCAAATGCGACATGCACCCCTAGCACACCGGCACCTGCACGGAAGCGGCGGCGACCTAACCAGGACCTCCAAGAACGGCTGGCCCGATGTGAAGAGCTACTCAAAACTTACTATGCCTCTGGTGCCCCACCACCACCTAGTACGGAGGCAGCCGCATCAGAACCGGCGACTTCAGAACTCCGCCCATATCCTCCAGTTTCTGCCCGCGACTTCACGCAAACAGGGCGGGTATTTATGGCGGACGGTACCACTAGATTTACTGACAGTGTCCTGTGGAGCAAATTCTTCGACGAGGTGAGTTATTCTTGTGCGAGCTGGATTCCCGTTATGACTACAGAGCTTAAGCAAACTGACACAAGCCGCATTTTGTGCTACCCAAACATAGCTTTCGGCCATGCGGAAAATCCTCGAGGCTGAAGATTATGGTACGGGCGAAGACAATAGTTTGGGTTCGGAGACTACCAGCCCGGACGAGCTTACCGAGCTGATGATGACAGACTACTCAAACATGTCATTGAGAGATGTACAGCCAGAACCGGTGCAAATGTTTCGCTTATGGCAGATATTTCTTGACCGTGTCAACCCATTGACAAAAATCGTTCACGTGCCTACGATCCAGCGCTACATTGTGGACGCTGCTGGATATTCTAGCACAAACTTGCCTGCAAACTACCAGCCCTTGGTTTTTGCCATTTTCACAGTGGCGGTATACACCCTCTCAGACAGTGAAGCCCGGCAAATGCTGGGCATGAGCCGTGATGAGGCACTGAAAAAGTATTCGCATGGTGTGCGGACAGCCTTGTACAATGTCAACTTCATGCAGACATATGACATCCCAATTCTTCAGGGTCTTGCCCTGTATACCGTAAGTTATTATTGTTGCGGGTGTCATGTTTGTGTTACTAACGCTAGTTATAGATGTCACTCTCTGGTCGTTGCGACCCTCATTCACAATGGGTATTTGGCGGTGTCTGCTTGCGCATTGCGCAAAAAATGGGCCTTCATCGCGATGGCTCGATACTCGGCCTGACCCCATTTGAGACAGAAATGCGGCGCAGGATTTGGTGGTGGGTAGTATTGCATGACGCAGGATACGCCCTCATGACAGGAATGAGTGTTAACGTTGTCCCTTCGTTTTGGGACACAAAGCTGCCGTCCAACGTCAACGATGCAGACTTATTTCCCGGTTCGGCCGACCCAATTAGCTCACGAGAGGGTCCTACTGAAATGGGATTCGCACTGATTTCTTACGAGCTGGGCCGCTTCATGATCCGTAGCCACGGCATGGCTGGCTTCGAAGCTGCTATGATGGGTGTCGATCCTAACAACGGGAGGGAACTAAACGGGATTGACGAGGCCTTGGTGCAAAGGTATCGTAAATGGGTGGCGGAATTCCAAAAGCACATTGAGTCCCTGGCAGAAAAGCTCATTGATCCTACAGCTGGCCCTATGCATGAAGCGGCTTCATTGCTCATCAAATTCATCACACACAAACTCAACGAGGTACTATGCCCACCAAACCGCGATAGAACCAATTTCGATTTCAAGAAGAACATGTTCCGTCTCGGGATTATGAATCTCGAGTCGCATCTTGAGCTTTACTCTGTTCTCGAGCGTCTCAATTTCTTATGGTTTGGAAAGTCACACTTTTCAGCTGATGTCATGGTCATGGTTGCTGCCCAGTTGATCCAAAGGTCGGAAGGTCCTATGATTGACCGGGCGTGGGTTGCCATAAACAAGACCTTCCGGTATCACACCGAGTTACTCGACATGACCAAGAAGGTCAACCAACAACTGGGCTTATTCCTCTTGCGTGGGTGGAGTAATCGCGAAGCAAGTCTTATCAAATCAGGCGAACCATTCAAAGTACCAGAGTGTATCCAAGATTTGCGCAGCAAGTTGCCAGCATGCTCCTCGGATAGCTCATGTAGCGACGGCATGACGGAGCCACCAATTCCACCGTCTCTCTCGGCGCCTCTTTCCGCTATGCCGTCAGCTGCTCTACACCATCACGCCCAACCCGAGCCTTCCTCAACCAACGACTTTTCTAACCCAGGTCTTATGCCTGGTGGTCCTAATGCGCTTGATCCCTCTATCGACCAGATCCTCGGTGGATATCTCGATGTCGCACAGTTTGATTGGGACATGTGGCATGACGGAAGTAGCAACACGATACAGTCTGTTAATGCAGCTGCAATGGCGGGTTCAAATGTTCGCATTCCGCCACAAGGTAGATCGGTGATGATTGGTGGCCAACACGTCATGCTGGATGACATAGGACCAGCTATGCCCGGTTTAGGTAATCTTTCACCAGGTTCTGGGATGGGGATGGGTGGTAATATGCCGGATGGGAGTCAAGGGCCGGGTTCAGGACAGTGGTGAGATAAATCCGGCGGTTAAATTCTTATCTATGAGGTGGCGAGCCCTGTGTACAGTACGCGGAAGCTGTGTTTGGAATTCCCTGGAGGAATGCAAGTTTGATATACCCCCCTCTTTATAACTATCTACATATAGACTAGCCAAATCAAGGCTAAATTGATTCTCTTCTTTTAACTTATACTTAAGGGATATCTGTATCCAGTGATTTATTCGGGTTTGGGACGGATGACTTGACAGGTTCAGGTGGCCAGATTTGGCCAAGGGAGAATGGAATGTCAACCCAGGAACGGTGAATCCTGGGACATGCCGTGTCTTAGAATATATAATCTATGAGTGTCCGCTGTTATTGTGACCATTGAGATAGATTCATCGTCGTAAAGATGCCGTCCTATTCGAAAGTTTCTAGGTGGCTTACTGTGTGCTTGTTACTGTCTTTGGTGGCTCTCGAGGGATATCTTGTTTTCTATGGATCTTTAGTTACAGTGAGTTACAATATAATCACAACATGGCCACGATACTATCAGCACATGCTAATCAAGAACAAAGGTATCCACCAAAACCAAAGATGGTCGTCCCCTGAACATAACAGTCCACCCTCTCGGTCTATCATATGGACTAGACACTGAGGAGGGGTTCTATCCCAACCCAACCTTCATCTCCCGTACAATCATATCCTCTTTCCAGAAAAACCTCTCAATCACTTGTTCCGCCTTCACAACTCTACCCGATGAAGTCATCCCCATCATCTTCACCGTCATCCCCGGTCTCCTCTTCGTCTCCATGGGACTCCTCGGTACCGCGGTCGCTACCCGAAGAGATGGCGTAGAGAGGGTCTTCTGGGGTTTTTTGGCGGGGTTGGCTTGGTTTAGATGGGGTTTGGATAGACTTATAATTTCCCGGTTATTCGACTTTTTCGAGTCGTCCATGGTGGAGATGAGGCCAGGAGATACATTACCGGCACTTGTCGTCTCGGGAATCCTTACATTAACCCTTTTAATCCCCTCAACCGAAGTTGACTCTCTCCCCACTAACCACTCCCGCTATCCAACGCCCCGAACCCCTCTTCTCTTTCCCGCACGGAAACATCCACACGCCCGGCCTCCGTTAACAAACCTCTTCCCACCATCCCCTCCATCATATTTCCCTCAACAATCTTCATCGTCACCACCACCTTCTAAACCATCTTCACCTCCCCAACCGAAGCATAATTTACCAAAACTGCCGTACGCTTTCGCCCTCGGTCCGCCAACAATCCCCCTCAACGCCCCGTGGCCTGCTCTTGCAAATTTCCATACACACCCCACGACAACCCCCGCTTGGAACCTTCTCTCGCCTCCTCGTTCCTCATTACGTCAACCCCGTAAATCTTCTTCTTTAGCTGTTCCCATCGCCCGCACTCCACATACTGTAACCGGTTTGGAGTCTTTTGCCCGATACGGAAGTGATGATGATTAACTGACATGACGTCATAGGGTTACTCGGCTACAACTCGAGTCTGTTTGTATTAATCGCATTAATGTTTATTCAATATCCACATGAAAAGGAAGGTACCACAAGTGACATGACAACGTTCTATATGTAAACTCATGACATGAATTACTTAAGTTATTATGTGTCTAAATCATCCGAAAAGGACAAGAAAAAAGCAAAAAACAAACGTCTTCAGAATTGAAGAACGCCCCTGGTATCGCAATGTGGACAACCCACAGAAAAAGAAAACGCAGAAAAAAGCAGAGAAAACCACCATCCAAAATATCCCACGAATTGGGAATTCCCTACCAGAGATACTCCACAACGACAAATTCTAGACCCCCAAAACACATGTTGCGGCTTAATCCAAACGATCCACTCGATGCAAGAACCATCCTACCCGCATCTAATTACCTAATGGTTTCGACGCATCAGCCACCCATCTCGCCATCTAGTAATGTGACGGTTTACTGTCAACACTGCTCGCCACGCTCAGACTCGAAACTCCACTAAAGATAGACGCCGCAGAGCCAGCCGTCGAACTTGTCATGAAGCTGGCCGCTGAGCCACGGCCAATGGACGATGCACTTGACGTGTTCATGCGTCTTAACGACGAGCCAATGACAGACGACGAGAGTAACAACGAGGGCGTAAGAGCAGGCTTGGCATTGACGTTGTCCCAGCTTGTGGGGTGATGCATTTCGAAAGCGCGACGGAACCGGTCGGCATCTTCGTTGGTCGACATGTCGAATGTGAGCGTTCCGTTCGCCGAGCGGTCTTGTGTACTGAGAACGGTCACCATCTTCTTTGTGCGTTTGGCGTCCCGTTCACAGTGCCCAAGATCGATTTCCACCTGTGCGCCACCACGACCGAGGAAGGCAATTGTCGCTAGTGAAAGGCTGGTCTTGAGCCACATCTGGATAACTTTGCCCTGGGCAACGAGTTCGCCGCCTTGACGGATTTTGCGCGCATAGTACCGACCGAGTAAGACGCGTTCACGAATCTTCATAAGGAATTGTTCGCGGGATGGGCGGTTGGCGAATTCGTAAATGGCGTGGACTTTGTAAGCTTTGTAGCCGGTGGCGTCGTGAATGACAATTTCATGAGTGTCTAGGAAGGAGACTGAGGTCTCATCAAGGTCGTCATCTTCGTAGCGGATGCCGTTGGGTTGACGAGGTACACGGTGGGCGACAGTTACTGGGGGCGTTCCCTTTTTGCTTTCGTAGAGGATAGTGCGGGTTGTGGGGTTGCGTTCGAGAACTCCGATGCGTTGAAGTCTCATTGGGGCCACAACGGCTTCGCCATTTTTGCGTTGGAGGCGACTGTTTGTATGTTAGTACCCTGGTCAATTGGTTGTGGTGTCGTGCTGGGTATACGTACAGGATTGTGGGAAGGTCAAAGCAAGAGTCGATTCCGTGGTCGCTGCTAGATTCTGCACATTGGAGACACATGTTAGAAATGGTTTGGCAGAGAGAGACACATATCAAGTGACATACCAGGAAGCATGAAATCACCAGGCTTGTTGAATCGTCTTTGGCTAGCGGGACTCAAGACATGTGCTGGCAGTAGGGATAGTCTAGATCTGCACGTCTTATGTTAGCACTTTGTTGCCTGCATTAGACAAACTGGCAAACATACTGTTCGTTTCTGATGGCTTGGCGGAGATCCTCAATCTCACCGCCAAGCTGGTCAACCTCAGGTCTCAACTTTTCCTCCACCTCTTGCGGCCAAAAAAAGCGACATCCTGAAGGCAACTTTTGTGATTGTAATGCAATAGCTTCGTGCATATGTTGAGCGCAACGGGCGACAGTATCGTGAATCGACTTGACTTTTACATCCTCGGTGGATGCATCGTCAAGGGCAGCGGCACCGGGAATCTGCTCCAATGCATCTAAAAGACGGGCGACTTGGCATGGAGCCAAGTGAGTTGGACTGATAGTGTTTGTGACGTTAGCCGCCAACTGTAGGGTGGAGGCGATATCGCGGGAAAACGTCATGGGAAGCGGTAGTGACGATATTTGCAGTGTGGGTTGCTTGTTGAAGGTGGTCGCGTGATCGATTGCTTCAAAGTGGAAAATTGAAGACGAGGGAAGGAATAGACAGTGCTAAACGAGTGCCGGAGTGCAGTGTCAGAGAAGGGTAAAAAATGTAGGATTCTAAGAAAGTGTAAGCCTAGAATACTGGCGAATAAACAAGAGAAGTGGAATATTGAAGAAAAAAAACGTCAGGCCAATGACTTCATAGCTGGCAAAAGCCAAGAGAAGAGAATTGAGACAAGAGTTGAGAGGAGGGTTTCCGGAATTAAAGAACACGGACAATTACATAAGACGGTAGGAGCTGCCACCAGTTTGGCCAGGAAAGGAAACACAAGGGGAAAACAGCCGAGGGGCAAGGAGCGAAGAGCGGAAGAAAAGAAATCGAGGCAAGACAAACGAGGGCTTGACGGGAGTGGATTAAGTAGGATTGACGGATCTAGGATGAGAAGGGGTGAGTGGCGGGGTGTGGACGAAGACGACGCCTTTTGTATTTAGGTACAGGTATTTCAGTGCAACATCAACTGAGAGACATGTGATATGTATAGTTGTAGGCAAGTAACTGTGCGCTATATGGTCAAAGGCCGGAGGGCAAGCAAATGTACATTGGGGAAAGCACAAGTGTCGCCTAGAAACATAGATCGTGCAACTTGACTGATAAGTGATGACACTGCCAGCGTCACTCTTATGTCCACCTAAATCCACTGATTTCTCAAGTCCGACGAAGCTAGTCACAGCATCACCACCTAAGTGGGGGTTGCGCGGAACCAAAACTTAGCAAGCACGAGCGCACCACTAACAAAGTCCACCCAAACTCGAACACCCATCAAACCGTCTTGTAAGAAAAACTCCCATCCAGCAGGGAACAACCACCTCTCGATCAACAGGAACAGCGGTGTCGCTGGCTGCGGAGAGACACGGGCAACTACAAATAAGATGGTTAACCCAGATAGCTACGAGACTAGAGCCTTGTCGAGAGAAACTTGCGGAAAATAGGTAAACGATCGACGGGGCGGGCATCGTGAAGGAGTTTCGGAAGGTCGGGAATTTATTAGATGGGTTTTCTGTGATTCTTTTTTTGGCGAGTTGGCTGTGATGGGAAATTGGGCACACGACCATCATTAGAGGACTTGGTGGAATGCTGATCAACCAACCATAGTCTCGTGCTATTGAGTCTTTGACATGCAGGTCTCAGGAAACCTGGTTCATATGTGGGTTAAATGGTGCAGCTACAACACCTTGGATTCCACCGGGTGTGCAGCCTGGGATTCACCCCGCATCCCAAGGTTACAATCGACTTGGGTACTTTTGAGTGCGCCAATGGCCTGTAAAATACGCAGTTGTGATCAATACGCAGACGTCTTCCATAACATAATAAAAACGCACCTCAGTCGGCACAATTTCCACGCAAAAACGCATGCTACATCGGTTTATTTGCCGACGTCGTGCCGTAACTCATCACAGTCGTATTTTTCTGGTCAAACATTTGCAAGCCACATTAGTCCTAAGTGGATTCCATTGTTTATAGAAACGATCCTTTACAGGCCCTTGGTCCAATCAGCTGGCATCCCACTTCGCCAACAACGTCCCTGGCTTCCAAAGCCGTTAGCGTCCACAAGCGTCTTAACCTCGCCAATAGAAACCAAGCTCGTACATGATTGTAAAATTTTCTTTGACCGGATGCAGTCTACCTGTTCTTAAGCCACGAAGTGAATAGCTCAAGCACCAGTCGTATGTAGATGTCTCGTAAGCTAGTGAGACTGAGTGTGTTTATATCTTCAATCCACATTGTACATACACACCTATATTCTTGCTTATACTCTCCCGTTCCTGACATCCAACCGGCCCACCACATCCCGTCATCCCACACAGGAACCAGTCCTTGCGTTTGGAAATCCCACCCACAGAGTCAGCCTTTGTACAAGAGTCTATGACAGTGGCGCTCGGGCGACTGCCAGCCAGCTTTCCTTTTTGATAGACCAAGTTTTCTGACTTGAGCTACAGGTCACGCGAGCGCCATCAACTCTCAATAGGTGTTGCCCGAGTTGAGTTCACTAGTGCATGGCCGGTGTTCATCAAGGCGAACAAAACTTATTGACATCCCTTGAAAGCGTGGAAAGGGCAAATTGGTGCTTTGGCGTTTATGCTTTCAGTAGATCGGTGAACGGTGCTTCTTTTCCTTCTTTTTATTCTTGTATTATAGTCTTGTTTTTTTTACCTTTCCAGTCTCCCTCTTCCTACATAACTGGTGTAGTTTTCCGTGGCCGGATCCTTTGTTGGTAGCACGCAACTTTGCCCTTATCCAGCCGGTCTACAAGACCCAAGTGACACGGCCACCAGTTCCAGGTGCTCGTCTAGCTGGGCCGTTAACAGACTGTAGTGCCCAGCCGAGCATATCCGAACCCCCCCAAGATTCCTGGCTCCAGTTAAATCATTTGCCACACGGACGGGTAGTGACAGCGGAAGTTTCACTTGAGCCTCCCTTCTCTCTATCCTGGGAACAAACAAGCTTTCTGCTGATATCCGCTTCGCATGGTTGTCGTCTGGCTCCGTGGGCTGTCCAAGTTCTGGACTGCCCTCAACTTCCCTGCCGACGTCAGTCACATCAGAGTAAGTCGCTGACCAATCTTCACATGTCCCATCCTCCGAACCCCTCTCCCTAGCCCTGAAAGATGTGCAATCACGACATCGTGGTGTTCTGAGACGGGCCCTTCAGCTTCGGCCTCTTCTCCACTTCTCATCCTGTGGGTTGCACTCTTTACAAATTTTGATAGCTCCCTACTATCATCAACTGGCATGACTACTTACCCCCACCTACGTTTGAGCCCTGGTTTGGTTAAACCCTGTCAGATTGGAAAGTTTGTCTTGGTGTCTCGTGTTGAGTTGCTCCTCTGGGCTGCTGTGTCTATTTGTTGGGCTATATTTCAGAATCCACTTGGACCCACTGCGGCTTACTACCTTGACACCGACAGGTCCCATAATGTGCTCCGTCAATGCTTAACCTCCCGGTCCCTTTGCTCATACTTTCACTATAGGATCACCGTAAACGAGAAAAACAAATTCTCCGTCTTCTAGACAATGTCGGCTTCAGTTGGCGAATCTACTTCGTGGCTGCTTCGGGCTTTCTGGCATCGTCATGGAGTCTGATTGCCACCAACATTGTCACTCCGGGCTTGTACTACATCTACCCACCAGCCGATCGGCTCGATATCGATGCTGGTCTTGCTATGGATGAAGTCACACTGACTGCCACTATTATTGGCATGGTAGTATTTGGCCACTTTGCTGATCGCCTTGGCAGGCAATGGCTCTACGGTTATGAGTTGGTCATCATCCTGGCGGCACTAGTGGGGCTTGCCTTTGCGTCGGACGGATTCATGTACTCCGACGAATCAGGATCCACGACGTACTCGATGAACATCTATGCCGCTATATTTTGGTGGAGGTTCGTCCTGGGTTTGGGTATTGGTGCGGAGGTGAGTTATGCAGTTCCGGGTCCTTTCCCGTTGATCTCCAGTCTAACCCCGATTTGTAGTACCCGATGTCGGCTATTATTGCCACGGAGTTTGCTTCAACCCAGTTTCGCGGTCGCTTAGTAGCTGCCGTCTTCTTCGCCCAATCTGTCGGTCGTATGACAGCATATCTAGTTGGGTTCAGTGCCCTCCATGGTATAAGTCAAAACCATGGGTTGAAATTCAGTGACACGTCTGAAAAGGCAAAGATTGTTGTTGATATTGTGTGGAGATTGGTCGTTGGATTAGCCGGTGTACCGGCCTTGTTGGCTATCGGTCTAAGACTTACCATTCCCGAAACCCCCCGTTTCTATTCTGCCATATTGCAAGATTTTAAAAAGGCCCAAGAGAGTGCCGCCATGATTGGTGGTCCTCTAAGTCGTTCACAGTCATCAGACAACTCAACCTTATCGTCAGCCGCTGGTGACAAGTCGACCGTATCTTGGTGGCAGAGAGCCAGGTTGTACTTCTTTGGTCCATCACAGGGTATCAAAGCACTTGGTGCCGTTGGTCTTCTTTGGTTTCTCCTCGATTTTGCGTTCTATGGCACAGGGCTTGATAGTCCAGCTACCGTGAACACACTCTGGAGTTATGCTGCCGCCCCTGCTGCCGATGCTGTCATTTATCCACCTGGGTATGGCTCTTGGAAGTCCGATCCGTCCAATGTCAATGCTACAATCGCTCAAACTCTGAGCACCAACATGGTCCGCATCATGGAAGTGACCTCTGTCCCTTCTCTGATCGGCAGTTTCCTTGCTATTCCCCTTGTAGACTACTTTGACCGTCGGTCCATGTTAGCCTGGTTATCCTGTTTAGTTTCCGGTCTATTTCTAATCGTTGGTCTGACAGTCCGTTATTTGATATCCGACAGCAAACGCTACGCGAGTATTATTTTCTATGCTCTTAGTCAATTCTTGATCAATATGGGCCCAAACACATTGGTTTTCATACTGGCTGCGGAAGTCTTCCCGACGGAATATCGCGGTACTTGCTATGGGCTTGCCGCGGCCGCTGGGAAACTCGGCGCCGTTGTAGTCCGGCCTGTGACAAATAAATTTGGAAAGGGCCATGAAGGTGTATCGACACTCTTTTTTGTATATTCCGTGGTCATGATGGCAATGTCCATAATCTGTTTTATGCCATCATTACGCAACTGGATCCCCGCAGTTCAAAAAGAACACATTGAGGAGCCACCGTCATCATCTTCTTCTTCTTCCAACATCTCCGACTCTGAGGCTCAATCTCGAAAGCCCTCCCGCCCATGGCACAGGGGAATATTGCCAGCAAAACTAGATAATCTCTCTCTAGAAGAAATCTGCCCAACATGGCCACCAGTAGGCGAAACCCAAACGAGAGGGTTCCCCGAAACACCTTTTGACCTAGCCCAGGAGTTTGCACAAGAGTTAGAAGAAGAAGAACTCAGTGCACCAGGGTCGCGGGCTTCCGAGGAAGATGGGGGGCTAGATTGGTTAGAGATGCATCAAATAAGTGAGCAAGAACCGCCAAAGACGGAACGGACAGGACTCCACGCGCGAATAGCACCAGGGTTTGGAGATGACTAAGGATTCATGATTTTTTTGTATTTGTTGTATCAATGTAGGTTTGTCTAATATTTAATTTATAGAGTTTGATTGTACGTAAATGGTTTGTCTGATGTGTTGTTCATTGTGATGAACGATTGCCTGGTTGGTGTAACACGGGATGACGACGACATATGAGGACGTCTTGATGGAGACACCCTTGTCTAGGCCCGAATTTTGGGCTGCAGTTTGTGTTCCGGGACTTGTGATGTTCCATGTGACCAGCGAGGGGCGATGGGAACACCTGAAATGTTGTCCCACGAAGTATCGGCCGGCTTTTGGAAATTCCAGTCCTACATAAACTCTTTTTGAGCAGCGAAAATCAACGAAGGGGACATGGTCTAGTGGTATGACGGATCCTTAGCATCTTTGAAGCTTCTGCTTCTAAGCTTGGATCAGGTCCGGGGTTCGATTCCCCGTGTCTCCATTTTTGCCTTTTGCACTCGGGCGATACAAACATAACATGTGGGTATAATCAACTGAGAAAAGAATCATTAAAGTTATCAATTATACACTTCATCCTTTTTGCTATCTACTAGACGGACAATACTAATGCTAACAAAACACTCCCTAACCCCACCCGGAGTATTCCGCTGGCGCTTTGCGCAACGCCGGTCACTGTTGGCGTAGACACAATCACGGAAGTTCCGATGGTGCTAGTTACGTTGACTGGTGCTGGATGAGAGTAGTATGTGATGCTGGTAAGATCTGGGGTTACGGTAGCAGCTATGGAGATTGTGGCTGTTGGCGATCCGGAGTTGGAGGCTACCGAGGCATATGTATCATCACAAATAGCTGAGTGAAGACGGTCATCCTCTATGTTTTGTTAGTATGATTTTAGGGTGTGTTCGATGCGGTGGGACATACCTAGGTCGGATAAGTCATCCATGCAGACTTTGTTGACGCAGTTTGTGAACTGCGGCCAGAAGTTGTCGGAGTAGTCGTCGCAAAGACACCTCCACGCCGTAGTACCACAGCCTTGGAAAGCGGTTGTGGAGTTATAACAGCGGGTTTGACAAACAGTGAGACCAAAAATAGTGGCTGTGCCGGTCTGTGATGGCATTTTGTATGCCAAAGAGAATGCCGAGAAGGCGAGTATCAAGAAAAAGCGAAGTGGTGACATATCGATGAGTGAATGAGGGGCGGTAATGAACGGAATAAGTCTATCGACAAAGGATTGTAGTCGTTTCTATTAGCCGGTGACGTCGGGAGTATACACAAGTGACGATGGGAAACCCGGAAGAGAAAAAAAAACAAAAACGACATACATCATGAGTTGATGTGACATGCTAACACTCCTCTTATCAATTCTTTGGTTACACTCAGACCGGCTCGTAAAAGGCAGTTAGGATGTTTTTTAGCAGAAGGGCCAAGGATTTAACGAGTGTAGAAGACATTGTCTTTGGCCCGGTTGTGATCCGAGCGGTGTCGTTTTAATACTAGGCAAAGATGTGAATACGGGAAGTTGGTAATGGATCCTAGGATGCGGATGGTTTTTTGTTGTTTTTTTAGGATACGAAGCGGGTAGATAATGAATCGGCAGGCAACAATGACTTGAAGGAATCTTTAGTCGCGAGTTTGGATTTTTGGTTCCTGGCTAGTCAGTATGACGTGTGGGTAACATTATAAAGGGATTTTCACGTGGTAGGTGTGCAAGTATATTTTTTTGTATTTTTTTTTCTCTTTTCTTCATGGTGAATAATATTTCTGATTCTGTTCGCTTACATAAAACCACGCAGAAGAGAAACCCCGTCAAAAAAAAACAAAATCAAACGCCCCTTCTAAGCAAAAAAGACACACTTAATTCTCTCCATCTTAAAAAGTCTGCTTCCCGGAACTCTGCGCCGCAGCCATCTGTCTCCGGTACATCTGAGCCCACATGAACCGATCATAAGTGCCAATTCCATAGGCAGTGAAACCCACCAGCATCCATGTGCCGGTAATAATCAGACCTACGGGGTACGTCATGAGACGGATGCCGGGGAGGACAAAGGCTACGGTACCGTTGGCAAGGGCAGCATGGATATCGTTTACGGCGGCGGTGGCAATTTGGAGGTCAGACATGACTACCTCGCGAGAGAAAATGCCGTTGACGAAGAGGGCTTCATTGGAGGAGACGTTGGTGCTGATGCTGCCGGTGGTGGTGGTGCCATCGAGGGTCAACGTTGGGATTACCAGAGCTTCGAGGGAGGCCCTAGAGGTGGGTTAGTTTCTATTCAATTATGATGTAATACTGGGAATTACTTACATCGACATGTTGGTAGTCATCTTGGTAGTATCGATCTGGCCAACAAGCATGTACTGCTTAACCATAGAGGCACCGCTAGCACGACGGGAAAGACGGATACTCTCCTGGTCCATGGAGTCGAGCTCACGAATACGGAGCTTAGCAGCGGTACTGGCTTCAGTAGTGTTGGTGGTGTTAACAGATGACACTGAGGCACCATCGTAACTCAATTGCACCTGGATATTGGAAGTAGCGACACCAGCAAAATCACCCGACGCCGCAGACAACTTGTACAATCTCAAATCCGCAGTAAACACACCCGTTGTCGAGTTCAACGCCGGCAAGTTATAGCAAATACCCATACCCGAGGGGTTCGACGCAACACTGACACCCGCGAGGGCCGTCTGGCAGGCATTTTCCGTCGCGTTATTCCAAGCATCCAAGTTAATAGTTCCATCCGAGTTAAGAGGGACTTCAGCAGTGGCGGCGACATCTGATGCGGAAGCCTTTCCTGAGAGATCTAAAGAGGCGGTTGTGTTGGAACTTGAAGAGAGGGCCTGGGCGGCATTTAAGCGGGCAGATTGAATAGTGGCGTAGTCGGTGTTAAGGGCGTCGGCGCCGGTAAGGTGGATTATCCCGTCTGCGCCAACGTTGATGTCGGCTTTCACCATGGTGATAGAGGCGGCGGCGATCGCCACGGAGACGGCAAGTTTGCGGAACATTTTGAAAAGTTGGTATTGACCGGCAATTAAGTGATGAATAAACAAAAGAAGGGAAGGGGGATCTTTAGAGTTGTGTGGTGATATTAGAAAATGTACAGAAAGCAGAATAAATGAATAAGCCGACCGGCGGTTGACAGAAGAAGAAAAAACAAACTAAAGAAAAGTGAGCGTAAAGACCTCGAGCCTAGCTGAAGTTAGGAGAAAAGAAAAAAAAAAGAAAAGAAAATTTGAGTGCAAGTTGGTTCGCGAGTATAACTTGCGGAGGATATTGTAGATGAAGGGTTGTTTCTCCTATGGAACTAGGGGCTGACGGAACTCGGGAAGAAGGGGTCTGAGACAGGCGGGATGACGCTGACTGTGTCTCACAAGAAAGAATGCGGCCACTTGGTGGTGGGAGTGGTCTTTTATGGAATGGTAATGAGGATCTTGTTTCAGACGGGATAATGGGTAGATATCACGGTTTATGTGGTCATGCGTATGGAGGCTCAAGTTTGAAAGACGTGGGCATACGAGATATATTAAACGCGCTGGCTCGATAATCTACTGAAATCTGGTCGTGACTGTTCCTGGTGAAGACACACGTCTTGGATGCACCCACCAACGCACTTACACGCCCTGAGCGCCATCACCAGCCAATAAAAATGTCATGACATGTACTCCGCTTTCGTTATTCTCCTATTTAGCAAACGGTCAAGGCGTTCTGGCAGGCAATTTGACAAAGCATCTAAGCATCTAACTGGCAGTTCTTCCTTCATCCTCCAAATAAGAAACTCAAGACATGAACTTGCTTGGTCACGAACACTACCTTTTTCCAAAAACTCGGTCGTTCGTAGAAACAATCATCACTCATTCTACTGCTGTTTCCTGACCCTGTTTCGTCGAATGATTATGAAACCATGCCCTCGTCTCAGATGTCCATGCATGCTTGTTATATCAGACTATCTGCTAGACAAGCCTTTACCAGGAACAGGCATTGCTCACTCAGCTTTATTCAGCATAGGCTCATCTTCTAGACCATGTTTATCGTGTGACCCCTAACCCTACTGTTTATTCATGATGATTTCATGATCAAAGCTGTAACTGTACCATTGCATATTCATTGAGTGCCTGATTTCTTGTAAATATCAATGCTTGACATCGCCAAGCTTCTCGGTAGAAGTTTCCAAGCCAAGAGGGCAATCCCGAAACTTAACGGTAGATCTCCGATTCCAACGGCCGTAGTTAAATCCCGTGTGTTAGACAGCTTCTGACATTGCCGCTTTACCCCCGGTTTTCTTGATCCATCTTCCCTTAACCGCCTTCATAGCCAACCCAAATTCTGTGAAAGCCAAATAAACGCCAGTTAATAACCAAAAAATCAAAATCACAATCAAGCACCCCGCAACCCTCACACGAGCAAATATGCCCGAAATCCCCCATCCTAACCGTAGACTCTCCCGCCAGTTCCCTCCAGCTAGCCCAACCATATGTGACTCCCGCTCGGCAATCACGCCGGACATCCGCCAGGCTACCTTGTTGTTAATAGATTCCCAAGTTGCCCCAGCAGCCGTTTGTAACGCCGCGCGGGACATCTCCTCACGGAGTTTACGATCTTTCGAAAGTAACTCGACCTTGGAGACAAAGAGAGAGAGGT
Source organism: Huntiella moniliformis (assembly GCA_000712465.1). NCBI lineage: Eukaryota > Fungi > Ascomycota > Sordariomycetes > Microascales > Ceratocystidaceae > Huntiella > Huntiella moniliformis. The sequence continues at coordinate 131,691 of JMSH01000002.1, read as the reverse complement.
CATTGGGTGGGACGAGATAACCGTCGCTTCCATGGGTGATGATGTCGCTAGGGCCGCCTTCGTCACGGGCAATGACAGGGAGACCCGAAGCCATAGCTTCGAGAACGACAAGACCGAAAGTTTCGGTGATTGAGCAGTGGAGAAAAATATCTGCGGATGCATAGTCCCTAGAAAGATCGTCTCCGCGATGAATACCCGCAAAAACCACCCGACCCGTCACGGTAAGATTGGCGAAAAGCGCATGAATTTCCGCTTCAACTTCGGGGTTGACATTACCACCTACAATGTACAACGTGAAAGCCAAGCCGCGCTTATCCAACTCAGTAGCGACAGACGCCAGAAACTCATAGCCTTTTTCGCCTGCAAGTCGTGAAATGCAGACAAGAATGATTTCTCCATTTGGCGCTAGCCGGGTGCGGAGAGACTCGCAACGGTGAGAGGGGTTGAAGATGTCTGTGCGGACTCCGCGACGGATGACATCCATTTTTTCTGCGGGGACATGTTGTTTTTCGAGGTAGCGACGGACGAAGAGGGATGGATAGAAGACCGTTTTTACTGAGGGATGGCGGAAAAGGTAGCTTTGGACAGAGTCGAAGGCGAAGACCGCGATGCGACTTAATGGCCAAGGAAAGAGAATGTGGCAGTAACCGGAGAGATCTGTTTGAAAGTTGCACATCACTGGGATTTGCTTGTCGGCTGGTTGTTGGCGCACCTGTAACATAACCTGGAATCCCAAACTCGCCGGCGAAGCCAAATAAATCAAATCCGGCGCCGCATCATCCCCCCACGCGCGACTCACCAGCGTTGATATCCGCACGGGGTACACGATTGAAAGCTCCGGGTTAAACGGAAGGGGATATCCCGAGATACGCAACTCAGGATTTGCCTTTGCATCGTGAGTTGGTGAGGCAGCGGGGAGAAAGGATGTCTCCGATGTATGTGGGGCGACTACCGCGACGTGTGCTCCGTGGGCGCACAGGTGGGTTACCAGCATAAGAGTTGTACGGGACACGCCATTGACGGGGCCGAAAGACTCGGTGCAGAGGAGAATGCGCTTTCCGACGAGAGAAGGTGGAAATGCCGATAGAGGGGGGGTCGGATCAGCGGGAGAAAGCTCTGAGGCGGAAGGGAGGAGGAGAGGTGTTTGTTCGTTAATAGGCTCCTGCATTTTCGATGATGGTGGCGGTGGTTGTGTGTGACGTGGATGTAACGATATAACCAAAGTGTGTGAGGCTCTTTTTCAGGGACAGCGTCAGCTATGGGACAGAAAGAAGGGTATGTTGGGGTATTAAGAGGGCAAGAAAAAATGTCTTAGACACATGGGTAAAACCCCTTCTTGCGCAAAATGACATCATCCGAGCCTACTAGTAATCACATGCATCACATTGCGACCTCAACAAAATCCCATATGATAAACATAGTCCATTGCCCACTACCGTGGCTCCATTATTGTCATGATTGGCCATCAATGCCATAGATATACCATCTGCTGGAACCCTTCGTTTTGATTGGCTAGTTACACAAGGGCGGGGATTCGACTTACACGATTAACCAATCAGCATGGCCGGGGGCCACACGGGATAGAAGCGGGGCGTGATAAACGGAGAGCCGACACGCGCGGGATTTGGAAGTGATCGTTGGTTATTAGAAGGTATGAGGTACAATTGAAGTTGTGATTGGTGCAACGGGGTCTTTAGAATATATTTGCATATGTAGTGGTTACGCATCATGCGCTGCAACGATGTGACTTGTCTAAAACAGCATGTGGTCTTGTGGTGTTATCAGCGGGGTATATAGAAGATAAAGAGGTCGCATGCACTCGTCATTATCTTTCTTTAAACATAGCATTCTCTTTATTCTTGTAGAGTACATCGTTAAATATGCGTCCCATCTTTGCCGGCCTTCATCCGGGGCACTCGCCCCCAACTGTCGCTCTGAGCAACACTCTGCCGTCTCATTCAGACTCTTCGGCTCCTCAATCTCCCGTTACTTCACCTATCTTCTCACCCGCTCTCGCGGCTCTCAAACTCCACCAAGTACCTGACGAAGATACAACCCTACTTTCACTCGCAGTCTCGACAATTTGCTGTGTCGGCGCCGGATATGTTGGTAAGTGTTCCGCCGTCTCATATGCTTATCAAGCCCTAACAGATTCATCTAGGCGGTCCAACCGCCACCGTGATGGCGTACTATAACCCACAGATCCGAGTGACCGTGGTTGATCGCGACCCCGGACGCATTCGCCGGTGGCAATCACCTCACCTTCCCATCTATGAGCCCGGCCTCACACCTCTTGTCCGGGTTGCTCGCGACGGTACCCGCCCACACACATACAACCCACTTCCCAACGCCCCAGTCTTTGATTCTTCCGATGCAGATACCCCCGAACCCTTTGTCCATAGACCGACCGGAAAAATCCCTGCCCGCGCTCCAAACTTGTTTTTTAGTACCGATGTAGCAGGGGAGATTAGCCAAGCGGACATTGTCCTGGTGGCTGTTAATACACCAACTAAGAAGAAGGGATTCGGAGGAGGGAAAGCAACTGATATGACAGCCTTTGAGGCAGTTGTTGCTGAGGTTGCTAGACATGCTAAGCCCGGGGCCATAATTGTTGAGAAGTCGACGGTGCCATGCCGCACGGCCGAGATGGCACGGGAGACTGTAAGTTGTTTGCAATTCCCTTCTCTTGAACTTGACTAACACCACACAGATGGCAGTTCATCGCCCTGGTGTGGACTTCCAAGTCCTCTCCAACCCCGAATTTCTCGCTGCCGGTACTGCTGTCAACGACCTCATCAACCCATCTCGCATCCTCATTGGTTGCCCACCAACCCCCACTGGCCGCATCGCTGGCGCCACTCTGGCCTCCATCTACGCTGCCTGGATCCCACGCAACCGTATCCTCACTAGCAACGTGTATTCCTCCGAGTTGGCCAAACTCGTCGCTAACTCCTTCCTTGCCCAGAGAATCTCAAGCATAAACTCTATCAGCGCCCTTTGTGAAGACCTAGGTGCTGATATTACTCAAATATCTGCCGCCCTGGGCGCTGACCCACGTATAGGCAGTCAATTTTTGAAAGCTGGATTGGGCTTTGGTGGCTCTTGTTTCAGGAAGGACGTACTTAGTCTAGTATATATCGCCGAGTCGCTACATCGTTATGATGTTGCTGATTACTGGCGCAGTGTAGTCGAGATGAACGAGGGACAACGAGAGCGGTATGTCAGAAGAGCTTTGGGATATCTGAATGGGACTGTTCGGGGAAAGAAGGTTGTTGTATTAGGATATGCGTTCAAGAAGAACACCAGTGACACTCGCGAGAGTCCAGCATTGGAGGTTATTCGGACGCTTCTAGAAGAGGGGCCAGGCGAGGTAGCCGTTTTCGATCCGTGTTGTAACCCGATCGTGATGCGTGCAGAGCTAGAGGAGGAACTCCCGGGGATGTCAAGTTGGAAGGTATACGAGGACGTATATGAGGCCTGTACCGGTGCCGATGCACTTCTCATCGCCACCGACTTCGATGAATTCCGCTCGCCATCCAAGATCCCCCCTCTCTCATCGACAAAAACTCTCCCTGTCGACCCCCGCCATTTCACAACAATGATACCAACATCAGAGAACCTCTCCGCCCTCTCCAAATACCTTATCAACCAAGACCCATCAACGACCGACCCGCTTGATAAGCTGCTCCCTGAGCCACCATGTGATGTCTCTTGTCCTGATTGCCGTCTTCATTCGGCATCTAATCAGCTAATTTCTGCTGTAGCGTTGTCGGGGGCTCCAAGTAGTAAATCTGCCGGTTCGCCAATTGATTGGTCACGTGTATCACGAGTTGTAAGAAGGCCGGGATGGGTTTTTGATGGGAGAGATATTGTTGACAAAGAAGACCTTGAGCCGTTGGGCTTCAGAGTTGTGCAGATTGGCAAGCGTTATCTAGGGTAGTAGGGTATTTTTATTGGTCAATTGTTAGGCCTTAATCGCATAAAAAGACAACAAGATAACACCACCACCCATAGATATGGCGTAAAGAGAAAGTTTCCAACTGAAGGCGAGAAGTAACAGACAAGTCGATTAGCAATCCTATACTCCGAGGGGTTCATCGTTGTCAAAAGAGCTATGTATCTACACTCATGGTTTTAGAGATGGCATTTATCTATAGCTTCCCTATCTCACATATTCCAATCATGGCCCCCAGGACCTCAATTCACTTTGGGCCCAACACGCTCTTGTTGGCAGGTTAAAGTGAGTTATGCAGGGAAAAGGCACATTTGATAGATCATGCAACATGAGGGCTTCAGTGTCCAAACCAAAACGGCACGTGTGGGAGATGAATGATTGATTTGATTTGTTCTTTTTTTTACCATGGTTGGTAGGATGCAGTGCCTCTTTTTTAGGGCGGAACACGGTGGAAGACCGCCATATAAACACCAAATTCAACCAACAATTTCTGTGGGAAACGAATAAACATACAAAGAGACACTTTATGAACGACCCTTGTATACGTGTTAGTCTATGCCCAGATTGGTACATACTTTTAGATATTACTACCTCCATTCTGTACGTCTTATACCCAGAGTACTATCCTTTATAATCCTCAGTACTATGTATTTTTGGTGCGGTGGATTAGTCAAGTCTCCTTTCCAGTCACACAACATGTTTCCAACTAGGAAATATTGAAATTGTATTATGCGCCAACCCCAACTTATATTCTGTAGACAACCTTGATATGACAACCCCCATCAACGCCCAAGTTCACTTTCCTATGATTTGTAATCGATCTTCGTCCGTTCGAAATTCGGCCTTTTCCTGCACTTCGTACACAGCTACGATGAATGTAGACTTCCCCAGGTCACATGGCGATAAAGTCAACTCTCCTACTTAAATCAACATCAATTAGAAGACCTAAAGGGCCAACTTCCCAAAACAGGTTGCTATAATGGGTAATTATCTTTTAATTCGGTAATTATGTCACGTAGGCGACTGGAGTTGACGTCCGGAACCTGGCGCCGGGTCACCAAAGGCAAATAAACGGACTGAAACGTCCACTTACCCAACAAACGGTATCTATGTGGCATATGCTGCTAGCGAACACCTAATTAGACATGTGATGTGTTGCAGCCTCCTGATAATGGCCCCTGAATTTGTTGGCCTTTTTTGTTAAAGCCAAAACGAAGCTCAACTAATTGTATGATAGCTCATAGTGATCGATCAGCTGGTGTTGATTGTAGTTTGGTCAACGCATAATGTGAAGCGCTAGATTCTGTCGGAGTATTACACTAGAAGATACTTTTCATGTAATTTCAATGAACACTCGTTTTGTTGCGCGCCTGGTGTGCGGTTCTCTAAGGTGTGAGCTCTTTTTATCATACACTTTCTGGTTGACGTTGTCTAATCGGCAAGTCAAGTCAGACTACCTCCGGCATAACGACATAATACAAACTAAAGACACACCCAGCGGCCTGATAGCAAAAGCCGTGATCGCTGAATATAATCCGTTTTCATCGGCATTTCTTGCCATCGGGAAATTTCGGGAATAGTTAGGGTAGTTATAGATACCATCAACTTGGTACGGATGAACTAAACCACTTATCCGGTCCCCGCTAGCGTGTAATTTTGTAAATATATTTGCCTGCAATTTCCCGCTGGTGATTGTTCGTAGAAATAATGTTGGGTTTCTGCATTTTTACTCGACACCGTCGCGTGGTATGATACAGATAGGGCGATCCCGGGATTGTGTGGGTTCAGTAAAAGATCACGAATGAGGCGAGGCACTTTCTGTTCAACACCAGGCGACCTTGGTACATTGTTGTTACTTATCAAGCCTCACATTTCTCACAAGGGGGTTTCCTTTGCCTGAATGCTTTACCCCAGATCAAGCCCGCCTAAATTCAAGTACAAGGAGCTGCTTGTAAGAATGCCGGATTCTTATAAAAGGCCGCAGAGCTCACTTATGAGTCGTGATGAACATGAACCACAATCACCTCATCACTCAAATAGTTAACTATTGAATACGCTTACTCAACTATGCCATCATCAAACGATGCCAACATACTTGGCGTAGGAGACCAGTTCTCCCTATGTGAAGACATTTCTCTTGAACTTGAAATCCCCGCCGAGGAAGACATGGCACAAGAAGATGGATATCAACAAGACGATACCAGATCCAACGGCCAAGACGAAGGCCACGGCTAAAGAACACCTCGATTCAGACACATATACACAAATGCCACTGCTGTAACGTGGTTTTCAACAAACACTGGTCCAAGCTGTGTGTAACCGTGTCAATTTAACGTGATTACTAACCACCCGCACCCGTCCTAGCAACTGGTGATATATTTTCCCAGATAACAAGGATCGGGGGTGAGGTTCACGGCAATCGTATGTATCGCTTGAGTTGTTTTCATTCTGGAGCATATCACTAACTCTCAATAGCCTTCTTCTATATCAAGTGCTTATAGGTGCATATATGAATGCGAGGTTGTGTCTGGATGCGAAGCAACTACTTTTATTTGTATTGACTGTTAATGGATCTAATACTTTGATGGGGGTTATCCGAGACTAGAGATTTATTTTTGTAGAGCTGCGCCTGGTCTACAATCTTGTTTGAGAAAGGAAGTTTTCAGAAATCACATACCTGGCGAGAACGTTGTTATTGGTACCTGGTCTTCGCAGATTACCAGTATATTAAAGTACACTTTTTATTAATAAACTGACGCATATCATTCCTACCGTGAGCTCTAGGCCATTGTATGTCCGTAATCTGTGTTAGTAAACTCTACAATGTACATAAGCAGCAATGTGTACTGACCCGATGAACCAATGTTCGCACTTGCACAAGCACACCCGTACACACTTATACACATGGAAACTAAAGATGTCAATATACAATGCAAAATAACGAGCTGTATGAAAAAGTACTCTGTGAGTTGGCCTCCGAAAAACAACTAAACATCTCAGGTTATCGTGGGATCAATGGTGATACAAAGACCGACTTTGTGTTATATAATCACGCCTGGGGTTGAAACAACTTGAGCACCCTCATCTATAAACCATTCTTCAATATATCTTTGATGTCCATATGTTCACATGTATTCTTCACCCCAACATGCGGAGTGTGTGTTAAGGTTTCCCATGACGATAAAAAAACTCTAGGTGCTAGACTGCACGCAACGTGAACGCATTCGTATCTCATCGTTGCTTCTAATGAGCCAACGCGGTGTATATAGACTCCATGCTACCACACCGGGGCGCTAAATATTTCCTATAATTATGCATTCTTACATATATGTGCAACGTTTTCACTAAGGTTAATGAGATGGATATTTACCCTGATAGCAAACCATGAGAGAAAGCATTACGACAACCTGTCATCAGATACACGAAAAATCTCATCAACTCTCCGTTTTAGATTTCTTCCTTGTTTTTATTGGCCAACCAGACGACGTTAGTTGTTCCCTTGGGTTTTCCATTGATATTTGGATGAAAGTTCACTCGTCACCATGGTACATAGGTACATAGGTACATACTGACGGACGGGGAGGCATCAGCATACCACTGTGCCAAAAAGAAGTGGAACCTTTGGTCTTGTTATTGGTGCATGTTCTAACAGGGACTATATAGGGCGCGCAGGCTGGCAGCCCTATATACTGAGAAGCGGAGCATCAAGTGAGTAACCATCAGACAGGGCAGAGGTTGATACATGCAAACTCATCACAACAATTAAAATTAGTTTTAGTATCTCCGTGGATTTACGTCACCGGCAGGGACTTGGCTCCGCATTAGTAAATACATTTTTATGGGCTGCATGGCGCTCAGAGAAACGAGGATGGTGTATATGTATGTACATATGTGCATATGTGCCTACGTGGACATGCACTTTTTTTTTTGTGTCATTACTCTCATGCGGGATATATGTGCATATGTACCTATGCGCATACGTTCCTCTGGTTTTTCTCCCATGAGGCAGACACAACCACCCCGTCAGGTATTCCCCACGAATAACATTGGGCTATGGCGGTTAGATGCACGTAGGATTTCAATCCCTTTTGTGTTTTGTGAGACCCGAGCCTCCTTTTCATTGTCGTTGTTCGCTGTGTCGGCAACAGTTTTCCAATTTCTTTGGTTTATTCTGCCAAATGTGCACATAGGGAGTGGATTTCGTACTCATGTTGCGTCTAGTTGGTCGAGGATTTCATCGCAACTCCGGATTGGCCATGGCACATTTGGTGGAATACCTTGATACACTGGAGACATTTATGACTACAAATGTATATATACACACATCACTTGCCCCTCACTTTTTTGAAATGTTGAAGTCAACCCCTCTGAATAACTCTTCAAACAACTCTTTCTCATTTTCTTGACATACTTTGAATTACACTGCTAGCCTCTTGCAACATGTTATTTGCCGAGTCTATCCTGATAGCTTCAACTGGTACACAGTTTCCCACCGACCCTCACTGAGCATGTCCTCCGGATTTCAACATTGATCTCGATCAAACCATACTTGAAGAAGACATCGAAGAAGAAGACTTTGTTGGCCCCTCCAACGGTTCTGATACTTCAAGTCCGTCTGAGAAGTAAAACTAAAACACAATAATCGTTATTTACACATACCGATAGATGTATGTACTTGGATGGCTCACAAAATACACCACATACACAGATGAACTTGGGATCGATTTGGTATGTTGCATTTATCCTGCAAGGGCATCCATCAGCTTTCTTAGTCGTCGAAGTAGGCACTTATATGTACAACCCTAAACAACCCATCGCCATAGGGGTTTGTCACGTTGTTTGTATGATTACTAATATTCACGTGATTATCTCAGATATATATTGAGGCATTGGTTATGACCAACAGCATATGTGCATATTTTCATATGTTCTTGAAACGAAGATTATGAACAACGAAAACATAGAAAATGACAATGAAGGGAGACAGAATTGGTGGGCACTACTAAGTTTATATTTTTTTTACGACAATTGTCTCGTGGTAGACATTATAGTTTATAAACTGTTTCGAAAAAAAAAGTGGTCATTTCAACATGGTGATGTAGGGTATCATGTTGGTCAACATTAGGGTTTTTGTAAACGGTACTAGCCGAAGATAACAAGCAGATGACGTCGGAATTTGTGGGTTTGGAATTGAGATCTTGGCGGAGCATGCATGCGTGCATTTACATTGATATGTAAGCTATCAGTGAGTGAGTTGTATCCGGGCGCAGACGAAAAATGGCGTGAAAGCGCATATAATCTTTCGACTATACTAATATCGATATTAATGCTGAACCGTTGGAGTACTGGTATACATTGTACACTCAAAATGTTCTATCCACAGCCAACAAACGAACATCCTTTAATGTTCCTAACTGTATGTGCATATGTAAATGCATGGTTTGTCAGACTACCCGAATCGCCAAAACTAAGAATTCCGCCCGAAAAAGAAGTTTCTGTTCATGTTTGCCTCCATCCTTATATTCTAGATATCTCTATTTCCCATGTTGCTAATGTTGCTATGAATCTCCCGGGTGGTTGTTTATATACCCGAAATGCCCGTTTTACAGTGGCGTCATTCACTATAGTGCTGAAACATGACCGACGGGTTTTTCTTAGATACGTTGCCGGTGTTTCCGGTGGTTTCTAGAGAATGACTTTTGAAGGTACAATACCTAGAAAGTTTATATCCCACATAGCGGAAATTTCACGGGACATATCAACTCAAATAGGTTTCTTCCAGACCCCCACAATCCACAGCTACTCACGATAAGTCCTCAATCCTCGGGTTCTATCAAAAATCGGAGTCTACAAATCCCGATTGATTCGCAATGCATTAAGAACGCAGTTTGCTTTCCTCCCACTCACCAGGATCCCCCTTCACATCCACCGCCAAAGCACACATAGAGAAAGAAACGACGAAGCCGATTAAGACAGTCGATTCAATAAGGTACAGAAAACCCACGGACCAATGTTTCAGGGGCGAAAATGGCAGTGAAGGATTCAGATGATGGAGGCGTGGCTAAGCTTTTGAGTTGGGTCTAGAAGAAGAGGAAGAGACGGTAGGATTCATGGATGGATTTGGTAGACATAGGATGATAAGTTTTGTAAGTTAGAGGGTGTGCATTGAGTGTGCATCTGTATATTTATCTAGAATGTCTGTACATTAGAACCCAGTAGATGTAGCCAAAACTTTCCTCTTTAGGCCAGGCCATGTAAGTCAAGTCGTTCGCTTGCTCTTGCACATCCACAACCCATCACCACAACCCACATCCAATAACGAACGCGATTGCCTACCGAGTCGATCTCTGCACCGATGATCTCTTGAAATTCCGTGCCCCATCGAACTTTTCTCTCCCCCATCAAGGAATTCGCGATTCCGCCAACTATAGTATCGTGGACGGTGGGGGGATTTTTTCTCAGTCTGGAGGATGAGACGGGCTAGGTGCGTTTCAAATGTTTGAGAAGCTTTGACGAGTAGGTTTGAGAGTGAGGGATTTGGATAGTTACTGATGGTGAATTGGCGATATAGAATATCTTGACAGTGTTGATTTTTGAGAGTTTCTTGGAATGTTGGATTATGACTAGGAATTGGAGAAGATTGCATTCGTTTTTTGGCTTTTGAAATCGGTGATATCTACACTTATTTACACATAGATGACTATATACGCACCGTCATCTCCCATTCTCATGCTGAACATACAAATCCCGGGCTCCGTGCGCAGGTAATCTCGTCCCAAACACGGTCTTCTCCCAAGACACCACCACCACAATCCGCCTTGGTCAAGTCTGGTCTGTCCGTCAATTCTTCTGCTCCAGACCAGTCCAGACACAAGTCCATTTGTCCGTCATACATACATACATCACGAATCAACCCCCCTCGACCGCTGGCTCGTCTTCTTCTTTCCTTCTTTTCCTTCTGCTTCTTTCTTTGTTAGATCAGGAACGTATGTCGTGGTGACTGGACTGGTCTTTCGTTTCTTTTTACGTCGTTTTGTGTCTTTCGTTTGTCGCTGGCCTAGAGCTGCGTTTTATTCACTATTCATCTTCGCTATCTTGTCTATCCAATCAACCAAAAGGAACTGGATCACGACGGGCTTATTTACATCTTATTCTTATTCTTGCGGCGCCCTCCATTCCCTCTTATTACTATAAAGTAGACCCGGAAGTCTACCTATGACTGGCTCATCATCAACACTAATCTAATCAACCACCACATACATAATCAAAATGCACCCGTTAACTCTCCTTCTCGTCTCTCTTCCGTCCATTCTCGCCTCTACCACATCCAACTTAACTCCCTCCGATGTGCCTCTTGCCTGCATCGACATTTGCGGCCCCATAGTCGAGTTATCTTCCGTCTGTCAAGTCCCAGTTGACGCCGCCTCATCCGAGTTACGCCGTCGTGAGCGTCGATTGGAGGACGCAAGACGGGCTGCTGAGGCGTATATAACCGCGCGAGCTACCCTTGCCAGAGCGGCGAATTATCGGAGGGCAGTGGTTGGTAATGAGACTGTTAGAGCGACTGGAACGGGATTTGTCTTGTCGGATGGGGTGAGAGCTACAAGTACGGAGAGTTCATCTAGTACCAAGACGTCAAAGTCGAGCACCAGTACTAGCACCTCAAGGAGTAGCACAAGCACTTCAAAGACGAAAACTTCCAAGTCGTCTTCAAGTTCTAGTTCTAGTTCTTCGTCATCCCACACAAAGATGTCCCAGACATCATCAACAACAACCACCACATCTCGTCCCTCCGGAACCGCCCCCTTCACAACGGCAACTTCCACAGCCCCCTTCCAAAATTCCAGCAGCAGCAGCACCACTGCATTCTTCTTCAGCAACACTTCATCCACGGTCCTTACCAACAGTACCACAACTCAGAACGTATCCTCATCCACCATTTTCACCGAGGCAACTACCACCACCTCCTACTCTTCTACCACATCGACCGTCTTACCAACAATCATCGACTCCACAGCCCCCGGAAACGTCGGTAACGCTATTCTCCCTTCATCAACAAGCTCCAGTGAATCAGCCGCATCAACCAATGTCTCGCAACTCGGCCAGCTCAGCGCCACCGATATCAAGCGGGTCCAAGCCGCCGAGAAGGACTGTGTTTGTGAGAATAACAGTTTCAACGTTGCCCGGATTGCCGCTCTTTGCGCCAGTTGTATTTCCATTGCAGGATTTCCTAACGGCCGTAAGTGACTTCGTTTATGTATCTCCGAAAACAACACTAACATATCCTAGCTGCCGACATGATTGTTTCAAACTGCAATTATACGTCCGAGACTTGGACTTCCGAAGATGATTCCCTTGCAAATAACATTGTTGTTAAGGCCGTCACTCCCCAAGTAACCGGCGTCAACTCCGCTTCTTCGGGGACCCCCTCATTAGGTCTTATTGTCTTATCCCTCTTGACATTTGCAATCCTGCCATAGCGGGCGTGTATACAGTTCTTCAAGCCAGTGTGATACCCCCGCGTGGTACTTGCCGCGCATTTCCTTTGTTTGTCGGAATTCTGTTTTGTTTTTATTTCTCCATTTAGCCTTTTTTTCTTCTTCTACTATTACGTTTCATTCTATTTCCTTTTCACGTCAATATACAATCCACTTCCCATCTCAATCAAGTCTTAATCGATATGTCATCGCCAAGGTTCGCTGAGTAAGCATGGCATCCTTGATGCTATTTCCCGTGGCTTAGTCATCTGTGATTCTTATTCGATTACTCACCGATTAACGAACTACATGGAAAGGCGGGAGAAAAGAGAAGAATACCGGGATATTTGGAGAGCAATAAGTTGCGTATAGAAACGGAAATTGAAGGTTATTGATCTTAGATGACAAGTTACTTTTATATGTATACACGTATGTGATTGCTAAAAGTCTTGTCTACATATTATACATTTAAAAGTTTGTTTGTGTTTGTGTCACACTTAAGAAGATCAGTTGAATTTACAACGGAACGAAGTGGATTTTATTATTCGATAGGCGACTATTTGAAGAACCTTTATGAACCACCAACGACAGTGACCATCTAATCGTCATCAAAATGCCATCAATTCCAATGGAACCTCCGCCATTCTCATTACCCCCAGCGACCCTACCAGTCCCCGGCTCTGCCTCCTTCTCGCCACCGTCATCGCCGCCACCCCCCATAGGGAAAAAGACCCGTCGGAAACGCGTAACGGCTGAACATACCCGGGCACGAGTCCGGGAGAACCAACGACGACATCGCGCACAACAACGGGGGAGATTACAGGACTTGGAAGATTTGGATAAGGAGAATCGACGGAGAATAGATGACTTGGTTCGCTTGGTCGAGAGGATGAAGAGTGAGATGAAGGGATGTGGGAGGCATGGGGAGTTACGTGATGTGGATGAGATTTTGGAGAAGGTTACAGTAGGGGACTCGGATACCGAGGATGTAGAGGATGTTCAGGCTGTGCCGGAGACTGCGGTTACTACGGTTGCATCGGTGTCTACAGTGGGGTTTCCATCGGTAGCTGCTACTACCCCAGCTACAACAGTTGATGACATGTCCTTCCTTGACCCCGCATCTTTAACCCTCTTTCTTCCTACAACCCCTTCATTCTTCGATAATCTTCTCACCTCAACTTCCGCGAGTACCGAGAATACCACCAGCTCCATCGGCCCCGAACCGGTCCCGGCATCTCCGCCCCAACTATATCTAAATCCACTTCTCCCAATCCCATCTACATCTCTACCTCCTCTCCGACCACATTGCCCCCGTAACTTAGCCTGCTGTATAATCCCCACAGCACTCACCCTCCCCACAACACAATGTCTCCTCGGTCCCCGTTGTTGCGCCCCTGATCTCCCGGCAAGTAATTGTCCTAACTCACCGCCTCTCCGGGGGTTAACATTGAACGATACCGGCCAAGATACACACGCTCTTGCTGTGGCAATGGGGATCCCTACTGACGATGGAACAACTCCGTGTACGCAGGCGGTAGTCATGGTTGCGCAGGGAAACTTTAAGGGTGTTGATCGATTGACTATTGCGAAATGGCTACAAGATGGCTTTCGTAGAGGGAATATCGGGGAGGGTTGTCGCATTGATAATCGTTTGTTATATGGGTTATTAGCTTACATGAGCACGTAGTGAGAAATAAATACCTTGTCAGATTTGATGATACTATTCCTAATATTGACATGGCGGAAGATCTCCGTGAAGGATTTAACCGCGTCATTGTGGGGCTGCGGGATTTCCCCGCTTCCCGTAGAATGTCATGCTAATGTCGTGTCGTTACGCCCTGTGTTTGATGGCTAGTTTGTCGATTCACTATGTGTCATATTACTAATTGACATACATGTATATACGAGCACTGAAGTCGTCAATATATAACGAGTACTGAATATCATCAAGTTTACGACATCCATCACAACCATCCACACAACCGCCAAAATGCCCTTTGAAATCCGCTACGCATACGAGACCGGTACATATACCTTCCCCAGCACTCTTCAACCCCACTAACTCATTACCCTCTAGATGTCCCGGCCATTCTCGACCTGATCAACGGTCTAGCAATCTACGAAAAAGAACCCGACGCCGTCCTCGCCACCGTTGAAACCCTCTCCTCAACAATCTCCTTCGCCACTCCCACCGACGCCCCCGGCCCCATCTTACCCACCCGTCCCGCCCGCTGTCTCCTTGTCATTGACGATGGTGCTGTTGCAGGAATGGCGTTGTTCTTTTACAACTATAGTACCTGGCGGGCAAAGCCTGGTGTCTACTTGGAAGATCTCTTTGTGAAGCCCGAGTTTCGGAAGCGGGGGTATGGAAAGAGACTTTTATCCGCTTTGGCGAAGGAAGTTCTTAAGGTTAATGGAGGTCGATTGGATTGGAGTGTATTGAAGTGGAATACTCCCAGTATTGAATTCTATGAGTCCATTGGGGCTTACCAAATGAGTGACTGGGTGGGTATGCGCTGTGAACATGACGCCCTGGCAAAGCTAGCTTCCGCATTCGATTAAATAAACATACTATCTCTTCTCATAAACCTTGACCCTTTTCATCTTGCCAGCTCTCATTTGTGCCAAGCCCTTCAACGCATCTTTATGCTTCTTACTTCCTTCTTCAAAGCCCGTTTCCTTACTAAGCCCCTCAAAGACCTTCTCACCCGCATGACTTTTCTTAAACTTCAATTTAAAGCTTCCCCAAACGGTCTCTCTCTTCCCATCCGCTCCATCAACTCTAGAAACCGACGCCGTATAAAACGCAAACCGGAAACATCTCTGTAGATTCCTCGCCGTCAACGGTGACTGTTCCCCCGACATCCTCCATGGCCCATCATCAACCAATCCACTCCCTCTCAAGAATGGCCGACTCTTCTGTCTCAGGGTTCTCGCCGCACCCCCTGCTAAATCTGCTGCAAAGTCCCATTCCTTCTTTTCGTCTTCTGCCATTCGCGCCTTGTCTTTTTCTGATACCGGTCGGCGGGGTGTCACTTGGAGACGTTTCCCGTTGTCATTGCCCCCGGCTAGTTCCCGTAGTTGTGAGAACTTTGTCTCCGAAATAGGTGGGATGACACGGGCTTTGTGTGCCCGCCACCAGGATGTTAGACGGTACCGGGTGCTGTTCTCCGTTAACGGGGTGCCCCAGACGGATTTCTCGGGTAAAGCGTTGACGTCTGGTTCGATTTTGCTGATTTGTGGAGCTGGCCACATGACCTTTGGCATGCGTTCTTGTTGGGTCTTTTGACTTCTGAGATACTGCTTCATCTTATCAATCGGCCACTTCTCCAACACCTCCGTATGACGCGGCACCGGAATCCCCCTCTGTCCAAGAATCCTACTACTCAACTTCTCGATATCGTCCTCCAAATCCTCCGTATTTTTCTGTCCATCAGGCTTCATAAACGCATTCAAACGACGCAAACGATGTTCACCCAGTCTTCCAAACGTCAACATGATAATCCGGTACATCCTGTGAAGTTCCCCAGCGTTTGCCGCTCTCATTGTCCGCAGGGCAGCGTATCCATCATCAATGTGTTCCGCCTCGCGGGTCCATCGGTCTTGGTTTCGCCGGAATCGATGGAAGATTTGGGTCCGGGCGTATTGCCGGCATACTCGAGGTAGATATGACGCCTCTCTTAATAAGTGCCGATATAAATGTAACTTATTTATCGGCTTCGCAAGAGGTATTTGCACAACCATTTTGATTAGTCTGTTTGAGTAGGGTTAAGAACTTCTAAACTGATTCTTGACTATCATCACATCCATCGTCACACAAATATACCATCACGTTTTCCACATTCAGGATCCCTGTCATAAGCGCCACAGTACTCCATACGCCACATATCTAACTAACCACGTGACTGCCCGAGTCCATTCCAGCTCCACACGCCCAAGCGCGTCGTCCATTTTAAGCAGCCAGTGCAAACACGCTCCGCCACGGCCCCAACACGACACGTCCGAGTTTAATTGATTCACAATTGGTCCAACAACGTCATTTAATTGCGGCATATTTTCACCACACATAACCAGATCATTCCCGACCGGTTTGTATTCGGGTACCTCCCTTTTCGATATTCGGCCTCTTTTTTTTTTCTTTAATTCCTTCTTTCCTACATACAATCCCGCCTTAGACTTTCCGCGCAAGCTACATTGCCAGACGAAAAGATACCCAAGGAGGAACCCTCCCTTGCTCGAATCCACTTCATTAAACCGCTGCACCTGTCATCACCCACCCAAAAATGGACGGCAAACCCGTCGCTCCCGCTGCCGCACCAGCGGCCCCACCACAAACAACTTCACTTGCCGCCCCGACACCCCTCCAACAACTCCCCGCTAATCTTCAAAATGCCGGCGTCAAAAGACCACAAGCGGCTCCGACCGGCTTATCTATGCCGACGAGTTTGGCGCCGCCTGGACAGGGTCAGTTCTCGGTTATTGCGCCGCCGGTGATGACACAAGCGGGTCAAGCGAATTCGGGGAATCAGAATGGGATGAGAAATGCGGCTGCGACGGCCCAGTTTAGGTTTAACAATGGCGGACCGATGATGCCACCACCACGGGAGACACCACAAATCTATTCGGTAAGTTTTCTTTGACTCTTTGCATAGGGCGACACTAGACTAACTTACAAAGGCCATTTACTCTGGTGTCGATGTGTACGAAATGGAAATGAACAGCGTAGCTGTGATGCGCCGACGGAAAGACTCCTGGCTCAACGCCACACAAATCCTCAAAGTCGCCAAAATCGACAAAGGAAAACGTACCAAGATCCTCGAAAAAGAAATCCAAACCGGTGAACACGAAAAAGTTCAAGGCGGTTACGGAAAATACCAAGGCACCTGGGTAAAATTCGACCGTGGTCTTGAAATCTGTCGACAATACGGTGTCGAGGAGATGCTTCGCCCCTTGTTAACCCATGATATGGGTCAAGATGGTGGTGTTGCGGGACAGGACACCAATACCCCGACTAAGGAACAAGCTATGGCTGCTCAGAGAAAGAGAATGTATACTGCCAATGCAGCCGTGGAGAATCGCGGGGCAGGTGTCCAAGGGACATTTTTCCGGAATATCTCTCAAACAGCAAGTCACGCCGTCGCCGCAATCAGTAAAGCCCGAATGGGCTCACCTGGTCCCCGTGGCCGTGCCGGCTCAGGAACTCCTTCATCACGGGCACCTAGTTTCTCAAGGACCCCGAGTGGCATGAGCAATGGCGAGGGTAGTTTTGTTGCGGGACCGCCAGTGGGAGGGACAGCCCAGGGAATGTCTAGACAGCCGAGTTTCACTTCCGAGAGTAATATCCCGGTAGACCCTTCTGCGTCAGCAACTGGAGTGGCAAAACAGGAGAGTGTTGAGCCCCCGAGGAAGAGACCGCGGGGAAACTTGACACCCGCGGAGAGTTTCTCGTACGGTGGTGAGACGCCTACGGGGTCTTTTACTCAGGGAGCGTTCCCTGCGTCGCCGACGGAGGTTAATGAGTCTTTCGTGTACAAGAACGCCGGCGTCACTGCACCAACAGGGGATTCCTTCGGTCCTTTACAGCCGTTACCATACGACCCCTCTCCAGAGACAGAGGAAAGAAAAGCGCAATTATTACGACTCTTTTTAGATGCGAACATGACGGATGCACAAATACAAGAGGGAATCGCTGGGTTATCTTCTGCGGAGATTGACATGCCGATTGACCAGCATTGTCATACAGTTCTTCACTGGGCGGCTGCGTTATCACGTATGTCCCTTCTACGCGCATTGATTGCTGCGGGTGCGAATGCATTCAGGGTGAATGCCGTGGGACAAACAGCCTTGATGAGGGCATGCACAGTGACGAACTCCATGGAGTTGAATACGTTTCCAGAATTACTAGATGTTTTGGGCTGTACATTATCTATTCGCGATCATAAAGGACGTACAGTCCTCCATCAAATCGCCGTAACATCCGCCGTTAAAGGCCGCAACGCGGCCAGTAGATACTACCTCGAAAGCCTCCTTGAATGGGTCGTCCGCCAAGGCAGTCTCCCATCTTCCCAACAAAGTTCCCAAGAAACACAAGTCTCTTTAACCGGAGCTCCAACAATGGGGCTTGCGCGGTTCATGGCGGAAATCGTTAATGCACAGGATCACTCTGGGGATACCGCGTTGAACATTGCCGCCAAGAATGGAAATAAGAGTGTGATTTCACAGTTACTAGAAGTGGGAGCTGACCCGAATATCGCAAACCGGAGTGGTCTTCGCCCCGTAGATTTTGGCATCGGTATCGGAACGGATGTTACACCGCCTGATCCAACAGTCTCTATAGTCCCCCAAATCCCCTCTACACTGCCCGCACCAACAATTCCCCCATCGGCACCAAACCAGACCAACGACGAAATCATCTCGTCAATCTCTTTAATCCTAACCAGCACAACCACCTCCTTCACCCATGAACTCTCCTCCAAACAAGCCACCCTGGACACCCTTCACCACAGCATCCGTCTCGCCTCACAATCCCTAACCACATCAAGAAAACACCTCGAGACTCTCCAAGCCCGTCTTCAAAAACAGACACATGCACGACAACAAATTGCAAACTTGACACATGCGCGAGAAGACGACCAATTCCGCGGGGCAAGAGATGGGTCAGCTGGAGATGCTATCAGTTCATGGGAAACACAAATTGCCGCGTCTCTCGCCGAGGCGTCTAAAGATCCAGTTAAAGCGGCGGAGAATCTACCTAGTGCCAAAATACTGAAAGGGAGAGTCCGGGCTTTAACGGAACGAAAGGAAGTTATGAGGAAGATGGTGGCTGCGTTGAAAGGCCGGAGTAAGGAGACGGAAGTTAAATATTGTAAGGTGGTGTCCCTTTGTACGGGGGTTCCAGTAGAGGAGGTAGATGCGGTTGTAGAAGGCTTATTACGTGCAGTAGAAAGTGAGAAGGCCGAGTTAGAGTTAGGCCGTGTAAGGAGATTTCTAGGGGGTGTAGAAGGAGTGGGACGGTAATTGTATGTAGGTAATAATGAACCATGCATGATTCGAGCAATATTCGAAATGGTATACAACAAGCAAAAATGAAACAACCAACCAAAACAAAAACGCCATCCAATTACGATCCCCGCGCATATACAACATGCCATTTCTTCTCAACACTTTCCACCCCCTTCTTCACCTCCGCAATCTCAATTTCCAACTCCTCTTTATTCCTCGTCAACGCACTAACCTCTTCGAACCGTCTTCCGCTCGTCGCCCCATCAATCATCTTCTCCACCAGGAATCTCTGCTCTTCCAACACCGCCAGGCGTTCTCGTAGTGTTCCTTCTTCAGCTTCCAACGCTTCCAATTCGGGGCTTTTCACCGGTGGTGGGGGTTTTAAAGGCCCGGCGGAGGATACTGTGGGAGTGGGTGTTGACGTGGATGGCGTGGCTAGTGGTGTAGGGGTTGCTGTGGCCGGAGTCCGGAGGATGTTGGGGACGGATTTGAGAGTTAACATGTGGGTGTGTAGGAATGTTGATGCGCCGGCGTAGACCATCATCTGGAGACGTTTCTGTGTTGAGTTACCGGCTGGTAGATCCCGTAGTCTCCTTGCTGCCACATCGTACTTTGTAAAACTATCAATAAGTCTTTTCCGAATCTTTCCCGCCTCTTTAATCTGCACATGTGTCGGTAATGGTGTGTCCGAATGGGAATCCCCAGTATTTATCGTGATACCTCCTTCCCCAGAAAGTGCTTTCAAAGCCTTTTGAAACCGTGGAATCAACAAACGAATGCCTTTCTCAAACTGTTTTAAAGTTTGATAAGCTCTGAAATCCGGTGGCTCTTCCATCACCGACGCTAAAAAGTCCCGCTTGGAGAAGACCGTATGTATACACCCCCGACACATCCTCACATCCAAGGCCACCGTTGGTCCCGTTTTCTCCGTCGCCGAAGAAGGCTTTGCGACGTCCAGCGCAATTTCTTTGGAACACCCTGTTGCTTGGTCGGAACAGACAACTTTCCCGCATATCCGACAATGATGCCTTCTAAACGACCATGTGCCGAACTCTTGTTGGCAAAAGGGACATCGGGCTACCGAGGAGTCTTCTTCCCAGGTTACAATGGACTGTTCAATTGTCTTACGGACATTCTTTACAGACAAGAGACTTGAGGTTCCGCCACCAGTGGCAGTCGCTATTTGTTCTGGAGGTGCGGCTAACAACCGAGTTAACTTTGTCAACCTTTTTTCCAGCCTGGCACTTTCGAGATTCTGTCTATCCACCGTTTTAGAGCGAATAGCAGCAAAAGCAGACGTATGGTCTATCAATGTCCCATGGTGGTCATTATACCCCTCTCTCGTCTTATAACAAGTCTCACAAACTCGAGCCCAAACACCACGAACCGGTTCATGAGCTGCCGAGCGAGAAAGCTTAATTTGGTACATGGTATGTGTCTCACAGAAAAGTCGACCACATTTCCGACAATTCACGGGCGCATTGAGAGCATTGAGATATGTATCACAAGCCGGATCTGTACAGTAATCGTGACCCGTAACCCGCTGCCAATGGGCGCGTGTGATATTTTCGTCAGGCTCGACAAGGACTTCGGGGAACATGGTCGGCGCTGTCGTGGTGGAGGGACCTGCCGCAGACCCGTTCGCCTCAAAGACTTCCAGACCTCGTAGTTTTTGGTTTATAAGGGATAATGGCTGGAATCGTTTTGCCTTGGAAACTTGATTGTCGAACCATGTGCGGACTTCATCCTGGGCTATCGCGGGGAGTTCCTGATGTTCATCGTCGATATGTCGATTCAATTGAAGAAGCGTGAGCTACACCAGCGTTAGCAACCATCCCAAACATCCTCATCCCTCTCAAAAACTCACCATTTCCTCACTGCATATCGGACAAACCAAGACTTCCTCCTCTTTACTCCCTCCCGCAACCCCCACACTAATATGCGCCCCCAAATGGCCACCCCCCAACTCCGGCCAGCCGCCCGAGTCCCCGTCCATGCCCACCGAGAACTCGCTTTCCGAGCCCGCAGCCGGCTCCCCCGGTAACCGCGTGGCCGCCAACGCGGCCGCCACGATGGCGCTCCGTTTCTGCGGCGTGCCATTGGTACTGGCGCTACTAATGGGGATGTTAAAACCGGTAGATGTGGATGGGGCGGGAGAGGTCGCGAGAGATGGACTGGGGGAGGGCGTGCTGGGGAGAGGAGGACCGAGGGCCCGGCCGGATCCGAGAATGCGGCCGCCGCCTAGTTTGCGGCCGGTCATGGATGGTGGGGGTTGGGCGCATGCGGGGGCTGGCCGTGTGCGGAGTAGGATGGACGGGTATATGTGGGGTTCTTTGGTGGGCGAAATGCTGCAATTGAGGAAGTTGGGAATATGTTTGTCGTGAGTATGGTCGTGACTCGTGCAATCGTAACTCGAAAAGTGATGGTGGAAGCGTGTCTATCTTATGTATGGTATGCAATGCAAACACCACCGCGCAATCAACCAATCAATCAAACAATCAGAAAGTCAGTTCAGCCCGCACAAGCCAGGGTGATTCGTGAAATGCGGCTAGATCGGGTTTGCGTATGGAATATGGGACGTCTGTATGTATGTATGTGTGTATCTCAAAGGCGTCGCAGCTATCAATCAATCAGGAATCCGCGCGAGTCTGTGTGTCGAGAATATCAAAAGTGAAGTAAATATCGTCAGGGTAATTCAACAATCAAATCATGAAAACGAGGGATAAACGTCATCAACCAATCAACACCAATTATCCACACAATCAAATCAAAACTAAAAACATTAAAGTAAAGCACTACTTTCGTCAAATGTCACGATACCAATCTTGCTCTCCTTACCACCTCCTTGTCCGCTAATGACGTGAATTTGCCCCGTCTTAAGCCTTGTGGCACCTCCCGAGTTACCGGGTTGCTTACACATGCGGGCGCGGGTCAATTAAATAACCCTAATATATTGGTAGTAAAGTTCCCAAGACGGAAATTGGAGATGTGAAGATGTTGATCTTATTTATTTGCTCAAGATATTGAAAATGTCTGGATTCATGAGACCTGCTTTTGTTGTTGGGAGGGGAAGATTTACCGCTGTGAGGTTTTCTTCGACTACGGCGTATGAGTTTATCAAAGTGTCTCACCCGGCTCCGGGTGTTAGCCAAGGTAAGAAGTACAAGCTATGGACTAGTTCATAACAGACTAAACTAATATGACTAGTAACTCTCAATCGTCCTAAAGCTCTCAACGCTCTCAGTACGCCGCTCATCAACGAGTTGAACACTGCTCTTACTTCCTTGTCAGCTTCCAATGAAACCCGAGCTATCATTCTCACCGGCTCCCAACGTGCCTTTGCCGCCGGCGCAGACATCAAGGAGATGGCCCCCCTAACCTTCTCCTCTGCCTATCTCACATCCTTCATTGAGTCCTGGTCCAACCTAACCACGGCTGTCAAAAAGCCTCTCATTGCTGCAGTCTCCGGCCACGCCCTGGGTGGCGGTTGTGAGTTGGCACTCATGTGTGACATCCTATACTGCACTCAAGACGCCAACTTCGGCCAACCCGAGATAAAACTAGGAACCATCCCCGGAGCCGGCGGGTCCCAGCGTCTCGCCCGGGCGGTCGGTAAAGCCCGTGCCATGGAACTGGTTCTTACCGGGAAATCCTTCAGTGGCGTTGAAGCTGAGAAATGGGGCGTAGCGGCCCGCGTGTTCGCTGATTACGAGGAACTTATGGCCGAGACTCTCAAGACTGCGTCGACTATTGCTGGGTACTCACGGGTTGCCGTGCAGGCTGGAAAGGAGGTGGTCAATAAGAGTCAGGACTTGGGGATTCGTGAGGGTGTGGAGTTTGAAAGACGGGTGTTCCATGGATTATTCGGAACCAAAGACCAAAAGATTGGGATGACGGCCTTTGCGGAGAAGAAGAAGGCGGAATGGGTTGATGAGTAGGCAATTTCTATAGTGGCTATGGTGGATGCATGACTTGATTTGTTCTTTGACATAGTCATCATGTGATTTATTTTCTCCAGGAATTCCAATATATGTGATACCTAACGGGGCTGAACCGATGTTGGTGATTCTACATTTCGCCTGGAACTAGTCTCGTAATTTCTGACATTTCTTTATTATCGAGTACATTATGTGTCGTACATACCCCATATACATCAAAAATTGGAGGTTAAGCAAGCCAAGACTTGTTACGTCACAGGAGCTCATGTACCTAGGTGGGGCCTCTATACATATCATTCGTACATAAATTTGCCCCTCATTAGGCATGATCAACCAGGCCCTGTCAACCCCCCATAAATCGCCACACCGAACTTACCAAAGCCAGTCTTTGATCGTGACGAAGGACGAAAAAAAACCAAGGCAACATTGCCTTTTTCAACGTCTATAAAAAAGTGGTATATCCCGTTCTTCTAAAATCCACTAACACCTGTCAAATCCACGTCAAAATGGAAAGCCTAGAACGCGAACTAACATGCTCCGTAAGTCTCTTCCTTCCCCAAGCTACCCCGATAACCTTAAACTGACCGACATAGATCTGCGCCGACCTCATCTTTGACCCGTTAACCCTTCTCGACTGTCTCCATACCTTCTGCGGCGCCTGTCTAAAGAACTGGTATAAATCGCGTGCCGAAACCCTTATGGCATCGCCACATGGTCCGCCGCCACCGGGTACCGTGTTATTTGCTTGTCCGTCATGTCGTGCGGAAGTCCGTGATACGAAACATAACTCAACTGTAGCATCGCTCCTCGATATCTTTTTAAAGGCGCATCCAGACCGGGAGAGAAGTGCCGAGGAGAAGGCCGAATGGAGGGAGATATATAAACGGGGAGATAAGGTGCTACCAGAGTTGCGGTTTAGAAGAAATAGAGATGAAGAGGAGGATAGAAGGTTAATGGACGAGGTTCGCGCCTTGAGTTTACAAGAGGTTGGCGTGGCGAGTCTCGGAAGAGGCGATCGTCCACCGATTAGCAGCGCAGGAAGATATCACCAACGTCGACGAACAAACGGATCCGACTCAGACACCGACAGGGAACGAGAACGGAGACGTCGCCCTACAAGTCGCGACGGAAGATCCAGAACGTCATCCACCGCCCGAACCAGTGGAGACTTCCTCCGGCCCGTTCCTCACGTACAAACCCACCGTCGAACAACCAGTCGCTCGGCCCATACATCCGGTACCTCAACTCCCGCACCCACACCCACCATAGCACCAACACCCCCCCGCTCACACACCATCGAACACCAAAGTTCCCTCCGAAGTCTCATCGGCACCTCCGGTCTCTCAGAATCCGAAATCGCCCATGAAATCGAGCAGCTCGCTCGACAGATTCAACAGGAGGGCTTACTTGACGGGATTGACCTGGACAATTTAGACCCGGCGGGAAGTGAAGAGTTGCAACGCCGGATTAAACACGCCTATCAAAAGCGGCAAAAAGAGCGCCAGCGGCGTCGACGAAGGGAAACAGAGGGGGGAAGCCATAGGAGTTCGGAAGAGAGAGTTCGTGCCTCGGGAACAACCCTATTAGAAGCCCCCGTGCAAGGTCGTCAACGGGCCTCTTCAGCGGGTGAAGGCCCCTCTACCCAACGCCGGGCCACCGACCCCGTTGACCGCCCCGTGAGTTCCAGTGGTCGTACAACTCGTGTTTCAACAGACCTAGGATCCCGCACAACCATCACCAGCCCCGTCATGTCGCCCCGAGAAGTCACAGGTCCGTCATTCGCCTCGCGCCTCCCCCAAAGCCGTCCTACGACATCCCCATCCGCAACCGCCGCCGCCGCCGCAACCATAATTTCCACCCTGTCAGACCCCCCATCCACGGATGTTCCCGTCGTTTCACCAGTCGAGTTACCTGCTTCCCCGGCCCTAAACATTTCCTGTTCAAATTGCAAGAAGGCGCATATTGAATATGACCTACACTTCAACTGTACAAAATGTGACAATGGCACTTGGACTCTCTGTACGCCATGCTACCGTCGTGGTGTAGGATGTTCCCACTGGTTCGGCTTCGGATATACCGCCTGGCGGAAATGGGAGACCGCCCAGAGTGCGAACCCCACCATTGAACGGCCTCACATGTTATTCCCCGGACGGTACCGTAAAGAGCCCTCTGGAACTTCAGTTCTTGATCTAGGGTGTTTCTGCGTCGAATGCCAAGAGGCTTGTAATGAGTGTTTCTGGCGTTGCGACTACTGCAATGAAGGAGATTGGGGCTACTGTAATAAATGCGTTGATGCCGGGAAACGTTGCCACCATCCCCTCCTCCCGCTAAGTTACCAAGCCGGTCTCCACCCGGAACTCAACCTCGCTAAATCGCCAATAATCCCCGCCACCAAAACGCCTCCTTCATCCAAGCTAATCAAAACCGCCCAGCCCGTCGGCTTCTTCCGCCCCTTGACATTCTCGCCACCCTGCATCCTCTGTTCCAAAGCCATCCCCCCTACAACATCCCGCTACCACTGTCCCATCTGTCCCTCCGAGTCCTCCAATATATGCGCTCCATGCTACACCAGCCCCGCAAACCCAATCACCCCCACCAACGGATCCGCCGGCTGGGAACGCTGTCTTTCAGGTCATCGCACTTTCAAGGAGGTTTACAATGTTACACCAATGGGGGAACATCGGATTATTTCGCCACCGAGGGGTGGTTTCCTATTAAAGGAGACTAGTCTCCCACATGAGGCACATGTCACTTGGCTTACGAAAGAGGCAGGTGTTGACGTGTCGAGAATTGTATCGCGGGATCCACGGGTAGATGTGCCGACTAGTTCTGTCAGCCCGGTTGTCCCGCGAGATAAAGACCTCGGTATGCATGGAGTAGCAGTGTGGTCCTGGTTTGGAGTTGCAGACGGAGCCGATGATGAGGTTTATTTCCCTAAGGGGGGTATAATAATGGAGATTGAAAAGGTACAAGATAAATGGTTTTACGGAGTCTACAACGGCAAAGGAGGGCTATTCCCCAAAGGATACGTCCGGATAGGAGATGAACACTAGATATAGATAGAACACTTAGAATCAAGTAATGTATTGGAAAGAAAAAAACATCAAAGGGCATCAGAGATACTAAAACAAAGCCAAAAATGAATCATGATATGCACACCGCCAACGCCGACCCAACCCTTCCCTTTCCGTCTTCCCCGAGTTACTGTTCACCCCCACTACTCACGTAGCTATCCTCCTCGCCCGTCAACGCACTATCACCGTCTTCCAAACTATCCTCCAAATCTCCCTCCTCGTCATACACACTATCGTCGACATCCGCCATCATCTTGTCCATAAACGCAATGTAATCGAACTGCGGCTGGCCACGATCCGCCTGCATATCCGGGCCTTCATGTGCCGGCATGATCTCCGTCAACTTCTCAATAACCTCATCGGGCACCAAAGAATGTCTAAGATCCATCTCCGTGACATATGGCTTTCCATCAGCCACCTCCCGGAATGACTGGAAGACTTGTTCAGCCGAGTTTTGATCCTCTGTAACCTCAACCATGAAGCGGATGAACTGCTCAAACGTCACTCTATCCCGTCCCGTGCTAGTTTCCGCAAAGTAGTCGTGCATTTCTTCCTCTGAGAAGACCAAACCCAGAGAAGCCAGGGCCGCAGAGAATTCAAGCTCTGTGAGCGAGTTGCTGTCTGTACGGTCAAAGTGACGGAACACCGACTCAAACTCTTCCAGCTGAATAGGCGTCAGGTTGGTCATGTTCCGCGCCACCATCTGGTTCTCCAGGAAAGAAAGCTTCTTCTGGACACTAGACTTCACCAGGCCAAGCTCGTACACAAGCTCATCCAGAGTGTAAGTAGTAAAGTCGTTCTCCTCAATGTTGGCCTCTTGGCACTGTAGGTCAACATCCTCAATAGTTTGCAGATAGGCATCCAGCGGTGGAACCTTGAGACTCAGCTGCTTAGCCAACGCCAGTTGATCCTCCACATCGCCTTCAAGGCCCGAAATCGCCAACTGCATGGCATTCAACGCCAAAGCAAAGTCATTCGCCTTGTCAGCAAAAGACTTGCGTAGTGCATTTTTGATATCACGAATAGTCTCGTTGATAAGCTGTGCCCTCGTCATCTCAGACTTGCTCATAAGAGACCATTGAACCTCCATGTTCTCTAAGCTAAGATGCTTTGGTGGCTCATAAGGCCGCAACCGATACGTGCCCAGCTTGGTCTTGATGTTTCCGAGAAGTGTAGCAAGCTCACTCTTTTCCGCAACCCACTCGCGCTTGAGGCCGCGCTTGTAAGCCGCAAATTGTGAGGCTTGTGCCTTAGCATCTGTGTATGTACCGGCGAAAGTAGCAGTTGTCCACGCCTCTTGCTGGTTAGAAAGAGCAGCAAGAAGAGCAGCCATACGGCGCTCGTAAGCACTTTGCATCTCCCAGGCACCTTGCATGTTGAGGACGAACTTTTCCACACGACGACCGGCGTTCTCGACCTTTTCCATCTGACTGAAAGCGTGGAACCAGTAGGCAATGTAAGTCATGAGCGAACGCTCATCTGGCTTGGCAACATCGCACACATCTTCCACATCAAGCAGCTTGGGAATGCCAATTTCCTTGTGGGCAATGTCAAAAGCCAACTGCATGTTACCACGGTGGTCAGACTTATCAAGACTATCATAGTCAATCAGGTCAGGCCGGTGAATGTCCAGTAGAGCGCAGAAAGCGAGACCATCATTCCAGCTGGAACTAAAATCTCTGACATCAACTTCATCGTAGCACGCCGTCTTACGCTGACACCAGAGCAACAGACCCTCTTTGGCTGTCATACCCTCTTCGTTAATGTC
The DNA here is from genome assembly GCA_000712465.1 of Huntiella moniliformis. Classification (NCBI taxonomy): domain Eukaryota; kingdom Fungi; phylum Ascomycota; class Sordariomycetes; order Microascales; family Ceratocystidaceae; genus Huntiella; species Huntiella moniliformis. The sequence goes on along the minus strand of JMSH01000002.1, from coordinate 103,477 downwards.
ATTAATGGTGAAACGCAAAATCAAAGTCCAGATGAGACCAAGAATAATCTTGCGGTTACCGTCGACTACATCCTCAGCACCAATGTTGGTCATTTGGATACCACGAGACTTGATAAAGTCAAGAGCCAGATTGGCATTCTCGAACCGTTGCACACGAAGCTTAGGCTTAGCAGCATAACGGCCCAGAGATTCACCAGAAAGACACTCGAGAAGATGAACAAGAATAACCTATTGACGTCATTAGTTAGTCTGTGCAAAGCAATCAAGGCCAAAGAGTAAAGAGCACTTACACCATCGCTAAGATCCTTCACCAGATCTTGGACCACCAGGCCCCGGGCATCAATCTTTGTGTTAAGCCTATTCAATCCATGTTAGTATGAAACTCACTACTACCCCTCTATTCCAAGAATAACCCACCATTTTGTAAACGTCTTTTGCTGGACCGTAATCCAGCGCTGTTGCTCGGCAAACGCCATTCTAACAAGACCGTCCTTGGGTTTTTCCCCACTTCCGTTACCAACACTATTCGAAGCCGGACCTTCCGCGATATCACTAGCGGGCGCCGGGTTACTAGCCGACCGCTTAAACCGGTTTCTCAGCGCACCCGAGGCACGCTCACTAGCACTATCAGGACCGGCACTGGCACCGGCAAAAGAAACACTCTTACTCGCAGCCCGCTGAACGCGCGCGTTAATGAGCTCCTGCTTGTTATATCTAGAGCGTCCGGTAACACTGTTCCCCGAGACCGACGCCGACGAATAGGCCCTTGAGCGCGCCGAAGCCGAAGCTGAAGCCGAAAGAGAAAAGGCGGGGAAACTGTCGGTCGAGTTGTTACTATAGGTGCCGCTGTTGTTGAATGTGGCGGGGGTAGGCGGACACGGCGAGGACGAACGGCTGAGTTGCGGTGAGCACGTGTAGTCGGAGGCGGCGGTAGAAAGGGTAGTATGTGTGGAAGTCGAAGCGATGCTGAGCGTGCTCGAGCGGGATTTAGTTTGCAGGGAGACCGAGGAGACGGCTGAGACGGTGGACGCCGAGGACAAGGCTCGGGTGCGGGGTGTGGCGGGGGATGTTGCGCTGGTAGCAGGTATATAAGTAGGTGTAGCAGTAGCTGTGGTGGTTGTAGTGCTAGGACTGGCGGAGACGTCAATGGCGAGGCTTGATGCTCTCTTGGTCGTGTCACTCTGCGATGATGCAGCAGACCCTGATGGGGCAAGCGGGTCGCTCAACGCAGGGACTGGCAAAGGCTGCTGACCCTGGTTTGTGAGGGTTATAGGGGACGCAGCAACGAGTCCCAAGGGAGAGACTTGCTGCGACGATGGCGCTGCAGATATGGAAACAGGTGACGCAACTGGCGAGACCAGGGGTTGTATGGAAGAAGTAGAAGTAGTTGGTGGTTGTTTGGGGACGCTTTCAGTACGACTTTCAGCTATAGCTGACAAAGAGGACTCATCATGTAAACAAATGCTGGGAAATTCATCCCCGCTCTGCTCACCTGGCACTGTTGGTGACGCTGGCACAGGGGCAGGCGACTGACTCTGCAGTGACCGGGGTGTTTGTACAGCAGGTTCAATTGTTGTAGGGGCTTCTGTAATATCAGCGACCTGATTCTTTGTAGTCTTCGCAGCCTCCGCCGCGCGAACCTGGTCGAGATCTACAACTTTGAATTCCCCAAAATCATCAAAATCCGGAGCTTCTTCATTTTTCGCCACCTCCGTTTTTACTGCCGTATCCGCCTCCGGTTTAGCCCCAAAGACCTTGGAGAAGAATCCGGCCATTCTCGAAGCTTGAGCTGGTCGGATTGAACTAGGGTTGGTGGGATGTCTTGTGGTTATCGATAAAAGAAGACAAGGAATGGAAGAAGCCGATGCTCTAAGCTGGGGTTGTAAGGCCGGTGGTAAGTTGCTTGTGTGCTCGGATGGAGACTGTACTTGTAAGTAGAAACAAAAAAAGAAACAAAATGGGTATATAATAACGGCTCTAGGCCATGAGTGACACCGGGTCTGAAAAACAAAAGGAAAAAAAGCAAAGAACAAGTCAATCTCTTACAAAGAGCAATACAGAAACAAAGCCAGAAAACAGCAGCTCGGCGGCTTGTAGACGGGAGGCAGCATTATATAAAGAAATCCAAAAATGCATAGTGCAGCATAAACGACATGCGTCATTGCCCAGCGGCAACCAGCCAAATACATGGGCTGTCATTATGCTCCTGGAAACCCTCTCGGACGATCTAGCGGCAGCTCCCCCCTTTACGGTGTAGACGGGACGGTCTTGCATTTCTGTCACGGGATGATGTGAAACGTGGAGGGCTTCAGTAGGTGAGGGGGGAGAGTGTTTGGTGCACGAACACCGGCTTTGGTCCATTTTTAGTGGTGAGTTTTGGGAGGAGCGGAGCGGCGGTTGCGGGTGTTACTTTGATGAGGAGAGTGATACGGGAAATGGATAGAGATACATCCATTTGATGTTAGTTGGGGTGACGAGATTATCTTGGTTTGACGCTATTAGTGGGGGATTCAATCGGCTGTGTCTAAGTCGTTAAGCCATATCATTGGTCCGTGTGGTTTATTACCCAGTCCAAGAGGAACATATGCCAGCCAAAGTCGACAAACCAGCGGCTAACTACTATGAAGAAGACATCATGTAACTCCACCTCTTATCCATATTCACCGTCCATTTCTCCCTCCTGGAGACCGTTCTATCTGCCTAAGGATTCGTTTCGCTTTACATCGTCTCACCGCGGCGATCTTGGTTTTGCTTCATAATAGCGGCGGTGCCATCTTCCAGGACAGTCGGTGAGACTGTGCACTTGCTGTTACAAGCTGGATGGAAGATGGAAAGAAGGGCGGATGGGCCACCAAGTATGGAACAATGTTTACCGGAGGAATGTTGACATAAGAAAGTGTTTTAAGGTTGAATAATTCAGGACTGAATAGTAGCTGGCCGATCTTGTGGATGATCTTTAACTTGTGCATGCATAGGATTCTCTGAGTGCTGAGTTTACGTAGGTAGTGGCGTCTCAGGACAGACAAGGTAGAAGTCTATTATCAGTCTCATCGGCTGTTTCGTGAACCTGTCCGTTAGGTGGGAGTTTTGAGTAAATCGTGTGATATTGGGGTCTTTCGAACAAAGATAAGATTCAGCAACACTGGGAAATTGATACCAAATATATCAGTCTATAACAGTGACTGAAAACGTCGAGTTTTGTGGTGTCAACCAGTAGGGTTACAATGGGTTAACATCACCTAGAGCTGACAACTCACATGCTTCGCTCACTAACAACTTTACCCGTAAATGAACAAACACCTCTACTAAAAACCGGTACATCAAAAAAGTCAGGTACCGAGTCAATATCTACTCCACTAGCTGATCCAACCCAAATTTTGATAAACACCAACAGATCATCACAGCCAAAGCCCAATAACCCTAAATCACAAACACACACCCTAAATACAATCTTATTCAACTACAATGAGATGAATGTCGAAACTCATCCTGGACTCATCTTCAGATATGACAAAAAAATAAAATGGATATTTCGTCGCCACCCGGACAGACAATAGACGAGGCACAAGCTGTGGCAACAGCCCCAATAACACCCATCCGAGGGGAAGACGCGGCGCGTGATCCGAATGCCGCACCCAGTTATGTTGTCCCGTCGCGTAGGTTTGGCGCCGTGGAGATTCCGATGGTAGTGTTGAATCTTGACCGAGCAGAACGGGCGTTTGGTCGTATGCCGAATTTCCCCGAGGTGAGTGTCCCCTTCCCAACCATAAAAAAACACAATGTTCTAACCACCTCTAGATGCTCGATCCCAACCGCAATAGTTTGCAACTCTATCTGAACCCCGACAGTCCCTTCCTCCCCCCCATCCTGTCACATAACGCCGCAACACATAATGTTGTTCTCAAGGTGACTGTTCCCAAACGGACTGGCCGTCGGCGAAAGAAGGGGACCACAGGACCCTGGGAGGATGGCCCGGCAGAGAAGATTGCGCCAGAGGGTTGCACGGAGAATCATAGGTCGCATGGCAGGTTAGACCACCCGAGGACGTTACGGAGACGACTGGTGGATAATGTGGATAGGTATAAAGTGGAAGCTGTAGGCGTGGTAGGCCATACGCATCGGTATAAGGGGATGGCCGATTTTAGTTGGGAAGCGAGTCATTCGGAGTTCACAGAGAGATTCTCCAGACAGATTCTCACCGGCGAGGGTAAGTTTGCTCCATGCTCACACACCCCGTTCCTTCCCAAAGCTAACACCCTCTTAGTCTTCAAAATCAAAAACTTCAAATTCACACCCGGTCTCGACCGTACCGCCAACTGCGATATCATCCCCCCTCCGGTATTCACCCACCTAACACTCCCCTTCAATTACAACTACGAGCAAAATCCCTACGTCCGCGCCGTGCGCGATGAAGACGGTGGTGAACGTGTAATGAACATAACCGCCGCAGTAATGGTCGGCCACTTCGTCAAGCCCACAGTTGAAAAAGTGCCCACAGCCCCACGCATCCCCCCGGACTTAACCGATGCCACGACGGCCGAGTTAATGGCGGAGTTAGAAGAGGCGTTTGACGAACGACCTATCTGGACGCGTCGGTCTCTTTTGAATCGTCTTGGGAATAAGATTGAAAGTTGGAATGTACTGAAGAAGTATATTTCCTACACAGCCTACCAATTCAAAGGCGGTCCTTTCAAAGACGCTGTGATCCGATACGGTGTCGATCCCCGACTTGATCCAAAATACCGAATCTACCAAACCATGTTCTTCAAACTCCCCTTCGTCCCACACGCCGCCAACCAAAAAACATGGCATGCAATCCGCAAAGGCCAACAACTCGTCCACGTAAGCAATAGTACAACAAGCCACATATTCGACGGCACAACATTCTATTCCAACGGCAAACTCTGGCAAGTATGCGACATAACGGACCCGTTCCTCTCCTCCATGTTCACACAAGGCACCGTCCGAGAAACCTGCGACATCACCGGATCCGGCTGGTACCACCAAGGACTCTGGGCGAAAGCCAAAGCTGTGATGAAATGCAAATTACTCGCCATCCGCTTCAACCGGCACATTGAACCCTCTGAATTCGAAATGGTCCATTCCACACGCGACGAGACTCCAGAGCCTGGAACCTACTTTAGTATTAAAGTACCCCCGTTGAATCTAACAGAGGAGGAACTTGCCATTCTCAGGGGAAATAGATATAAGAATAGCAAGCGGGGCCCCGTGGTAGAAAAGGGGGTTCGGAGAGTTAAAATGGTGGTTGAAGAAGCCACAAGTTTAGGAGGTGTCACCGGGAGAGGGAACAGAGGCGGTGATAGTATGGTTGTTGATGGAGACTCAGAAGTTGACGGGGAAGGTGAAGTTGAAGCTGATGGCGAGGAATATGATGAGGAGGATTACGATGTAGAAGATGAACCGGAAGACTACGATGAAGACGGGGACGGAGAAGAAGATGATGATGAAGAAGACGAGGAAGAAGAAGATGATGATGACGCTATTGCCGATCGATCGATTGACCCCCGTCTCTTCGATGTTCTTCCATCTGATATCGACATGTAGCTTATATAGTTACATCACCAAAAAAAAGACAAGTCAAAATGTGCAAAAAGAAGGTCTATATGACTTTATTTAACTCCAAGAACCAACCATTGAAACAGAACAAGTGTAAAACCAATCTTTAATACAATCCAAACCACTTTAAACCAGGCCACCTTGGCCATTAACGAAAAAAAACCCAAGAATACAAATACAATGCAGACGAAAAAAAAAACAGTTTATGGTCGTGGACGAAAACGAAAGGAAAAGAAAGAAAACGCCATTAAAAAGTTACAGATGGTGAAAGCCACGAGAAAACAGAGAAAATGAGGTCATGAATATCGTAAATCGTCAGAAATGACACAAAAAAAGACAAGAAAAAAGGAAAAAAAAAAGAAAGAGCTCAATCTAGAGCTGATGCAGGTGCCTCCGAGGCAACTGGACTCTCAGTAAAAGGTGGCTCATTTGTAGCGGCGGCGGGCGAGTCAGGCACCAGCGAAGGTAATGGTACATCTGTAGAGACCATAGACAATGATGATGCCAGACTAGCAGGTAACGTAGCCGCTCTTGTGAGCGAAGGTTGCTCCTTGTCTGTAGCGGAAGGCCCTCCCACGACATTTCTGGCAGGCGAGCCACGTCCAAACACCTTGCTCCCAATACCTGTAATACCCCCGACGATGCGAGCGCTGGGGCGAAGACTAGCAGCTCCCGACTCGCCGTCCTGACCAGCAAAAGTCGTAATGGTCCGGTTAGAGTTCACACGAAAGCGGCAAAGGAGTTTGGACATGGCGAGATTTCCACCACGGCGATCCCATAACGGAAGGAACCGATAGCCCGAGGCCAAGTTCATTAACTTGACAACGTAGACTGCGAGAACTTGGTCCTTGGGCGAACAGTTTTTTCCGTCGGTTGAATGCTTGACTGAGAAGCGGAGGAAAACGAGCTCTTCATACCGAGTATTAATCCGGATGTCGTCAAAATCCATGTTGAAGGCAGGATTGAACGGATTATCGGTAGAGATTCTGGTACGGTAAATGGTTGATAGACGAGCGTCGGGGTTGTTGGCCTCACTAGCTTTATACCACCGGCTGCTTGAGTGAACGATTTCCATCTCAACATATGTATTGACATATTTGAGGTATGACGGGGAAGCAATATGGTGGGCAGAAAGGATGGAAACCGACAAGTTGATTTCTTGGCGACGGCGGCCAAAGTTGCGGAAGGTAGGCGTTTCATTCTCCTGGTGGCAAAGGTCAAGTGGCTTGCGGACATAGCCAGTTTCATCTCCACTAGTGGCAAACATGGCCCGGTTGAGCTGCATACCAAGGTCAAATGTTTGCCAGTTCAGAGCCGTCATTTGGACGCCACGACGCCAGTAAATCAGAGGCTCAAAGTTGTTGGACGTTACGCGGTACTGACTAGGATAAACCCGCATGAGGAATTCGCGATTATGACTTTCAAGAGAACGCTTAAGGTCCTTGGTACGGACACATTTGAGAAAGCTGTCCTCCTTCAAGGAAAAGATGTGGTTAAAAGTTCGGGCCTCGGGGGTATCAAATCCACGATACTTGACTCCAGTGCAATAAACACCAAGATCGCCAAGGACCTTGACAGTGTGAGTCTCAGGTATCGGGGATGGAATATCAGGTTGACTAGACACGGATGGCTGCGGGGAAAGCGAAACCTCAGTATCAACATCTCTAAGAATGGCATTCTGAAGACCAGAAGGCCCAGGGCTGAAGGGAATTTGCCGTCCCGTAGTAAGAGCTGACAGTAGCGGACTAGGCGGCATGGAGATAGGCTGCGGGGGGAATTCAGCAAGGGCTTTTGGTGGTGAGGATGTTGAAAGTGAATGGCCACGGCGACGAGTGGCGATGGAACTTCTTGGGGCACCAGTGGCAGGATCATAAAGAGGGAAACCAGTGGGACCGGGTGGGCGAGTAATAGCGGAATCTTCCCTGACGACAGGCTTCTTGACCTTGATGAGGACGCGGTGCTTGAGTTCTTCTGGCGAGGGTAGAGTAGTGCTGGTGGGGTCCAAGGGGCGCTCAACAAGCCGGCTCTTAAAGATGAGCTTCATGATCTCGACCATGCGGGCTTGTTGATAAGGATTTGTGTGAACTTCAAGAGAGATCCAAAGAGGGTAATCGGTAGCGTAGAAGGCCCAGTTATTGATGGCGTAGATGCAGCTTTCAAACGAGATATCCGATGTCAATGTGCGGCCATGCAAAACCACAGGCTCTCCGTTGGGACCATCCCAGCAGTCGATTTCAATGCAACGGCAGCCACCGACCAGGGCCGAAATGTAGCCCTCGACCGAAGAGACACCGGCAATCTGGCGACCAAGAAGGTAGGTATTGTGTGAGCTTGAGATGTAGTACTCATTGATAGGAGCGGTAAGAGGGAGACCAGAGGGCTGCTTGAAGGTGGGCATGATCTTTGTATCTCCAATGATTTCATAAAGCTGTACGCCAGTCAGGACCTTTTGGCCTTGATGGATAATAGCGTACTTGTTGAATACATCGATCCAGACTGCGCGGGCTTCCGGTGTAGAGACGTCTTCGCATTGTTCATCACGGATAAAGTCTAGAAATGTGTCAAGGGTAAGATTCGACATGAATGGTGGACTGGCAAGTTTCTCGGCAACGTGACCGTGATACTCCAAAGTTTTAAGCGCACGCACAAAGGAATGGAAATCCATAGTATGTAGGTTGTAACAACCGCCAAGGATAAACTGTTGTGACATCTTGCGATAGGATAGACTAACGTGAAGATAACGGCAAAGAGTCATGGCCCAGACGGAAGAGCGAGTGGCGGCCATAGATTCTAGGTTGATAGGCGTAGGTTGGCTGAGATCATCTTGAGACCAGAGTTTACTGAGGGCTTCGGGATTGAAGGCAAGCATAGCACAAAGCATGCGTTCTCTGTACTGTAGCATGGCACCGATAGCATCAACCAAGGCAGTCTTCTCAGCCAGAGTTCTTCCCAGAATGTGGGTGACCTTGGTCTTGATATTCCGGTCTGGGACACTCCACATGATGGCGACCCAACACTCTCTAGACAACAAGGATATGGTGCGATAATCAGGTCTATATTGCTCGATGTCGGGCCCATAGCGAATCTGTTCAATGCTGTCTGCGGAAATGATTTGGGTTTTAGGACCGACAGAGATTTTCAAAAAGCCCCTCTCAAGATCAATCATCATGGAAAGAGGCTTTACGACACCACGCTTGCCGACCTTTGACAGTGTAGGCCACTCTGTTTGAACGTGTGGGACTTCTGGACACACAACGTTCTGCACTGTAGCACAAACAAGTCCAGCGGGGGTACGAGGGTCAGTCGGATGAAGAGGAGGACGGATTGTAGGCGGGCAATTGATAGCAAGAGGAACTTTGGCAAGACTGTTCTGGCGAGAAAGGGCAGTAGTGGTGTTGGTGGTGTTGTTGGTGGGTGGAATTGCGCGGGTCTCTGGTGGAGGCTGAGAACGGTTCCGACGCACACGGCTAAGCTGGTGACGTGCGTGGTTAGACAAGCGGCGAACAAGAGCGGAGCCCTCAATAGCCATGGCTTGGCGGTGGTTACTCGTTGTAGAACCATTCATGGAAGGTGGGTTAGATGGCTGACGGGCAAGAGAAGGGGGCAAATGTCCGGGTGGGTTTTCCGACCGTGAGAAGGGCTTAGTAGAACCAAAAGTGGGTTTGTTAGGACCAGAGTGTGAGTTGGAAGTGCTATCAGCAGCTGTGAAGAGAGGACTAGAGTTGGGACTAGCCAAGTTCGATGGGAACTCATTTGAGGCAGAGCGGGACAAGTGAAGTGGTTCACATAATGAATGGGCATCAGACAAGTCAACAAAGTCCCTGGGAGTAGCACAAGCCGAAGTGCCAATTACCAAGTCGTGCATGGCAGATTGGTGAGAATAAGGCGAGACGGGGAGGAGAGCGGGCGACGAGCAAGTTGATTGAGACTGCATTTTGAAGTGTAGTGATGGGAAGTGAGTATGGTAATAAGGCAGAGCTTAAAGCTGACTTGAAAGGTAACAAATTGACAACAAACTTGAAGGTGAAGAGAATGGGGAAGTTGGGGTTTATGAGAAAACCATCATGTAATGCTCAAACTGCGATGTGGATTGTATATATATGTGTGTGTGTTTGTGTATGTGATTTGTATATAGTGGAGTGAAGCAAGTAATGGATTGAGTGGGGGACAATGAAAAAACGAAGTCTAATGTGGTGGGGGTCTTGATTTGAAGAGAGAGTCAAAAGGGTAAGTTGTCTTTGATTAGATGTGACAATGAGATATAAGAAGAACAAGTAATACAAGTAAAGACTCGAAGTTGAAGAAGTAGTAGTAGAATGTATGATATAGAAAGAAGCTAATGTTGATAAAGATGGCGAGTAGTAGAATATAAAGGTTGAATCGAAAGGGACGGCAGGAAGCCAGTCTATAAATGGCAAGGGAGCTAGTGAAGAAAGCTTGAGCACGGCAAGTTGAGTACACATACAAAAGAGAATTTAGGGACAGCCAATAAGTTGAAAAAAAGGGTAAAAAGAAAAGAAAAGAAAAGGCACAGTCGAAAAAATACGAAAAAAAAGTGCAAAAGACGGTTAATGGACCAGGTGAAGAACTGCCCAATTTAGAAAGGCATATGTTGATAAAACAAAAGGATTAAAAAGAGAAGACCCTAGCACTTTTTCTTACGTGGACGTGGGTGTATATGTGGTCTTTGGTCCCTAGGTTGATGTCTTTTCTAGGCTTATGTAGTCTATGACCTAAACCTAACGAAGGGGGGGAGGACCAATAACAGGAATGGACAAGGTGAAAAAGTAAGTAGGAATAGTAATAGCAAAGTTGGATTTGAATTAAGGACATGAGGACATAAGGATACAGAAATGGATGAGTGGGAATCTAAAAAATGGGTTTGTACGTGTAGATGAGTTTTTTTTTGGGTTTGCTTTTGGGGATCGAATAGGAGGGATAACTGAAGTGGGTCATTAACCGGTTAGGCCCAAGGGAAAAGAAGAAGAAAAAGAAGGAGAATATGAGAAACAAGTTTAAAAGGATTGGTTGAAGAATTAGTAGACGGTCTGAAGGGGATGACGATTGTATTGTACAAAGACAAGGTCGCCAAAAAGATAAAGTTATAAAAGTAATTTAATCATATTCATACCTTAAAAGAGGAAATGGAAACACATACAGACAACAAGTCATCAAAAAGCACGTCCATCAGTATTTAGTCAAGTTGATAATGTAACCGATTTCCTGGGTCCAAATCGAAGATGAAGAGTTTGTCTTAGCAATTCCAAAGAGAGGGAGTTTTAGAGACATCAGTTGTTGTCGTACACATATACATTCTATGATATCATAGATGGAATAATTCAATGAGTATTTTTCCCTGATATCTAGCCCATTTCTTTGTTCGTTGAGACAAATTCGCCTTGTTTATCTGTAGAAAATTCACCCGAACCATTTAGTAACGAGTAAATATACTAATTCTTGTAGAAATCCAATGTTATCATGTGATTTCTCGTCCCTTCTGTTTCCTCATTATTCTATTTCTTCTTATCCAAAAACCCCACCAATCCAAAAAAAAAAAAAAAAAATCAAAGTCCCTGTAAATTAAGGGTATCTTTTCATTCTTTCAAGTCCACAAGTGATGATTCAATGACCTCGTTTCTTCGTTTAGTTTCTTAAATTCATTTCTACAACCACAAATCTACGCCTAAATCAAGCCTGAAAATCCTTCAAATCACTGAAACCCCAAAATAGTACAAACACAGCACAAAAAATGATGCAGGGCATCTTCCCGCTAACAGTTCATCCCAATGCGTTGGATACCGAAAAATTGACTAGGGTTTATAAACCCCTCCCTTTATTCCTTCTACGGATTTCAGCGGGGAAACCTACATATATCTATAACGAAAAGGGATTCAGCTTCAGTATTGTAAAAGAAAGAACGAATACTGGAAGTGAAAGGGGTCTCAAAAACCGAATATACTCAAAATTGTCCGTGTTTCGAATCATGGAAAACCGGCAACTAACAAAAAAACAAAAAGCTCACTAAAGGATTCTTACATGCATAGTTACTGAATGCATGTGTTTTATCTATATATGCAAGGTCTTCTAGGGCTGGCATGTGGCATGATTCTTTGACTTTTGAACAGTTAACAGTGAACATTGGACTGAGTAATGGACGGACGGACGGATGGACAGGACTTTAGCTTTGTTTGACAAAATAACTTCTTATTTCTCGCTCAACTCGGTAGTTAGATGCGAGCGAGGAGTTTTTTTCCTTTCAAAAGCATTGAAATGGATCACTTGGGGCGAATAGGATTCATGAGGTTTTTGAGGTTTACTATATGATATGAACCTTTACAAACCACTGAAATCATTATAATAATCGGGCGTCACCGAAATGACTAGACTACGCAACGTCGTCGACGACAATTCTACAAACTTACAAACACCCACATGACCCCCACTTTCTTTCTAGCCCTATCTACCTCGCCGCTCAACACACCGGCCTCTCTGCGCCACTTGAAGCCTGTCTCTATAACATCTACATATTTTCCATACCTCGTAACACGGATTCCCTTTAAATGTCCAATCCATTGCCACACCGTTGACTCCGAAAGAAAGACCCTCCTTCTCATCTATCCATATCGTCATCCGACACCGCCAACTACCGGTAGTTGAAAATCCGTCTAAAGTGTGAAATACCCCCCCCCTCCTCCTCATTCCCGGACAAAAGAAAATCCCTCCCAGATCCGCGCCCCTGGGTTCAGTTATTCACCGGGCTTTAATAACCATGGCAAAAAAAACCATATTATGGAATCCACGATTGTAACCTGATGAGCGTAAATCGTAGGGATCTTCCCCGTTTGGAAATATAGCTTGAAACAGGAGCTGTGGCGACCTTTTGTTTTTATGGGGGTCTGCTTTGTTCTTGATGATAGTTACTTATGATTGTAATAGTTGTGCCGTATACAATGTTCTCGGGGACACCAAGTGAACTTTTTGGGGGAGGGGGAGGGGGGGGGTGTCATGCTGTATACTACGTGTTCCTTGTTACCTACTCCAGATTCGTTCTGTATATAGAATTTACGAGACACGCTAAACCTACCAAGCGCAAATTACTTCAACAAACCAATTCAAGGCTTATATTCCCTCCAAAAACATCATCATTGTCATAACTTCAATAATAATCCCTTTATGTCAACGTTTCATCGACACCGTCAATTCAAAAACTCCCCACTTCCCCCGCCTCATGATCTGCATATCCCGCTTTGTAGGAAGGCATGTGCGGAATAACGGGTGGCGAAATCTACCCCCCCCTTCCTCTGACAGACTCCTCTGACAGACTCCTCTGACAGACTCCTCTGACAGACTCCTCTGACAGACTCCTTTGATAATGAAAAAAAAAAAAGACAAGATCAAAAAATTCTTAAACATCATTTTGCCTTTTTCCTTCTTTGTACCTCTGGTTTCTGTTGCCTTGCCTTGCTTTGTCTGCTGTACTTCCTGTAGTTATCCATCATCCCCCGATTTTGTCATTCCTCTCACAGACAAGGCTTGTGTCTAGCAACAGGCGCAGGAAGCCCGATACATTGTTGTGCTTAGGTCTACGAATTCCGCATCATGCACACGTCCTTAAATGTAGACACCCGAATGACGCCCTGATGACGTTTTAAACATGTGGCCAAGAGGCTGTTTGGTGTTAGGGTTTTTATATGGCTTGGCTCATAAGGTTGACTGTCAGATGGTTTCCCGATTGGGTAGGCTGAATGTTACCATGGATTGACTGGGCCTACTACATACATACTATGTGACTTGGAATCTCACCGTAAGTTTGTTGCATGGCCATTTTTGGAACCTTTGGTGAAACCAACCAAAAAAAGTAAGCTGATGGCTGTTGTGGAAGCTTCAATTTAGACATACATACAAAAGTTACCTGGTTTTGTGACTGCCAAATAAAGGAACAGACATGTGATGGGGTTCGTCCTGGTTTACCATGATTTACCTAAACAGGAAACTAATCATCACAATGACACCGCAACAATCACGAACTTATCAACCCTAAACCCCACTATAACACATCTGCAAAAGGTATAATTGTCAATCAACAAAAGTACACACATTGTACATACATGAGATTGTCATATTTATGCAAGCGAACACGACAGTAGAACAATCGGTAATAAGCAAGGAATGCTGATTATCGATGAGCCGTGTCTAACAAGAGGCCACACCGTCTGCAGCCGAACCTAATCACGCATAAGGCAAACTGAGCAAGTAAAATCCAATACAAGTTAAAAAAAAAGCAAGACAACTCTTCATCCAATAGACGGCCCTGTACAGTTTTCGTGTGACAAAACCTGGGCAGATTGGGGGTGTATTCCGCCTGATCTGGACATGGTCTGATGGACTGCAGGTATCCGGGGAAAGGCATGCCGGAAGAACTAGAGAAGAAGAGGGGCATGTAGTCGGTAATAAGTATGTATGTACATATGTAAGCAAGTAGTGGAGGACACCATTGGGTTTACAGAACGGATTCTCTTTTTTTTTTCCCTCTCAGCAAAGACTATAGGGAAGGGCATATATTCGGGTAATTATTAAACGGGCTGGGGTCTACTAAACGAGGGCTGATGACGTCGTTGAGGATTCCGAGTGCATGGGAGGAGCGTTGCATCAGATGGAACAGGGGGTTTAGCGTCGTATACAAAACAGTGGGATACTACCTATAGTATGTTCATACATATCTAAGTAAATACAAATGTATGATAAACATGTCACATCTATCTCTCTATTCTCTCCATTTTCTGTATTCCAAACGGTTAAGCCGTCCAAGAGCCGTACATAAACCAAAAAGACAAAAAAAGAAAGGGAGAACAACCAACCTCATGCACACTCGGTCATTGACTCCCTGGTACGGGACCACAGGCGTCACCCCCCGCCGGAGACATCGGGACAACAAGACGGTCTACTGGGGTCTTCTAAAACAGTTAAAGGGACAATGTCATTGGCTAGTAAATCTGATTGACTGGCAGGGGAAACAGAAGAAGGAGGTGATTAGACAGGGTGACTTGCGTGTGGTTGTTTTCTCTTTACGGAATGTGACTTCTCTTTGAAGAGGTGGATTCATGTGTGGGTTAGGGGAGTTTGCCTTTTTCTTTCTTCTTGATAAAATAAAAAAGAAAGAAAGAAAGAAAGAACGGGATTTGTTTCACACATGCTTATGGGCATGTACATACATACATATGTTCGTTAGTTCGTTCAAACCGGCCGAGCTGAGCATTACCATGGAATGGTTTGGCGGTGTCGGCTTTTTTTGTCGGTGCGGGGGTTTGAGAGTGTACATACATACATTTATACACACGTGTGTTAATGAGAGCCTCGTTGACCGCTGTTTCTAATCAGTCACCCTTCTATTTCCTTAAGTCAGACTTGAAACAAACTTTTCCAAAAATGACATCATTCAATGACATCCCCTGTCTAGATGACTGTCAAAGGAGCGCCTAACACCTTTATAGCTTGTCCATACATTCTGTATATCCTCCATCATTGTCGTCAAGTTATCAACCATGAACAGCTGAGCTGGGCTGTAAAGGAGGTGAACACAGCATATGTACATGAAGCCATTGGGTATCAATCCTCTCCATCAAACCTCGTGACCGCCCCCCGAAAAAAAAGACCCCGAAATATCCTCCCCGCCCCGTCCCTTTTCGCCTCTCTCTCCGTCCCTGTATCACTACCACCATCGCCACTCCCCCACAAATCAAACAAAAAAGAAGCCGTCTTTCCCGGACTCTCCCCTCGTTTCTCCCCCCAAAAAATCACTTATCTCTCATCTAGTCTCATGACTTGCGTGTTCTTCTCCCGTTCTCACTAATCGAGAAAGCTCCCTGCCCCCCCTGTCTGTGTTTGTTTGTGCGACGACACCTTTACCTTTTTTTCTGGTTTTGAGGCCAACCGTGCCTGTTTTCTCGAGAAAAGGGTTCTTACCCCGGCGAGTCAGGTTATGGTTTTTTGACGGAACCTTTGATGGAACTATAGGGAAAGGGCGAAGAGAAGGGAGAAGGTGGAGGATGGAGGGGTGAAAGAACGGTCAATGACACGCAGGTACTTTGGTAGGTGACTAATATGATTTTGTTTTCAGCCGCTTTGTTCGGATATGTATGGCTAGATAATCATGGCAGCCTATATCTGGATGTAACCCAACTCTTTCCATTATTGCCTCGCACCTTCAAGTTTCAGTACTTTTGCTTTTACACCTAGAGAGAGAGAGAGAGCTTCCTTGCTTGAAAATTCCTGTACCACCAGTTCTACCATTTTCCAATCTAGGAATAAGTGGTTTCGAGTATTTCCACCTACCAACGATTGTGACGTGATATGTCGATTCAAACAGCCCCCCCCCCTCGTCTCCCCTCCAATCCCAAACTGCCAAATCAAGGAAAAGAAGCACCAAAAAAGAGACAACAGAAGCTGTTGAAAAAGAAAAAACTCCAAATCCCTCGAGCCAGGGTATTAACCAACCAATCATTCCATACGTCTCCATTCGGCAAAAAAGTGTCGAGCCCCTCCCCAAAAAACATTCCGTCGATTGAAACCATCAAACCGCTAATCACCATACTACCCGCTGATCATCTTGTTTTTTCGGCTCTTGCTTCAACACTCTCCACCTATATCGCCACTGCTTTTTTTGTCTGTTACCCCCCACCCCCTTCCTAATTCCCCAAAGCCTACTACTACGACATCATACCTTCGTAGCTCGTCTACGTCCCGCCAACGTGCCCCCCTTCCCACCCCAAAAAACTGGCTCCCTCTTTCCCATCACCGCAAATCTGCAATTACACACATGCACACACACTGACCTCCAAAAACAACGACGGTAAAAAAATCCCTCCTGCCCTAAAACCAACGTCAAGTGACCAAAAGGAGTAATGACTGCCGACTAAAATGCCAAGTTAAGGTATACTGGATTGTTTGCGCGGTTCTTGCCACCCAGTGAACAACCTTCTTTACTGGGGCTAGGGGACACATTGACGCCATTTTTGCTGTTTTGGAACGGCATGCGTGAGGCCTCAGACGAATGGGTGGGACTTTGGATTTTGATGGCGGGAGTTGGCTTGGTGCTTTATCGTTCCCATTGGTCGCTACTTTGTCATTCACCGCTCTTTGGATAACACCTACAACAGACAAAAACCCCAAAAAAGAGGTAGGCTGACGTTTTTGTGTTTTTGTTCCTTGTATTCCCTGGGCTGGCTTGTTACGAAAGCCAACACAACCATGTTCGTTTTCTCTTACGTTTGGCTCATGTTCTCTCCTCATTCGTCCTCTCGTCTCTTTAAATTGTTCGCTTGCTGGCTCATATAGCTATACATATCGAGTCACGGACATAATAAGGCCGTGTTACATAGATACCTTTCCCTTTGAATTCCTGCTCTATGCCTATCATGTCTAAGCATTAGGCCCACCTGAATCCATTCTTGACGATCCCCTCAATTCTGCTTTCTCCCCTTTCCCACATCATTTATACAAACATACGTCACCGCGCAACAGCATTCAAAACGAGTGGTCCCGGCGTCCATGCTTCGTCAAATCAAAACTACAAAAACCACCACATCTGAGTTCCCATTCCGTGTAAGTCCAACCCTAAATTAATTAACCCGAATAGATACTAATTCTTTATAGGGCCGTTATGGTGTTGACTTAATGTAGGGCTTTTATGCAGTCATCCGGTTTCAACATTTGTTTTGACCTTGCAGAAGACCGATTCTAGACATTATCGGATATGATGAGATGTTTATTGAATGTGGGGTGACCGGTCCAAAGGTGGGCTGAGACGAGACGAGGCGACCAAGTCGTACGAATGCCTACCATCTACGGAGAAAAGGTACAGCTAAGAAAAGATAACGTCGTGTGACTGGGGCCTTGGAATTCCATATGCTACGGGACGCCAGGTTACTTTGACTGTGGCGGTCGGGTATACACAGTATCGCGACAAGTGAGGCTATCTTTGTTGGTCGAGGGTGGTGGCTTTGCGGCGTTACCGTGTTGGCCTTTGTGCATGGTGAGCTGCGCGACATATGTGACGACGCGCATGTGTGTTTAGATGTTCGTATGAACATATTCTCGTCATACCCGTGTATGTATGTACATACATACGTAGCCTGCAGAACTTCAGCATTCATTCGCCAAGCTACGCACTCCCCCACTCCCCCCCGCCTTGTCCCTTACAGCCGGCCCTGGTTACCCCATGCAACCGTGACCGTCAAGCCATATATAGAAACTCGCGGGCCCTGGCGGTTCGTTCGTTCGCTCGCTTGTTCGTCAGGTCGCCCGTGGCGCGGCCGTTCTCAACGACCACATTCCTTCTTTCATCATGACCATACCACTTATCCAACATATGCATCAGCACGTCGTGTGAACCTGCGCGCAATTGGGTTTACTGGCATATACAAGTATTGTATTTTCCCTGGTTGTTGTCTTATAGCCTAGACATGCACCCCAACCAACTTTTCAATAATGAGGCTGTTCATCCAACTAACGACATGTGTACATACGTGCATACAATAGATGTACATTCGTACATTGATATGTACATATGTATGTGTATAAGCCGGCTCCAACAAATCTGTAAATTTCCCGAAAAGGAAGCTAACAGGCCTCGATGTATACACCGTCAAGACGAAACCACAAAAATGCCAGCCACTGCTGGTTCGGGCGTCTTTGCCTGATATGCAGGCCACTCCGCCAGGGCTAATTACTACACATTGGATGATTTATTCTTGCCGTTCATGATACAGCCTTGAATTGATGGCATCACCAAAGCCGAGAATGCCGAAGATTAAAACGACAAAAATCGGAATCGGCTTCTTGTTGCTTTTTGTTCATCTAACCGACATATCACGACGCCTTTTAAGATTCTAAATGAGGATAGTGGTGACTTGACGAGTTCGTGTTTACGAGATACTATGCGATTGAATGGATGGGGCCTCGTTTGGTGGTGAATAAACGCACATACATATGTACAATTTATATGTTCTATTTCAACAAAATGCGACGTTGGAAATACGGCCGTGCTGTCAGGGGGAGCGTATTGACTCTGGTTCTGGTGGGCGGACTAGCTTGTGAGCGTCACAGCGGAAGTGGACAAGCAAAAGGGAAAAGAAAAAAAAATTGGGAAACGAGAGAGCTTGGTGATCGCCGTGCCGCTGTGCATCGTGAGCTTTGATGGTTTTAGGTCCATGCGGGGGTGGATGAGAGTGTCCGTTCTTTTGCCTGGAATGGGCTGGACTCGACTGGCCTGGTCAATGAGTCGGATTGGTTGTTGGCGGGTGAGTGGGGGTTCAGACGTGGCTTTTGGAGATGATGTCATGGGTTATTGCCGTGTTTCCGTCGGGCTATTTGGGAGCCGTGGTGGTGTTGGGGGGTTTTCTACCTGGCTGTACAGAGATCCTATGGACAATTTTGGTGTCGTTTTCTTGGAATCTTTATGTCTTGTACACTAAACACCGTGTACATACATAGATACATATCTCATCTCTTCCCATTCCTATTCTCACCATATCATATCCACCTCAGATCGGTGGCTGGGACATGAAAGCAACTTCCCCTCTTCTTCCTCAATTCATAGTCATCCACTCGAAGGCCTCAAAACCCTCGCTCCCTTTGTATTCAGGGTTCTTCCTTGTGACGTGCTTCGAGAATCGTCGTCTGTGGGGTCATCTTTCTGCATGCGTTAGGTCCTGGGATATCTAAGGAACCAACGCACAAGGGGTTTTCTATCAGCCTAGGGTTTGAAGTTTATCACCGATGAATCTTAGAAATCGGAAGGAGGTTTGATCTCATGTTATATGTACATTATTAACTTATGTATCTTCCCCTCTTTCTGTAGACAAGATACATATATGTATGTATGTATTAGTTGACTTGTAATAGCAACGTCACGGTGTCTAATGCGTCCCCTCCCCCCCTCCCTCCCAAAAAAAGGATAAGATTCCCCCCAACTAATGTGCCCTTTCTGTATCTAAGCTAGCCAAAGCATGCACATGCAGACAAGAGACATAGCGATGTAACCCCTCTCTTTTAGGAACCCCACCCAAAGGGGAATTTCTGCAGAAGCTGGTTATTTAGGCTTATGCATTTGGGTAAAAAAAACGGACAAGGGGAATTAGGAAGCGGAGAACGACTGTGATGGAGCGACGACGACGGGATGGAGGATGCGGGTTGACAATGGCAGGAAGAAGGGCTGAGTGGGGTCGGATTGTCGGGGAGAAAAAGCGCTGTGAGGGGTTTCATGGGGTCGTTGTTCGTGGCTTCATGGTGGGATCGAGAGATATGCTGATGGTAGTAGGTACATACATACATGGTGATATCCTCGCAGTGTAGATCACTGGGATATGCAGATTTGTACATATATACATACATATGTGTATGTGCCATGACGTCGTCACTGCAAGTACACAAGAATATCCCCACTAACCCATCATTCCATCTGCACTTCATATGTACAGCCATCTATATATAAGTAGTCATCCTTGGCGCCAAGTTAAGAACCTATTGAATCCACTCCACTCCACCCCACCCCCGGCTCCAAGTCCGTTAGTCAATCAAGACAAGTGAATGGTATCCTCCGTTCTATTGTCCGACAAGAAGGCCGTCTGACTTGTCCCCTCCGTTCAGAAAAAGTCCCGCATGTCCACCGGTCCATTTGGACGGTTCAAATCAAGAGATGGGGTCAGCAGGTAGACCGAGTATTGGCATTTGCCCCGTTCATGTTTAATCACGTCCGAAGAAACCTTGTTCCTTTCTTGATCAATTGTGCCTAACTGGAGGGATGTGACAAAAGTGACATTGCAGGCCCATTTCCATCTCAATATGCACAGTATGAACCGAGTTTCCGCCCCGTTTCCCAGTCGAATGTTCTGTCATGTTACGGAGGTAGTGTTGTTTTCATGAGACATATCCACTTATATGTATGTATGAATGTATGTACATTATGTATATACCCACCCGACCGTCTGCCGTCTGCCGTCTGCCCGCGCTCGCATGTCCATCGCTTTCCGTATTTTCCCAGCTCGCCTCATCTCGCCTCCCTCCCCTGCTTCCATCGACGCAGATGCGCGTTTGGCCGGGTTGAAGATTGATCTGCGATCCTACGATCTGACAAATGTCCAACATTCGGGGCCAACAAGAACGCCATGTATTTTGGGACGGTGAGTATTGGTGGGTGGAGGTTACATGTCTAAAAAAGATGATTTATTGCAGAATCTTTTGGCGTTGTGGGTTATTGTGTGTTTTTTTTTCGGTAGTATTGGTGATCTGACGGTTACATGACATGTTACTATTACTCCCCGAGAACAGACTCTTGCTCGGGTAACCTTGGAACCGTGGCTATGGATGGAGGTGTAGTGAGCTGTGTGACGGTGCCGTTACCGATGGTGGTGTTCACTGGCTACTGAGGATGTTTTCTACAATGTACGAGGGCATGGGTGGTCACTATCACAGTGATGTGGTAGTCACAGCAATGGGCGTTGATCGACAGGCGGTCTCCAGTTCGATCATCAGGGTTCATCTAGATGAAGAGTCTAACCGAGTGGGATTCTCGATCTAGTGGTGTTGGTTTTCAGCTTTGAATTTTGTGTATGTACGTCGCTTATGGTTTCTACACGGTGAATGTGGTATGGTGGATATGGCCAAATATACAGGAAAAAGTACAATTTCCATAACTCAAGTCTTTCCTTCGCCATGGAAAACTAAGACAACCACCTAACTTGGTTAACAGTCTGCTCAGTTTCATAAACACTCACTTCCAACAGCTGGCCATGCAGCCCTGCGGCACGACCTTCGAGATACTCCTCTCCACCGTCTACAACTACACTGAAACAAGGATAACGTAAACAATAGACCGTCCTATACAATACGCATCACATCCACCGTCAATAAGCTCCATCTACCACACACCACCAGTGTGACTATGGGCAGTAATCTCTTATGGGATAGTTACATCTTAGATATCTGGAAGTTGTTACTACGTATAACAAAGACATGGCCGAGATGGCAAAGTTGGATTATTGCGGTTAAGAGCGTTTCTAATGTATAGCGTGGGAGAATGTATACAACCCGTCTCGTTCGTAGATCTAGCACCGCCAGACTCTTCCCTTTACGCATCTCCATTGACAACCCGGCGTATAATGTAGTATAGACAGCGTTCCCGGGGCTGGTGAAATGTATTCCGTACATACATATAACAAGCCCGTCAATCATCACACCCCACCACCGTGTACAACGCGGAAATAGTCGTGTTAGTAGACCATAATAGGGGCGCTGCGTGGTTCGTTTCTGCAGGAGTGTTAGGATTGGTGAAGAGATTGACGGGGGATATCGTACATTGAGTGCATGCTACTAGTGTTAATGTTTAATAGCCATCTTGCCAATCAGATGGAACTGGTATCAAAGTTGAATTTCTCGTGGTTCACCACATTGATATATTCCTAGCAGCCGAGAACTCACCCTTTAAGCTATACACGCCCCATCAAATAACCTATCCTCTCAGACATGTGAATTCATGCGTCATTGGTTTCTACATAATGAGCTGCGTGATGTCGATTTTCAAGTTACACATGTATCAAACTAGAGACGACCGAGGACATATCCATCTGTCGTCTTTACGAATTGTCAAAGTCGGTAATAGGTTTCTGGACATTACTGAATCTGGAAATATGAACCCGTGTTACTCCATATTGACATTCTCGAGTTCCAATTTACATGAGATGCCAACTTTATGCCTCTATGATAGCAACCAATCCAAAGATACACAGTCGTGGCGGTGTCCACAGTGACTCCATCCAAGGATCATCGAGTCTTCGAATCTATATAAACAAGTCTCACTCCTTTGAAGAACTGTCACTATAAAATACATTTCGAAGGATATGGACAGAAATCCCGTGATAGATCCCATATGAAAAGGCATTGTTTAGTCTACCTCATCCCCCGTGATACCACTAAATAGCCCCCTCAAATAAGACAGTTAACATGCACAACTAGAAGAAAGATGTTAATGTGAACCGACATATATTCTTGAGTTCTCCATGTCTCCTCAATGAACTTTATACCCCAATGAGGAACTAACCGCAGCGCATACTCCTATACACTAAAATCCAGATACCCATCATCCCAACTCCCGACAAGACAAGCCAACCACTCAATGAAAGATACACGCACCATGCTCCAGGTGCCCACCAAACACCGCCCTCTAAATCCGCAACACTCAAATCCCAACTATCCCAAGCAAGCCCTACAGAAATCTCGCGTGACACGATAACCTCAGATGAAAAAAACCTACGTACATCAACCATATGTACTTCATGAAGAAGGGGATTCGACAAACAGCCATCACATGCGCCGGTAAAAGCTTCCATTGAATCCCCTATTCATGTTTATTGTGGGACAGATGTAGTGTATCTTTGGGAAGTCACACAAATAACAGAACATACCATGATATACAGGAGGTTTTTGGTGTGTGGAAAGGGGCTGACTAGCCGTACTGTTTAGTTAGATGATTAGAGTTACTAGTTTTTACATTTATTGTATTGATTCAACCCATGATACTAGTCCAAAAACGGACACTATTCACCAACAATGTACATTGCCCAGTCACATATAACACCACCAGTCCCGCCATACCGACATAAAAGTAACAAAAAAACCCAATATCCATTACAAGAAAAAAAGAAACCCACAATAATCACAACAAACAAAAGAAAGAAACACCTCTAATCCTACCCAACCAACGCCGTAAATACAAATCCTCATCCGGCCTAATCCAACTCATCATCACTACTACTCTCCGCCTTCACCGGCTCGACCGGCTTTCTAAAAGCCGACACTGGAGATGTCCCGGGTCCCGCAGATCCCGATCTAGATCCCGAGCCTGAACTATTCTTCCGTAGTAGGCCCGAAGCCGCCGTGGACTCCCACCGTCTGGACCCAAGCATAGTCGGCGTGAGTGGCTTCTTGGTCGTCAGGGTAGGCGATGAGGCTGTGGATGAGGATGTCACCGATGGTGGACGTACCGGTGGTGGTGGGGCAGCGCGGGGCTTGCTGATTCGTGGTGTTGGAAAGGGGGGTTGTGGAGTCACCTTCTGAGGAATGGGAGAAGATTGGCGCTTGGTAGGCTCAAGCCCAAGAAGGTCCTGGTCGTCTTCTTCTTCATCGTCGTTATCAAGATCACTGTTAAGGAGATCATCCATAGTCAACCCCTTCGGCGTCAACCGCTTCATGGAAATACTCTCGGAGCCATCAGAGTACATGTTAGGATCGCGACCGAGAATTCTGTCAGCCTTAGACATCGGTCTTTGCACCTTCTTACCGGTGCCCAGCGCCATGCCATTACCTCGGGGAGGGCCATTACCAGGAGAAATGGGGTTTGTGTACAGATTAGAAGCGTTCTGACCACTTGCCGGACCAGAAAAGCCAAACTCCTCACCACCCCAACCAGCCCGAATCTCACGTTGTCTCTGTTCCTCACGTTCATTCTTAAGTCTTTCACGTTCGGCTACCCAATTCGGGTTAGGGTCCCAGGCCCATCCATCTCCAATCGTGTTGCAAACAGGTAGAGCCATGAGCCACGGTGACGGTCCAAACAGGTGACGCAAGTTTCCCTTCCATCCCAAGTCAAAGGCATTTGGTAGCTTACGTGAGTCCTCCTCGTCCAAGTATTCCTGATATCTCTTACGAGATTGAAAATTCTCTCGTTCGCCATATGACATGAAAACCGCCTGTTGCCCATCCAATCCCACGGCTGGGCCACTGAACCCCCGTTCATCTTCACCCTCTTCTGGTCGTGTAACACCGGGAATCGAGTTGGCGTGAGCATCGATAAACTTTTGGCCATAACTTGAGATGGAAGACTGGCGACCATAATGGTGGGGTTGGCGTTCGCTGTGGTACCCGTATATCTGGTCGCGCAGAGACGAGTATCTAGTTTGTTCAAGGGCCTCAATCGTAGTCTGGCCCCGGGCTGCAATTGCAACATGCCAACTTGTAAAAGCACCAATAACGATCGAGATAATTCCAGACATTACAGCCAATATGATATAGTTGACGGGTACCAAGCTGTCCATGGTATTGATGTCGCCCATAATTTCAATATACGTCCATGTCGAGGAAACTGCACAAGCATACATGGAGAAGATAGTCGTGTAAATCAAGAACAAAAGGAAGGCCTTGTGATTGCGCAGACCGATACACGTCGCCAACCATGGACAATGGTGGTCCATCTTCAGGACACACCGCCGGCAAGTCGAGCAGTGGTGCGCCCGGTCGGGCTTGCGCATTTGGCATTTCTTGCAGAAGCGGATTTCGCCATTTGATTTAACAGTAAACGAGGTCGCGTGAGGTGGCGCTTCAATAGCCGAGTAGTCGCCGTTTGATCGTGTAGTGCTTCCGGGATCGGTGAAAACTGCAGTTGTATAGCACCAGTTAAGCATAAGGTACAGTGTCATGCCAACTAATGTTGATGTGTGGCCTATGATCCAAGGTCCGTTGTTAGTCTCCTATCATATCCAACCAATGCGACGCAATTCCGCTGGCAATTGACATTTCGTCACACTTGTCAAATACCATCCAACCAAAACCTCTCCTTTTACATACCAAGCCAGGAATCTTTTGGTGGGTTAGAGCCAATGCTAACAATGACCCACGCACCCCACGTTGTCAAGCCATAAACAAAACCCAATGGTAAACAGGAAAGTAGGGAACAACATGTTCGTTCTAGGCGTCTCGCCCATCGTCTTGGTGCCATATCTGACTCGTCGTCCATTCGGCCGCCTGTGACGGTAAAGGCAAGAAAAGCAAAAGCAAAGTAAAAGTACAAAATGAGCAGAAAAAGGAAAAGAAGCAGAAAAAAAAGAGAGGTGCAGCCCGCGTGTCAGTCGGCTGCCACAAACCAAGCCAGAGGTTCACAAAAATCCCGAAACGACTGTTGGTAGTAGTGGATATTTGTCAGATACACAATGCTCCCTGACACCTGCGGGATGGGGAAATGCACATACAATGTATGTAGGTACAAGAAGCGGACCGAGCGAGCTTGGACGGATTCCGTCGATAAAGCGAATGAGTGGGTTCGCCGAGAAAGCGAGAAGAGGGGAGCCGAGCAAGCTAACGCAGGTCAAGTAGTCGTTATCGCTATCCCAAGATATAGACCGCGTGGTTCTGGCGGAGTCTACAGCGGTTCCAACCGGACAGGATCGAACAAAGCTTACTGCAGGGAAGCCAAAGGGAATGTCAGCCACGATGCAGGCGCATCTATAAGTCCTAGGCCTCTAATGTCGTGATAGCGAAGAGAAAAGAGAGTGTGAACAAGAATCGAGAAACCACGTTAATCCTAGGACTAGTATCCAAGTATTAAGTAGCAAGTCAGTATATAGCTACACACATGACAAAAGCTTCCGTCTAGCAACAAACGTCTGTACAGCCACCTTATAGCCTCATATTCCATGTGAGAAAAAAAAAGGGGACCCCCAATCCAATACAGCTGAACTGGCCCTGTCCATCCAATTTCAACAAAAACTCACCCTTCTATCGTCAAAAAAGAACGACCAGAACCAATATTCCACGGTTTCCAGACTGTTCTAGTTTGGGGCAATTTGCTAAACAGACAAGAAATTATAACTACACAACAAAAAAGAGAAGACAAATTCTACCCAGCCTTCTCAAGTCATATCGCCACGCAATTCATGCAACTTCCCAATTCATTTATACCAACGTAACCCTACTTTGAAATGTCACAAACCCTGGATTATGCCCTTGACGATATCACGAGTCATGTCTCTCGAGTATAACATTGTTGTGGTCAAGCCATCGCCTATTCCCTACATTATGATCGTCAACTATATGCAGGTGGTGGGGATGAACCGAACATTGTCTATAGGCATTACTTGACGGTCATATACCCGTTATGTATATACACTGCGAAGACTCCGACTCAACCCCGCCGCGCCGGCTTCTGTCTAATCTCCCTCACAACTTCCTTCGCTCTCGCGTTCATCTCAAAGCTAGCTCCAATCAAATCAACCACTTCATCCGCCGTAAAGTATAAACTCAAATCACTTTCACACCACAAAAACTTCACCTCATTGAGATTGGACTGAAGCACTTCCGACAAGAACTGCATCCGTAGCCACGAGCTCACGTGACTAGCAATCACTGAGATCTCATCATCCCCGGCTGGTGTCCCGTGAAGGCGGCTTGGGAGGAACAGTGTGTCGAGGGCAGAGGCTTTGGAAATCATAGCCGCCATTTGATAGCCTTCTTCTTGGCCGATGGAGGGGAGATCCATGATGTCGGCGATTACCTTGGATGCGATGGTTTCAATTAGGGCTCCGACTGACTTGCACCAGACTGATCTTGTCAGCAGGGTTTCCCATTCTGTAGCAACCATTTGAACTCTTTCGATGGCAGCTTCAGCTCCGTCCTCGCCTTGTTGCACTACACTATAAGCGCCTGCAAGACAAATGTTAGTCGACTATTCGTGACAGTATTCTCTAATAGATGTGAACTTACCGCCCATCATATCGCGTACGACAGTCTTTTGAGTGCTCAGCTCGTTGTTGTACGCTCGGTCAGCAAACGCCTGCAAGCTCTTAACTTCGTTGTCAAGACGAAGGAGGCTCTTGGCCTGACGACTAACATCTGAGCGGCCCTTCCAATTTTGCGTGACTTCATCCAACTGTTCAGCCAGGTACATAGCATCATTGTAAAGGTACCTGCGAACTGTTAGTATTTGCGTCAGTAGAAAACAATCCAATCAACTTACATGTTTCCGCCAGCTTCCAGGGAATAGTAGTAGGGCGAAACACCACGGAAAAGACCCAAAATCAACGTTGGAATGGCAAACATACCTGCCGCTGCTGAAGCCACGATATTCTCCTCCCTATATCCAGTTAGAACCTGAGTCATGCATGGTGATTTTTAATGGCATACACACCCAAAGCCAGAAACAAGAGCACCGTCCTCTACAATCGCTCGTACCGAGTCCAAAACAGCATCTGGAATCCCCGATACAGAACATCTCTCCCGGGTGACAATCTCTCTTTTTTCAGGAACCACCGCCTTTTTGGCAATCGCAGGTGTCTTCTTAGCCACAACAGTCTTTGCCTTGACAGGTTCTGGCTTAACTGGCTCTTCATCCTCCTCGTTACCCCAGCCCCATGCATCAGCAGCGTCATCCAAATCCTCCTTCGTAATTTCTGGCTCTGTATCACCCGCATCTCCGTCACCGTCATCATCCCATCCCCACGCGTCTGCGCCGTCGTCTTCTGCAGGAGCCTCCGTTGACTCTTCGGCTGGCTTAGATTGGGTTTGTTCATCGTCATCCCACCCGTCGTTCCACCCATCTACCTCAGGCTCCTCTTCCACCACCGGCTCTGGCACTGTAACCTCAATGATCTCCTTGTGTACTCTCTCTACAACCTTCGTACTTTGAGTCCCCTTTGTTAACCGGTCTCTCATAATCGCTAGCGTAGTCTCTCTGCACTTGGCTAACCAGACTGACGACGCATTGGCAACCCAGTTGATTAGGCTTTCAAAGCCAGTGAACCCATTTGTTGATAGTATTTCACAGAATACCTTTGTGTGATGAATCACCTCATCAAACTCATCAATTTGCTTAACGTTTGGTGGAACGGCTGGATCGAGCCATGTGGTGATGAGTTTGTGGGTAAGATCAGGCATGGCTTTGGCACACACTAAATCCAGTAGGTCTGAAGGTAGACTCTGATGAAGGAAGGTGAAGACCTTCCCGAGATCTGCAAGCACAGCAGCAACCGTGTTGTCCGTCTCACCAGACAATAACAGTGTGTCCTAAAGAAGTTGTCAACCACAATCCCCTAGTACCAAAACTGCCTCACTAAAACATACCTCTCGTATCTGTACGGCATTAAAAGACCACTGATCAACCTCCAACCTCGGCGTAATAACCGCGACATCCAACCCATGCCACAGCTGTTCTGCACACTCGTCCACCTCCTTGAAATACTTTAGCCCACGGATAGCATCATGGAGGGTCCGTTGCTCACCTATGTCCACGCAAGTCAGAAGATATTCCCCAGCTTTGCCTCCAGCATGTCTGCATAATCCGGTTGCTTACCGTCGATGCTTTGCCGGACTGTGAATGAATTGTTGTCAATATCCGTTGATACCAGTTCCTTCCATTCAAGACCGAGTGCTTCATGGATTGCCGTGCGGAGTTCCTGGGCGCGGGTTTCGAGAAGACGTTTGGGGCGACAGAGCCAGTTTACGGGAATTTGTTGGATCGCTTCCGTTGATTCTGTGTTTGTTAGTTTTACCATGTGCCTTGGTGTGAATTTAGTATACGTACCATCTAATAGGTTCAAAGCGGCCTCCATCTCGCCGTGTCCCTTCTTTTGTTCAACCTGGTCCAGCAGTACATGTGTACGCTTAATGGCCTTGAGAACCGCGTGTAGCTGTTGTGCATACTGGACTTCTAGTGTCAAAAATCTAGCCTTCTCCTCTGCCTCTTCCACTGCTCTTCCCGTTTGCCCTGGGTCTTCTGAGTCTCTCATAATGGCATTTGCCATAGATTTTGATTTTAACACATCTTCCTGTAGACTCTTGGCATTGCGCACCCAGGACCCAACGTCATCTTTTGTGTCATCGTTTATAGTATGAATTTCCGTCTATAATATTGCAAATATTCAGTTAGTTGCCGTATTCAAAAACTCAAGTCTATTATGCATACCTCGAGACTCTTCTTAGCTTCCTTCAAAGCGGAAATCGCCGGGGCCAAGGCCTCTGCTGTCAACGACATGTCACATTCCTCTGGCGCCGGGAACTGACCGTCCCGAGCAAAGGCTACGATGGCGGCCCCGAAGTCAACCATAGTCAAACGTCTCTTCCTTACAAATGGCCACTTTTATTAGGTATTCAGGTATAGAAATGGTCAAAGGCCCACGTTGCTAGTTGGGCTGCGGTTGTATTTGCGGGGTGTCGTGGCTCCTTTGAGAGTCAATCGTAGTGTATTAGTGAGATTATGTGTGACACAAAAGCAACGTGATGTCCTTGAGCTAATGCGACAGCTTTTTTATAACGATTTCAAGAAAATAAACAATTGGGCTTTGTAGCTTAAGCATCATGACGTCGGAATCTAATAGTCGGATGGGATTTAAGGTTCAAAAGTGTCTTGACAAGCTTCCTGTCATATTAACCCTACGTTTACCAACCCTATACAATGACAAAATAATGACATCATGGAAGGTAAAGTTGCATAATTAAAGTTACTTAATTTTATTTTGTATTTTGTTTAGGATCAATCAACATAGTTCCGCCTAAGGCTTGCTCTCATCACCGGAAGCAACATCTGATTCCCACTCTGAGCCTGACTCAAGCTCTTCCTCACTGTCTTCATCCTCATCATCATTAGGATCCAGGGCTTCTAGGCCATAATCATCCTCAAAGTCTTGCAGCCCCTTGACAGCCGTCTGGAACCCAACTGCCTCAAAGTTGCCCTTGATCTCGTCCGTCAAGTTGGGAGAGCAAGTAATGACAATGTCACTCTTGCCAGTGTCGAACAAAGGCAAAATCATATCACGCATAACTTCCCGGACCATGTCTGCCGTAACCAGGCGAACCTTAGCAAGCATTTGCTTCGTGTAATCTGCAGACTGCGACTGAACAACGGTAAAGATGAAGTTGTTCACGGCCGCGTTGGTCATGGTCGACATTTCATTGGCATACGAGAAAACAATGCCCGAGACAGCAGCTTGCATGGCACTCTCAGTAATAGGATCATCGCCGTTGACAATGGCGGCGATAGCAGTCCGAGCAGCGTACAAGGCCTTTCCAGCATCGGGCGACCGATAAATGTAGAACTTCAGCAGACCAGACTCTAGATCACGAGCAAAACCACTGCCATATGCGAGACCCTTGCCACGAATGGCGTTCCAAAGAGTGCCCTCAACGCTTTCGAGGTAGCTAGTGGCCACTGAGAAAGCGGGGATGCGCGGGTCCAACATGTCTGTGAAACCCAGAGCAGTAGCATAGGCGTAACTGTTGTCAAGAGTAGGCATAGGGACCAAGGTGAGACCAACCTGACCAGGGTTCTTGCCCTGTTCAGAACGACTCTCATGGGGCATGAGAAGTTTATCCAGCTCGGCCCCAGGTGCACGCTCAATCTTGGCGTGGAATTGCTTCCAGGCAGCTACCGGTTCCGGAATCTTCTCAAGGTCACCAACTACCAAGACGCGAATAGTAGACCAACTGAACAGGGTCTCGCGAACCCTCTCCAACCAGCCGATGACTTTTTCGGGCTCAGCCTGCAGGTACTTCTTCAATCTGCGGTAGAAGACAGACTGAACTAGTACACGCTCAGCATTGCGGATGGATCCATACTTAGTGTGAAGAGCCAGAGCCACTTCACTTGCCATGCTGTAACCATCACGCTTGGCCTCGGGAAGGTCGGCAAGAATCTTGGAAACGGCTGCCAAGAGACGTTCCTGATCAAAGATGCTGTCAAAAATCAAGGTTTCGGCCCATGAAATAGCCTCCTTGTACTTGGAGGGCTCAACTGCGAACGAGATACGAATGTTCTCGGGATCGTTGAAGCTGGTTGCCGTCTTGATACCATACTGGACAGTGTCATTCTCAAGATCGTTCACAACAGCCTCAAACTCGACCTTCTCGCCGTTGCGCATAACATGGGTGTTGAAGAAGTTCTCACAGAACAGTTTAACTAACGGCCGCTGCTCAACGGGAATACTAGAAGTGCTCAGGTGCATGTAGATCTGGACAAAACTGCTGTCAACCTGCTCAAACTGCATGAAGGGGATGTTGAGGTCCTCAGGGTTGGCAACATCTTTGTCGAGGATAGCCTGGGACTTGGATGCGTGGACTCCCACCGGACGGGCAGCGCCAACACGGGCAGTCTCAGTGTGGATGAAGTTGATATTTTCGACACCAGGAACCTCAAACTGGCTGAGAATCTCTTCGGGGATGGGAACGGAGTTCTGTTCCTCGGCCTTCTTCAGCGCTTCACCGAGTTCCTTGAGCTTTTCTTCACCAAGCTCAGCCTTCCGCTTGGCCACACGCTCAACCTCTTCATCCTTGATCTTCTTGACCATCTCAGCAGAGGGAATGGCCTTAATGGAAACGTGGTGGTTATCGATGAACCACTTCTTAATGAAGGTCTTCCACTGAGCCTCAGACCAGGTGAGAATCTCATCGTAGTCAGAGAAGTTCTGGAGGTTGATCAGCGTAGAGCCATCACGCTCACCGTAGACGAAATCAACAACGATAGGCTCAACAAATGAATCGATAACCTCCTCAGAAGAAAAGATAGTGCCACGCTTCTCGTGCAGAAGACGGTTGACGAGGTACTTCATGTCAAGTGGCTCATCATAGACCTTTTGCAGAATCTCAAAGATCCGCTTCTCGGTGGCATCGAGATCCTCCGAGGAAACACCAGAAGCACGGAGAGAAATCACGCTGCTCAGGCGATCATCCAACCACATGTCAATGCTGCTACTCAGCTGCTCCTTCTCGACAAGCAGGTTCTCAAGAATAGAGGCAGAAGAGCCACACAGATACGAGAACAGGATACTCGCGGCGCTATGCTCGACATGGTCATTGCAAGAGGGACCAAACCAGTTGATGCTAATCTCACCCATCGACTCATCCTCATCGGGGAACTCGACGAAGACAGACTTTGACTCCTTGAGTGGTTCTGGCTTTACTGAATCCACCCATGGGCGCTTGAAGGGGCTGTCAACAGCAGGGATGTCCTTCTCAATGGTCTTCTCAAACTTGTCAAGAATTTCCAACATGTTGGTGTGGTCAACGGTACCAGCAATGACCAAGCACAAGTTGCGTGGTTGGTACATATCCTTATGGAACTGGCGAATGCGCTCATTCTTCAGAGTGCGAAGCTCCTCAGGCATACCACCAGTCTCATACCGGTAACCAATCTCCTTTCCGTACATCAGGTGACGTTGAGCAAGATCGATAAGTTCTTGGGACTGGAACTCAAGTGCCTGCATCTCGGCGTAGACTACACCCGAGTCATTACCCTCCCCGTTGATGTGCCAAACCTCAGTTGTGCAGCCCGAATCGGTGATAGTAGGCAGAATGACATGCTCCAGATAAATAGGCAAGATCTGCGCAAACCCCTCCCAACCTGCTGACTCCATGGAGTAAACGGTACGGTCGACAGCCGTGTACGCATTCGTGTTGGCGTAAGCCCGAGACGCAAGCTTGTCGAGAAGACCCTTGAATGGGTAAGAGCGGGAGCCGAGGAAGATGAGATGTTCGAGAGTATGCGGGGCACCGGTGTCATCGAAGATCTCAGTGGCAACGGCGAACTCGCCGATAACCTTTGGTCCAGGCCGGTCATTGACGGCGACGGTCATGCCGCTGCGCTCAGAGCGGTAGACGGTAATAGTGCTCTTGACATAATCGGTGTCGAACTTCTGAACAACCTTCCACTGCGGAGGCAGAGTGACCTGTGAATTTTGCGCCGCCATCTTGAAAGGGCGTACTAAAATATTTTGCTAAGTGAGGGTAGGTAGGAGTCAGTAAAAAGTCTCAAGCTCGAAATAGCAATCACAACGTGAGAAAAATGGTCGCCACAAATCAGGAACCAGATCCCCTAGCGTCAGTAGTCAAGTAACTACGTACTGGTAACAATGGCGACTGGTGAATCCAAGTCGAAAAGCAATAGCCAGACACAGTCGGTCTATTATGAACAGGTACAGTCAGTCTTGGTCTTGCAAGAATCACCGTAAAGCGATAAAATCCAGTAGACATGCAAGCCCCTCACTCAACCTTGCCCCACCATGAAGTCGGCAATAGCAATGCAATCGAAAAAAAAATACTGACAAAGGTGTGCAAAGTCACAGTTGGTACTCTGGAGTAGCCAAATGACGCCCGGAAAAGATATGATTTGGCAGGTGCAGAGTGTTGCACAGAGTATCTCGATGACGACCCAGGCAATGTCGCTGTGAGTTTGATTGGACAGGGTTCTTTCTGATTAGGCGATGAGGAGGAGGGGTGGTGACGTCGTCACTGCATGTCCGTGGGAGATAGGATGATTGAAAATTTACAAAAAACAGATTTCTGTTAGTTGATCACTGTGAGTAAATTTAGAGATGATCAACAAATCACATTTGAATTTAAGCTGGAAAGTCTACAATGTATGATGAAATTGTACGATGTGAGTTGTTCGAATGGAACAATGCCTACGCGTGCCTAAATATCCTATTGTTGCTAAATCATATATGCATGCAACCAACAATCAATGAATCAGATCCACCTTACATGTGCACATACAAAAGTTTGGAGGGAAAACAACAAAGATTTATTTATTTTTTTGGTAGATTTTCATAATATAAAAGAACAGACCCAGATCCAGTCCTCCGATGTTGTCCCTTTCGGTTCCAAAATCATCGACAGTTGAAGTGAGCCGTCCTCTTCCTCCAACGGCTGGTTATGAACAAGTATTTTTTTGTAACGGCTTTAGTCGGTTTTTCAAAATGGTACAAAAACTCAAACATGAAGATAAAACAAACAAACAACTACTCAAAGCATGAATATCTTCGCCAATGGCCTATCATGGCCGATTTTATATGGCACGGAATCAGAGCATACTCTATTAAGAGTATGTTTGACCCGAATGCTGGTAGACACACATAAAGTGTGTCGACGTCACTTAGAGCCACGTCTTCAGTCGTCACCCATAAGGGCTCTAGCCCCGGGTTCACTGCAGACGTAGATGACGTCGTGCTCATTAGTAAAGCCGTTGAACTTGGTAGCCGAACACTTAGTGTAGGCACCCATGTTCTCAAAGTACAGCCAGTCACCGACATCCAGAATCTGATTGAACCGGATAGATTCGGTGATGCGATCAATACCATCGCAAGTAGGGCCCCAAACAGAGTACTGGACGCCTTCGTCAGCGGCACAGGCCTCAGCCGACTTAGCATCATACTGGACATGGCCAGATGCCGACAAAACCTTAGCAATGGGCTGCTGGTGGTCAAACATGATGCTGGAGAAGTTACCATAGACACCATCGTTGATATACACCATGTAGCCAGTCTCGCCAGTGGTAGGGATCTCAATGGTGCGGCGGGCAATAATATTGCAGGCAATAGTGAAGGCGTTCGCAGCGTAGTAGCGACCAGGCTCAGCAATGATGTTAACAGATCCGTCAGCCGGGAAGAACTTGTCCAGGGCAACGCGCAAAACGCCAGCCATCTGGTCAAAGGTCTCGGTGCAGAAACCACCGCCAACGTCAAGAGTCTTCATGTTAAAGCCAAAAGCCTTGCCCTGCTGGAAGACAGAATGGGCATCACGGACAGCCTTGTAGAAAGCCATGGGGTCCGAGGCGCCAGATCCAACGTGGAAGCTGACACCAACAACATTGAGGCCCAAGCGAGCCGCCTCCTGGAGCAGCTCCTGGGTGATGTCCATAGGAGCACCAAACTTCATGCTCAGACGGCACAAGCTAGAGGTGTCATCCGTCATGATACGGAGGAAGAGCTCGGCGTCGGGGAAAAACTTGGCAACCTTGCGCAGCTCATCGGCATTGTCAAAGGTCATCTGCTTGACACCAGCGTCACGCACATAACGCAGGTACGAGTTGGTCTTGCAGGGCTGGGCGAAGATAATGCGTTCAGGGTTAATGCCCAGGCTCATAACCTGTTCAATCTCGCCCTTGGACGCACAATCAAAGCCGGTGCCGAGCTTGGCAAGCAGACGCAGCAGACTGTTATCAGGGTTGCACTTGACAGCTATACGGAGATGATTAGAATAACATTTATAATTATATCGTGTAACATGCGCACTTACCATAAAAGGGCTTCACCCGAGGAAGGGCAGCCTTCCAGCGCATGTGCTGACGGTAAACCTCACCAAGGTCGGCGACAAAGAAAGGATCTTCATCGCCTGCCTCACAGTCGTCAGTGTTGATACGCTCCACACGCTCAGTGAGCGCATGGTCGATCAACTGCTTCGCAACAATGGCTGAGTCCACATGTTTATGGGGATTTGTATTGTTCACAGCGACGTCGCCAAATCTAGAATGTTTTATAAGGACATGCTTTTCGATTTGGGACGGGTAATAGTCGATGTCAGCGGCCATAACCATCGAGGTGGTGGTGAGATGCGAAAACGCGAAAGCGGGAACCTGAAAGGTACTGATGTAAAAAGTTACAAATAGAAAGAAGCTCCTTAAACGATGTTAAGACGAGCTACTGAAGAATCGGTTGTAAAAGAGAGACGTGGGTCTGTTCTTATAACTGTACCGATTGGTAGTAGTTGAGCGGAAGAAACCACGAAGGTTTACTTAAGGTGGGCGAGAGCGTGATAGTGCTGTTCCCTGAGTGAGCTGGCTTGGCCTCCTCGACTCTTCCCCGGTTAGAGGAAGAACCGCTGAAGTCGTCCTATGCGGCAGCTGAAGTGGGTTGGGGGTGTCACGACGGCGAGTGTCGAGAAACAAAGGATCGTGAAAAGGCGCTTCGTACGATTCACCTTTGTTCGGATGCAGACGACGGAGGGGGCCGCAAGTTAACGATGTGGAAGGTGTGTTCCAGGTGGAAATGTTGGGGTGCGGACTGAGCGACGGCTGTTGGAGCCGTGATGGGCGGTAGTGCCTTTGAAAGACCAAAGGCGTGTCTTGATGTTGAGCGAGAAAACTCGGTTCAACGACGGATGTAGGTGGATGAGTGAATTTCTGGAGCGGGCTGTGTTGAAGGCCGTTAGTCTGCAGGTTCGAAGACAGACACTGGTGGTTTTATGAAGCACGTGATGATGACAGGTGGGGCGTTTTGAGAGAGACCGAGACGATGGCTGAGAGGAAGAGGCAGATGGGTTTGAAGTATTCACACAACAGATGTATGAACTACACGGGTCCAAGCTTACAGTTAAACTATCTATATGGATAGTAGATACAAAGCAGATGTTGAACGGTCAAGTTGAGACTTTTGGGTGAGGTGAGATGGAGGAATCAGTACTAGACTGGAAAAAGACTGTAGAAAGCCAAAAAGACTATACAATCAGGAGTCAATTAATGCTTTCACCTCGAGAGGAGCGGCTCTGCAAACTTTTATATGTCTACTACGATTGGCAGGCCGCCTCCCGGCTCACAGCCGCTGCATCAAGCCCGGCCAAGAATGAAAAAATTGATCAGGATCTGTGGGGTGGGGAACTATAACATCCCTGTACCACCCCAGGATGCCCCTAAAACGTTGCCCTGTGTTCACCACTTGCAGGGGACTCTACAATTATTGGCCGCCTGTGCTCTTCCGTCAGACTTCCAGAACTGGAAGTTCCATTCCACTACTCGGTCCTTATGCAGACTGACTAGTTAACCGTTGCTTGACCGCCATCTGGGCCTCAGGAGAGCGACAAAGAGTAAACCAACGACAGACAGTAAGAAAGGCATTGGCCCTCCTGCAGTTGTCGCATTACCATCTGACTGCCAGTTCTACAGTCGCATGACTATGGTTGAGGAGTTGGAGGCAACATTGGTGAGGTCTCAATGGTATTGCCAGTTGTTAGTCCCAAGTAGAGTGGATATAACTGGGGAGTGCCTTATACGCCGCCAGGTTTCTGGTGATCGTACACAGGGGTAGTATTGCAGCGTTACTATCGTCTTGTCTGCAGCGGGGAAACAGACTCGGAGGAAGCAGGAATGAAGGGCCCGCAGTGGAAAACTCCAGACAAGCTATGCGGCTCATTATTGGCCATTGGGAAAGGATCTGACTGACATATCAAAGACGAACTCGAGTCAGCGCGGACTCATCACCGTCTCGTTCTAGTCTTGCTTCACGCTATTGAACTTAATGAGTTTGATAAGAGAGCAGTTCA
The DNA here is from genome assembly GCA_000712465.1 of Huntiella moniliformis. Lineage (NCBI taxonomy): Eukaryota > Fungi > Ascomycota > Sordariomycetes > Microascales > Ceratocystidaceae > Huntiella > Huntiella moniliformis. The sequence goes on along the minus strand of JMSH01000002.1, from coordinate 66,055 downwards.
TCTCCAGGTCTGCACACACTCTCGGCAAGTCATCACTGGGCCGTCAATGTTACTGTGATATATTTATATTCTTTGAGGCCGGCCGTTTCATCAAGAGGCTGGTTTGTTCCTTTAGGTTGCCTGAAATTGCCTCCTGCAGAAGCACTGACATCATTCGCCGGTTGTGCCGTCCAACATATCACTGACATGCTCAACCCCGAAGACTCTAGCCAATCGGAGTCGCCAAGTTCAGCCAGCTTATTCCAACAGCCACAGCCGGCACATGGTTTTCCAGATTCTTCGTTATACAGTCGGTTCCATCCCATACGCCACATATATCTTGGTGTGTTCCGTTTCCAGATGACCTACATACTGTCATGTCGATAATGTGACCACTCCTCCTTTTTTGAACCCCAAGCCCTTTACATTGCAGAGTTTTCTCACGTCCCGTGTTATTTCTCCCTCCTTCAAATACTAGGCCGGACGGACATCGTGACCGAACACAGAAGGCCAAAAATGACGCCCGGCTAAAATCGTTAAATCCCGGCAGACTTCAGACCCACAAAATAAGTGTCAATGTATTTTCGTCCGTGATCAAAGGGACAGTCTGCAAGCCTATAAAACCTATTTGCTATCTGTCTGTTCGCCCCACGTCCGCTTTTTTCCGGATGTGCATACCCCCCAATAATATGCAGGTATCCTGATGGTTCGCGGCATGAATCCTCGTCCTTCCAACTTTGTTATATGTACAGACTCGCTCATCATGTCAGCTATCATTTTCTTCGCTTCGACAACCCGTAATCGGAATCGGATTTTTTCTCCACATTGGTGACGCTTTTGTGTCTTGTCTCTTCTCTCATTCTGGAAGCCCTTTTACCTGCATATTTTAGAGTCAACAACTCACTGACTAGTGTTCACACATTAACCAATTATCGAAAAAGACACTAGTTCTCTGTTAACTAAGGCTAAGAAACCACTATAAAGGGTTAAACCCATCAACAAGTGATTCTAGATCGGTTCCCGGCATGTGACACAAGCCAGCCAACCACCATGCTTTGCCGAGTTAACAATACCGAAGCCTCAAATTCCCAAAAACCAAAGTTCCATGCAAACGAATAGGAGACTAAATAAAAGAGAAAACATCGATCTACGAAGAAAGAAACAAAACCCCAGTTGGCCTCAAAAATGTAGACGTCGCTTTAGTCCAATGAAACTGTGCCTCTATTTCATCAGGTCTGAAAGCGAGCCTTGAAAAGTCAAATTCCCATAGCATGATCTAGCTATAGCCAACCATGTGCCGAGCCTGCACAGCCCTCATAAATCTTCACTCCTAATGCAAGGCGGTCGAGATAAAGAGGAGCCTAACAGAAACGTAGCACATGATGGCTTGCAAGTAACATGCTTTGGTGACATTTCAGGATTACTCTTGCGCGGTTTTGTGATCTCAAGGGTATTGATGAACTCCAGAAGACGTATTTGTTCTCGGCGCGGAGGTGCACGGTCCGAGATGACCATGGCTACAGTAAGACTGGTAGCTGGAGGGGTAAAATGTACATAGTATTAACAAAAGGTGACCGTGGACGTATTCATCTAAGTTAGCTAAATAAAAAACTGAAACTCATAACACAACATATCGTACAAATCAGCAATACCGGCTTACTCCCAAGCTTCAGTCTTGCTCGCCAAGGCTACTGACAGTCCACGAAAGATCTACCCAGTCGGCTTTTTCACCAAGGAAGGCCACCCGGTGCACATTGGCTGCGATACCTTCCACAACATACTTTTGTGCAACCCGTTGCACGTCTGCGCTGGTCACATCCAACAACTTTTCACGGCGAGTGTTCATCATGTCGTAGTCCAGACCATTGACAAACCGGACAAGTCCAATTCGGTTGATTGACTTGGGTGCATCCAAGCCCTTGAATACAGAAATCTTGGCCTCATCAAGATTCTCAGTTGAGAACTCCTTATCGACGGCCCACTGACCGGCCCGTTCTATAACGGCCAAAGTATTTTGGGGGTTAGGATCACGGTATGAGTAGAATCCAAAAATGCCAGATAGACCAGAACTATAAGCGCCTCCTCCGTAAGCGCCACCCTTTTCACGGATCTCTTGATGGAGGTGCTTGTCACTCATGAGCTTGGCAAGAATGTCCAGAGCAGGCCCATCAGAGTGATTGTAAGACACAGTCGGCAATGCCATACCGCCGTAGTAGACCTGGTATGGGAGAGGGAAGAATGTCTTGCGGGGAAGACTGATTGGCTGATCCTTGAAGGCAAATTTACGGGGCGCAGCATTTTGGAATCCAGCTGGGAAAGAGCCGAGAAAGTTGGTCAAACTTGTACGGTTGGCAGCCACACTTGAGGAGTCGCAAGTAAAACATACACGAATGTTCCCAGCATTCAAAATAATATCGCGGAGCTGCTTGAACTTGACAACAAGGCTCTGGGCACTGGACCAATCTGGCTGGCTGGCCCGAGCAAGTGATGCAATAAGAGCGTTTTGAGTCATTCCATCAACTTGTTGCGACAACCAGCTATTACGAGTGAGGCCAGACTCGGCAACGGCGTACGCATATCTATGGCCACTAGAAGCAATATCATTGACAATGCCTTCCGCCGAAGATTTAAGCATCTGATCTAAAAGCTTAGGGAGATCTTCGCGTTCAAAGTTGGTGTCACGAAGCATCTTCTGGAAAAGATCAAACATGGCAGGAACGTTACGGTCCAGAGCCATGCCACTCAACGCAATACCTTCTTTGGCGGCCCTGAAGTCAAGAGGAGATGAGGTCGAGTGGTATCCGACAGAGATGCCACCAGTCTTCAGCTTAATCTCATCTTCCAGTTGCTCGGTTGAAAGTTCGTGGGTACCCATGCGAACCATGGCTTCCGTGAGCAGTGGGATGAGTTGCCGAAGCTCAGCGGGAAGCGAATCCAGCTCAATAATTGCACGGAAGTAAGTGATGCCATTGGTGGCCGCTTCTCTCCACTGGACTGGAATCCCAGCCACCTGTTCGTCAACTAACTCGGGGATTTCCTTAGCACGAGGAATATCCTTGACATATACTGTCGGCAAAGAGCTAAGGTCCGGTGTAGCGTTTTGTTGCTCAAGAAGTTCAAGTTCTCTCTGCTCGAAATACTCTCTAGCCGCTTCTTCTCCACCCAACTCTTTGACAGACTTTTCAATCTTCTGGCTCAAGCGAGTTTCCTCCTCTTTGATGAGCTCTTCGCCGAAGTTTGAAGCAGGCTCCATAGTGAATGTAAACGTATTGTCGTTCATGAGATATTTCTCCATAAGATTCTCCAGGTAGTTTCCCTTGGACAAGTTGGCTTGGAAGGCCGAGACAACTTCGTTCCATTTGAGAGTCTCGAACGGATCCACGCCAGCAAACCACCGAGATATAACCTTCGAAAGAATACTAGTACCGAAGTTGGCAGTCTTATGCTTAAGGCCTAGTTCTAGTTGATGGATTATACCATCAATCTTGCTTTGGTCGAAACCAGTCTTCTTGACTTCCAGGAGGATGTCCTGGATCCTCTGCTTAAGCTCGGGCACCGACTCCTTTGACAGACCCGATAATCCAACACAGAAGGTGTTGCGCGTGCCCGCTCTGCTGAACCCAGTGTTGGCACTCCAGTCAACACCCAATCCACTCTCGATGAGACCCTTGTAGAGAGGCGACCCGTAACCATCCATTAATAGACTAGTCATAAGTGACAAAGAGAATGACTCAACACCGTCAGTAATGTCACCCATGATCCAAGTGAGCGAGCTTTTGTATTGCTTGTCTTCAGGAACAAGCGGGTCAATGGGACCAGGTAGTGTGACTTCTGAGGGACCGTTGAGCTCAATGGGGTTCATTACTTTGAGGGGTCTGGGGTTGGCCTTGAAACCTGAAAGTTGGCCATTGATTTGAGCAAGATGCTCTTCCAATGGGAAATCACCGTAGGTAAAAAATTTGGCATTGCTAGGGTGATAGTTGCGCTCATGGAAGGCTTTAAGTTGTTCGTAGGTGAGATCGGTGATCTTTTGCGGGTCGCCGCCAGAGTTGTGAACGGATGGGTGGATGTAGTCTTTGTAGCGAATGTAGAAGAGATAATTGGCGTCAGACATCTGTCCCTTCATTTCATTGTAGACAACTCCCTTGAACACCAGCTTGCCGTTCTTGTCGCTTGGGTTCTCGGGTCCAATGCGCCAGCCCTCTTGTGAAAAATCGGTCTCTTTGAGAAGCGGATTAAAGGTGGCATCGAGATAGACCGACATCAAGTTTTTGTAGTCTTGGCGGTTTGTGGTCGCGAATGGGTAATATGTGTAATCAAAGGCAGTAAGGGCGTTCATGAAATTTGACATTGACCGCGGCAACATCTTGAAGAACGGGTCGCGAACAGGATACCTATGACTTGGGTTAGTATTGAAGTTCGCATCGCGAGATTTGCTTACTCACTTTTCACTACCACATAAAGTGGTGTGCTCAAGAATGTGAGGCACGCCAGTATCATCTGGTGGGTTGGTCTTGAAGCCCACTGAAAAAACATTGTTGCTATCCTCGCGTTGAATGTGCAACAAGTCGGCACCGGTCTGGTCATGTTTTAAATGAACGGCTGTGAGCTCTAGCTCGGGCACTCGCTTGGAGCGCAACAATGTGAAGCCATGGATCTTTTCGCCCACTGGTGGAACTTGAGCGACAGTCGCAAAGCGGCGGCTGCCTAGTGTTTTCACGCTGCGACGCAGCATGGCAAATGAATAACGAGTGAAAATGGATGTGAAAACCAGACCCCGGTTTTGTAATCAAGCAATATAGAAAGGAGTCGGCATGTTCAGCTCGTGATCATGCGATGACGAGTGACAAGGCTTCTGTTTGAATGCGCGGGACCCTGGTTAGGGTATTGCTCAAATATGCCCCACCAGTCGCATTTCCAATGGATGAAATTGGCGATGAAGATGCGGGTTCTTTTCGGTTAAATGTTACTACGAACAGACGTTTAACCCTTGATGTCACTGTGATTGTGGTAGACGACGTCACATGAAATTTCAGGATGAAAATCTGATGTATAATTGTTTACCATGTAACATTTTCTTCAAAAAAGAAACTTCCTAAACTCCATCTCTGCTATCGTCGTGGGTCCCTTCTTCACAATGTCGCGTTCATTCTTCTACATCTATCCCAAATGGTCGTCCCTCTAAACCAACCCTATACGTGCCCCATTTCCCGCTACTTATAGTGAAATTTAACCCAGGAAATAACAGTCGTGGGATCTGGCTCAACCTTCTTCTAATCCAGATGTAAAGTGACGACCAAGTCCACTCACTTGACAGTCACTCAACATTACTTTTGCCTAGACCGCGAGCTCTAAATTTGCCAATACCACCGATCTCCCGTATCATCTCGACAACCCTATATAGTCACCTAATTCGGCTTCATCAGTTGCCCCGCCCCGACCTCGAGACCCTTTTCGGATCGCAATATCATCCAATTGGCCCGGCTTTCACCTGCAACCGCAAACACAAACACTCGCGCACATATATTTAAGCATACACGCTTACACTTGCAACGTCTGGCCAGTTGAACTACGACGTTACCAGTCACTAGGTGTGGCGTGGTCTGTGAATTTCCTTGCCGCCATATTATATGCACTTCAAATTCGCATACATACACTCAAATTTATAATTCCCATATTGTGGCTATTGGGTGGACTTATTTGTTTGGTAATTGCCTTACCAGGAAATTCAATTGGCTCTAAATTCACACATTAAGCGTCCATCCCACGTCTATTCTTTTTCGGTCTAAATTCTCATATTCGTCATCGCCATCCGTGTCTGGGCCGTTTTTACATGTGTCTTGACTATTTTCCCTTTACCTAGTACAGTACAATTGCTACTAGTAACGAATACCGTCAGACTGCATACCCGACTCATACGTTGAAAATATCACCACCATCGCCGCTTCGTCACTAAAATGAGCGCTGTTCAAGAGACTGCCTCAAAAAAGGGCAAGGTGAAAAAGGGTCCCGATGCTGATACTTCGCGCCTATTGGAGGCCAAGATTAGCCAGTTAGAACGAGAAGCTGCCAGCGACAAAGATCAAGAGGCCGAGATTGGTATGTTGGTGTTGTTGTTTTGTCTCTAGCTGCAGACATGGAAGGAAAAAAGACATCTTCAATGATGTACTAACAAAGTCTTTTCTTGTTAGAACGAGAAGTAAAACGCGCGAATAGAGATCTCACCCAGCATATCTCTAAAATGGACGATATGCAAAAAGTCGAACACCTACTGCGACGTGCTAGTGAACTTCTTGCAGATATGCGACGACTGGAACGAGAGAACCAACGAAACAAAAAGCGAGGGGACGTACTCCAAAAGGATAAAGAAAACAAGGCCATGGAGTTAAGCAAGACGACCCAACTCAAAGAGAAGCTTGAGAAGCTATGTCGTGAACTTCAGAAAGATAACAACAAGTTCAAGGTACTAAAATGTCTGTGAAGATAGTTGGATCATGATTGTACTAACGATGGCCTTGTATAGAACGAAAACAAAACCTTGGCCGACTCTTTGACACAGGGCAAAATAACACATGACCAAAAGATGGAAAGCATCTTAAAATTGCTAGATGGATACCAGAAAGAGAAAGATAATCCGCGACGGGAAGTAGTGGACGTCTCGATAGAAGAGCTGTATGTTCCACAATGTTGTGTCATCTTGATATATTTACTAATCTACTTTCAGATTCCAACATCGATTCAGGACAATGATTCAACAGTACGAACTACGCGAACTCCATTTTCAGTCCCAAATGCGCACCAAGGAGTTGGAGGTTCAATATCACATGGCCCGTTACGAACTCCAGAAAAGGGCCACTGAAGAAGAGGTTTCTAGGAACAAGGCACTTGTTGCACAAATTCACAGTCTCAGTGCCAGCGACAAGGAATTGAGGGCACAAGTCACACATTATGCAGCTAAGTTCAAACAGGTGAGTTTTGGAAATTTTACATGCGAGGCCATGTTTGCCTAGCATTGCACATATCAACATACTAATGAATGGCACTCGTAGGTCGAGGATACGCTCACTAATAGCAATGAGCTTTTCACAACGTTCCGAAAGGAAATCGAGGATATGTCGAAACGCAACCGTCAACTAGAAAGAGACAATAAGGATCTCAAGCGAGTGCAACTAGCCAATCGCGAAAGCATGATGCAGCTGGCAGAAGACTGGCGCGCACGAAACATGCCCAATAGTAGTACTTCAACTCGTGTCCTGGCAACTGCCGGTCCGTCTGAAGGCACGTTGGGAGAAGGGCACTCTGCGGAACAAATTCACGGAGAGGAAGATATTATACACACAAGTATGACTGGCCGTTCAGATAGTGAGTCTGATTCGGAGACTGAACGCACATCCGCGACGAACGGTTCACCCACTGGTGATAAAGCCCGCCGTCCAACGTCTGGGTCTTTTACTGGAAAATCATCATATGGGCCAGAACGGCCACCGCACGGAGAGTCAAGCAGTAGTAAGCAAAGTAAATCTAAAGCTCCTACGAATAAGTAGGGTTTCCACCAGTAAAACACATGATGAATGAATGTAACAGCCATAAACTAACTGTGGCAACTTTGACTATCATTTTGGTACAGCTATCATTTGGACTTTTCGATTGCCACAGTTGGGTTGTGGTCATTATAGTAGGGTTAGGGGTTAAATTGATGAAGGGCGATATTGATATTACAGTCAAAAGTAAAAGTGTAACTTTCAGATGTTGGTTAATCCAATGCTGCGTAGAGTTGTTATAGATGAAGGACCAATGATAAATCTGTATACGAATCAAGACAACTGTGAGCTTCGTCCTCAAGAGGTGAACCCAGAAATATTGACAATTCAATTAGTACATTATATCCCTTGTGAAGGAAAGACAGACAGGTAGTCACATCATTGGAACTTACAAAACTGGAAATTGTTGGTGCATGTGGAATACGCCTGAAACCCATGCCTTCTTATTTTGAGTCCTCTTGTCCCTTCCTTTCTACATTTGCGTTTATTTTGTAAAAGCATTTCTAAACCGCTAAATAGGCTGTCGCTGGACTACAAACTGTCGTCCCTTTTTCAATCTACTAGGCAGACTTCGAGTTTTCTCTCTTTGATCATTTATATGCATCCAAGGCTTCATTAAATAATTTTGACGTCACTGGATACACATTTGTTGTGTTAGCTTAGTATTTGAGGGCTGTATATTAGCCGAATTTCTATACCTGTGGTTCACCTTTGACACCACAACAATCACTTCTTTGAGTTTGCTGGACCCGCCATTATGACGACATCTCAGCCCAATGCAGCCATTACGGCAGACGACACTGCCTCATCGGCCGAGAGGACCCTAAAGGAGGAACAGCTTCAAGCTCTATTCCACATTCTTGTCCATAACGAAACCTATGCTGAAATCGCTGCATTCCGTGACCCCAAGGCGATTGCGACAGCCGGTTACCCATTTGCCTTTGATGACGATGATTTCATTAGAGCATCCAGCGGAAGTTCATCTGACGATGTACCTGGGGTAGTTGGATTTAAAGATGGTCGACCAAGTTCAGACCCGCTTTTACAAATGCTGTCGGTCAAGTTCGTGATGCCAATTCCGGGACTTTCTAGTGTGCCGTCGACTTTCTGGTCGAAATGTGTACAGGGCGTGGTGTCCATGTTCGGCAAGGCTCAACTATCCGAGAGCTACGACCAAGGTGCTATTGGGAGTCGGCGAACCCTGGCCACAGCGGCGTCTGCTGTTATTGAGGCTTTCGGACGTGGATATCTTGGGGGCTTGAAGAAACTCAAGACAAATGCGCCGCTGTCTATGTTGAACGACAACATGTCAGATGAGGAAAAGCGCAACCTGAAGTTGGCTCACGATTGGAATGTATTCATGGAAGATGTTGTCTATGATGATTTCGTGGACCGGGCAGCTACAGCATTCGAAACTACTGCAGATCTCGAGGGTAACATTCCAATCGTTGAAGGCGCAATTGAATATGCCATTGTGCTGTAAGTCACATCCTACATTCTTTTGTTCATTTATGTACATACTTATTAACCGGGTACCTGCAGGATTGCCACGTTTCTTCACCGGGCGTTTGTAGTTTCTCCTGAGGGGCCATATGTTGTTGAGTTGATCAACACGGCGAACAATTTGGTGCCATATTCTTTAGTTAGACAAACACTGAAAGTCGGCAATGCTGCCACTATGATCAGTGCGATTGCCAGACTATTGTTGTCAAAACTCAGTCTCGGATCGGTGTCAAACTGGCTTGGATTGACTAGCAAGGCTGAAGAAGGCCAAAATTTGCTACAGAGGTAAGTCACTCGGGTCCGCGTAGAAGTTGTCATGTGACATTCAGGCTGACAGAGTTTAGAATTATGAGTACCGTCATGCTATGGGACAGTGGTCAGGCACGTCGTATCGTTAATGACGTCACGCATCTTGCTCAAACCAAGAACTACTACGGAGAGTGGGTTTGGAAAGAGAAGGAGATTGACTCTCAGCTTGTCAAGAAGCGCCATATCGAAATTCTTGATGAATTCATGGAGAGGTATGGCGAGCTCAACGACGAAGTCCGACAAATGAGCCAAGACCATTCCATCTCGATTGTTCAAGCTATTCTTCGTCGCTTAGATTCGGATGTTGGTAAGGTAGAACTTTCTAAGGAAAGTAATGAGCTTTTGATGCGTTATTACGGAGCCAAGTTGATGCTTCGTGATCGCGAAAAGATTGTTGCAATTCTATGCAACTCAAGCCCAGATGTGGTGACAGAGGCGGTTCGCGATGCCCTCAATGCTTATGACCCAGTCATTCGTCAGTTGCACAACAGCATTGATTTGACAAGTCATGTGACGGCGATGGAGAATTTTGTGGGCGATTTTTTAGCAACTTCGAACGCTAAGAAAACTAGCAAGACAGCTCCGACTATTCAGGACTATGTTGACTTGTTGATGAAACATCGCAAGTCACTCTACAACTGGCTTCACGACGCATGTCGAGAGTGCCCTGAGATACGCACAATTTATGCTGACTATCTCAAATCGATCGTGGCTGAATTCAGAGAGAAACGGGGTGGCGAATCGTTTGAGATCTACGACAAACTACGCTCATCGGTCGATGAATTGTCCGCCAATGAGAAAACAGAGCTTACTGGCATTTTAGACGAGTATCTGAGGTATTTGGTTCAAGTCAGCAACCCAAGTCATTCTTCAGTTGATCTTTCGAAGATGTCTAGCCAAGAGATTATTGATCTCATCGGTGGACCAGCGGTGTATATGGCGTCATGGCAAGCACTACTGGATAAGAGCAAGATCACCCCAGCTACAGCGACAGGTGCACTGAGGACCGGACGGGAGGTTTATCTGAAGCCAATGTCTCGCCGGGCAAGAGTTGTCGTGGATAGTAATGGACTGGTGAAAGACGGGTCGCCGGGGAATTCTCCTTCACGGACGGCCATCCTAACGAGTAACCCGACATTGTCGTTTCCGTTGGAGCCAGACACACAACGGGTAACTGAGCTTTTGGGGAGCAAATTCCGCAAAATACTGGAAGGCGAGGCTTTGCGGACAGTGAAGGCAGTCCCGGCGCAGAAGATCTGATGGGTGTCGGATAGGTGACGATGAATTAATGATAATGAAATATACTTTTGATACTTATAATTAACCCTAAATTATTTCATACGCCGTCATTGCCTCGTGTGTTTCGTAATCCTTTCCGCTCCGCCCTCCATGGTGGTTCCTGGATTATGCACTTGCCGGCCAAAGCACAGGCCAAAAATGGAAACCGCAGGGAATTTCGAGGCGGACGGTGGCGCTTTGGCGGGGATGGCAAGCTTAGGTAGAATGGGATTTGACAACAACATACGCAACGTGTTCGCTCAGGTATCAAGGTTGAGTTCCCGGTGTACATAAATACAAAGCCTTGTAACACATTGTTTTATAGATTCGTGGCTTGTGAACCAGTGGTGAATTTGCACTTTGAGCTTTACCTTTCTTTTAGGTTGTACTGTGATCTTCTGGTAGGATTACAGGGCTTTTTTTTTTACTGCTGTTAGGGCTTCTTTTATACATTTTTGGCATATCAAGACGTTTGGTAGTCATGAGATCGTGGACGGGGATTTTGGTGATTACTACAGCGGTGACGGGAGTTGTGGCCGGAGACAAGGCTTCCGCATCCGCACAGATTGAGGCTCTGAACAACCAGAGTCTTTTCTGGGGTCCATACAAGCCAAATTTGTATTTTGGTGCTCGGCCAAGAGTGGCTAAGAGTTTGTGGACCGGACTACAGTGGTCTAACGCCAATCAATATGAATCGGTGAACAAAGGTTTGACAGACTAGACTCAAGAAACGGCAGATTTATAACTAACGCTGTATTCAGGATACCGGTACACGTGTGAGCAGCATGAGCAGATGTCAGGCTATGGATGGGAGGAGTACGATGTTCGTGACGGTGGTTCGCAAATTATCCACGATGACACCAACCAGATCGACATCACAACTACTTTTATCAAGGTTCCCGGCGGTGAAAATGGTGGCAGTTGGGCTGTCCGTGTTAAGGGTACGCCTTACGAAAGCGCCCCAGACGATCTGATTACCCTTCTGAGCTTTTACATTGCACAGGAGGATGACGGGAACCTTGAGGTTGGCACACTGGGTGATATTCATGGTCTCACTGAAGACGTCGTTTTTTTCGGCAAGTCACCTAGCCTGGGCGATTACAAGATCGTTATCACTGGAGGTGAAGGGGACCACCCAGAGAGCGGCCACGAGCTGGAGGAGCGCCGTAAGGGTGACCGGACAATCATCAGCTCTATGCAGGTCCCACCGGAGCATTTGTGGCATGGTCGCCAGGTTGCGTACAAGACGATGGGCGAGGCAGTCAAGTGGGTGACTGAGAACTACGACATTGAGAAGAATCCACCACCGCCGTTCTTGGCGTACCTGGCTAACCACTCGCCTGGAGCGGGCAATGCCCATCTTGTGCAGAAGGTTTTCCAGGGTGAGTTTGAGTTTGACTTCATCTTCAACTCGGAGAGCAACCCTAAGGTTATTGATGACGACGTCATTGACAAGAAGATTGCTGAGAACAGCGTCAAATACACTGAGCGCTACGACAAGCTATTCAAGCCTGTTGCTCCTTTCGATAGCTCCGAGTACGCTAAGTTCGGTAAGAGCATGCTGTCCAACCTTTTGGGTGGTATCGGTTACTTCCACGGTGACCAGCTTATTGATCGGTCTTACGCGCACGAGTATCTTGAGGAGAGCGAGGGCTTCTGGGAGGATGCGGCGGCTGCCCGTGAGCGCCACGCTGAACAGCGCGAGGGTCCTTATGAACTGTTCACTAGTATCCCCTCGCGTCCTTTCTTCCCTCGTGGTTTCCTGTGGGATGAGGGTTTCCACTTGATTCCCGTAGCTGACTGGGATATGGACTTGACTCTTGACATTGTCCGGAGTTGGTTCAAAACCATTGATAAGGATGGTTGGATTCCCCGTGAACAGATTCTCGGTGATGAGCCCCGCTCTAAGGTGCCTGCTGAGTTCCAGGTCCAGTACCCCCACTACGCCAACCCGCCTACTCTGTTCCTGATTGTCGAGACGTTTATGAACCGTCTGCGGGCTGGCGGTATTGCCAAGAATGACAAGCCTGTTACTGCCGAGACTCTGGGCCAGGCGTACCTTGAGTATCCCGAGGCTGGTCTTGAGTTCGTTCAGGAGGTGTACCCTCTTCTCCGCCGTCAGTACGATTGGTTCCGCAAAACCCAGAAGGGTGATTTGAAGACCTTTGACCGCGATGGTGCCAACACTGTCGAGGGTTACCGCTGGAGAGGTCGTACTGAGACGCACTGCCTCACTTCCGGTCTTGATGATTACCCGCGCCCCCAGCCTCCTCACACTGGCGAGCTCCACGTTGATCTCATGTCGTGGGTTGGTCTGATGGCCAAGTCGCTTCACAGCATTGCTGACTCCCTCGGTCTCGAGGAAGACGCCGCCTTGTTCAAGAAGCAACTCAAGGATATCCAGGGTAACATTGACAGTCTTCATTGGTCACGCAAGGCTGGCTGCTTCTGTGATGCTACTGTTGATGAATTTGACGAGCACACGCTCGTCTGCCACCGCGGTTACATTTCTCTCTTCCCCTTCCTTGTTGGTCTCATGGACCCCAAGGATGCCAAGATTGACCGCCTCCTCGACCTGATGGAGGATCCTGATCACCTGTGGACCCCCCACGGTCTGCGCTCTCTGTCGGCTAGTGATGAGTTCTATGGTACTGCTGAGAACTACTGGCGTAGCCCCATTTGGATCAACATCAATTACATGGCTATTTCCCGGCTGTACGATCTTGCCAGTGTTGAGGGTCCGCATCGCCAGCGGGCCGGTGTCCTCTACGCTAAGTTGCGTGAGGGTGTCGTAAGCACTGTGTACAAGTCATGGAAGGAGACCGGCTTTGCATGGGAGCAGTATGATCCTGAGACCGGTCGTGGTCAGCGGACTCAACACTTTACTGGTTGGACTAGCTTGGTCGTGAAGATCATGGCTATGGGAATGCCCGAGGGGTATGTGGCCGAGGCTCAGTCTGAGGCCGGACATGATGAGCTGTAAGTGGCAATATTTTCCGATATGTTATTGTATATCGAGATTCCAAGTGTGGGGATATAGGAACTTTTTTGAATAAAGCACTGTTTTGGAATTGATATTTTGTAGTTGAATTTAGAGTTTGACATGTCACACGGCCGCTTCCGATTGGCCGGCTGTATGTAATTGTTTTTTTCGCGAATTGTCAATTCGAATTGTGGAACTTTATTGAGTGGATATGTGCCATCCAATGCAGCCTTTTAGGTTTCAGGTGACGACAATGTGATGACTGCATGCAACACGGGATTGCGTATGCACATGATCACACAAAGTGCGAGCGAGGTCGGTGAGCCTCAGAACTTCAATGATATAAACATCTTTTAGATGGTTTGATATTCAGGACAAAATCATCAATTCTCATCACAACTATCATTGTCACATTCATCACATTAACACACATTATCACTCACTCCATTACATTGCATCGCTACTTAACTTGATATCGACAACTAGAGCATCACTGCAGAACAGACAGCACATCTGATTCTGCTCGTTACCTTCTAATTGTAATTGGAGTACCAACCGACATGCCTCGCAACCAGAACATCCGAAAACCGCCTGTCCTACGGGAAGTCCTTCCTCGTCCAGGGAACATGCGACCTATCCGAGGGGAACCTATCCTCCGCGAACCCAATTTCACCACGAACCGACCAGCCCAAGCCCAACCATTAGGTCCTCGTCTGTGACGAGAACACCGCATTATGTAGTTCCATGGCCCTCACTTTCCCACACAAAATCTAGTGATGTGTCAGTCACGGTCCAACCTTCGTATAGACATTGAATAGATACTTACTTCTCAAAAATGACCCCCAACACTTCTTCTACATCCAACCCTTCACCTCTACCAGTGATTTTTGCTAGACAGGATGCTGCGAACCGAAGATGTTCTGCTGCTATTACAATGTCCCCTTCCGCTTGGGAGTCGCTTGTGGGAGCGGCAAGGTCAAGAAAGTCGTTGAGATGTATACGACATTGCGTTAAGAGTAGTTGTTGACGTGCAGTGACGCCTAACGTATCTTCTGTGGCTTCGGGCATGCTAGTTAAGGATTCAAAAAGTGTTGTAAGATGGGTAGTCAAGTGATGGATGTTCCCGGGATCTAAAGTGGTAGGTGTAGGAGCAACTGGCTCGCAAGAAATAGAAATTGGGGCGGGAAGAGTAGAGTGTTTGGAGAGGAGTTCTCGGTGGAAGTTGGAAAGCATTGATGATAACTCTGCTGGTTGAACTCTGTCGGTTTTGTTGACAACCACCAGGGCAGCCTTGGCCTTTGCCGCCAAATCCACCGTTTCCAAATCGTAGCTCACCTGCCAATTACCCTCTTGGCCTTCCACACTCGCCATGACAACCACCACATCCGCATCTTCTGCTTTCCCTCTTGCTCGCCGAATGCCCTCCATCTCAACCTTTCCTATCGTTTCGCCCTGCATAGCTGTTCTGAACCCAGCTGTATCTGCAAATGAACATAAGAACCCTCGAATATCAAGACTAGCCTCAACTACGTCGCGGGTTGTCCCCGCTTCATCGGACACAATTGAGGCCTCTCGGCCAACTACAATGTTCATCAAGGAACTTTTTCCTACATTGGCCGGTCCCACGAGAGCAATTTTGATTCCACGACGAAGGAGTTCTCCTCTTTGACTTCCAAGTTCATGGTCATTGATGGAGGCTACTAGCTGGCGAACATACTTGGCCACATTTCCTAGTAACTCAACTGGTGATTCATCAAAATGCTGGTCTTCAGAGAAGTCAATTAAGGCTTCTAACTCTCCCCTTGCCTCGAGTAAATGTCTTCTCCACAGCTCATATCGTTTCCCCAACTTCCCGCCTGCACCTTGTGCTGCTACAACTCTTTGCTTCTCTGTTTCCGCTGATAATGTATCAGCTAAGCCCTCTACCTGGGCTAGATCTACTCTTCCATTCATGAACCCTCTTCGTGTGAACTCTCCTGCCTCTGCATACCGGACTCCCGGTGCACATTTTGGAATCGCCGCTAGTACTGCTTTGACTGTCGCTGTACCACCATGAACATGTAACTCGACTACATCTTCGCCGGTGAAAGTTGCTGGAGCAGGAAAAGAAAGAATGAGAGCAGATGGGTCAAGAATAGATGGACGGGAGGTGGAGTGAGGATCGTAAAGAGTTCGGATGGTAGCTATCCGGGGACGAGGTGGGGGACGTGACGGCGTTAGGGCACGGGTGACTTCAGTAGCATTAGGACCGGAAACTCGGATTATAGCAATCCCCGCTCGACCAGTAGCAGTAGAAAGGGCATAGATGGTCTCGATATGATGCAGTCCAGCCGAAGTCTGCTTACTCGTGGATGCGTCGTGAAGAGACCGAGAATAGACGTTTGTAATTGTAGAACTGTTTGCAAGGCGAGATACCAAAGCGGGCTGACTTGCGGCACGTTGGGCAAAAGTGCGCCAGGCTTGGATTGTCAATTGCCTATTCATATCAACATGTGTAAGACACCTTCTCGGTAGCCCTACATAATGGCACACCTCATATTGAATTTCATGTTCACTTAACCCTGTCCTACGTGACCCTCAAATCGGCTGCTAGCCTGGTAGCCAATCCAAAGTCGTCCAAACAAACCAGCGTTAAGTAACATCCATGTCAAGTGGACCCCGCGATTCCTTTACCCCCCCACGACCCCTGTAAATGCGCTGGCAGAACTTCGGGAAATGTAATAGCAAGGATGTTTCTGCCAGGCGATAGCTTGGGCGGTCAAAAAAAAATCAGATTTTCTGTACTGGAGGTTCTGGAAGTTGGTTGCGCCTGGCTCTCGGGAAAGACGAAGTTGTCTTTTGGCGATTCTGAATTTTCCATCTTGTTCCTTATTTGACCATTGATAGGACTGTTCAAGATGGCGTCCGACGAGATTGTGTGGCAGATTATTAACCAGCAGTTCTGCGCTTTCAAGTTAAAGTAAGTTAACTTCGCTATACCCAACATTTTGGTATCACCACCAATAATCATGCTAACATGCAGTTACTATAAAGAACCGACAAGAACCAAACGTTCTGTCGTAGTGCCGACAATGTCACCGGTCTTTGCAACCGCCAGTCGTGCCCTCTGGCCAACTCTCGCTATGCCACCGTCCGCCAACATCCTGAGAAGGACACTCTCTACCTTTACATGAAGACGGTCGAACGCGCCGCCTACCCAAACCGTCTTTGGGAAAAGATCAAGCTTTCCAACAACTATGAAAAGGCTCTGCAGCAGCTCGATGAGCGGTTGATATACTGGCCCAAGTTCCTTATTCACAAGTGCAAGCAGCGTCTCACTCGTCTCAAGCAGGTGCAGATTCGCTCGCGCAGAATCGCCGCTGAGGAGGAGCGTCTGGGTGAGAAGCTGGTGCCCAAGCTGGCACCCAAGGTGCGCCACCGTGAGGCGGCCCGTGAAAAGAAGGCTGAGGCTGCCGCGAAGCTGGAGAGATCTATTGAGCGGGAGCTTCTTCAAAGATTGCGGACGGGTGCCTATGGTGACCAGCCACTTAACGTGAGCGAGGCCATCTGGAAGAAGGTACTCTCAGCCATGGAGAAGGAGGGCCAGGCTCACCGTGACGAGGATATGGACGAGGGCATTGAGAGTGATGAGGAGGAGCGCGAGGTTGATGAGCTCGAGGAAGATGAGGAGGACCTTGAGAAGGACGTGCAATACGTTGAGGACGTTGAAGAGTCTGACGACGATGGCGACCTTGACGAGCTTGAGGACTGGCTCGAGTCTGAGGAGGAAGAGGAGGAGGAGTCCGATGAAGAGTCAGACGACGAGGAGGGCGGCGACAAGACTGGTGCCAAGCGGAAGCGTGGCCGGGCCATCAAGATGAACAAGGACCGTATCAAACAACGCCGTCTCGAGGAACAAAAGCGTCCCAAGATTGCCCAAGAAATCACCTGGTAAACAGGCAGCTGTCTGTGTTTTCTTCCGTAATAGAGTCTTGTTGGTCTTGTCGTTTTTGGCTTGTTGTTTTACTGCATTATACCTGTCTTTGATAGCGGTGTCTTGGTCGTCCTCTTGCGATAGACGGGGATCGCCGATAGACGCATTTTGTGTTTCTGTGGTTTTGGTTTTTTGTATACTTCATGTTTATGGCGAACCGGATTGGAAAAATAAACGGGATAATAGTTTATACATATGTACATTGTGTATCATTACATCATTTGTCTTGCTTTGCTCTGATATGTTTTCTCCCCCACTAACTAATACTGATCCATCTCCTTAACGCCCTGACCGCCTTCCCTTTTTTTTTTCTTTTTTTTGTGATCAATTAATTGCATTGCCTTCCCTTTTTCTTTGTATGTAAATCATATTTTGCCCTTGCCTACCGTTTTATTTACCGACCCTAACCTAGCTATCTTACTAGACTGGTTCGCTGTAAAAAGGGAGTCAGTGTATAGCTACTTGTTTGGTTTGAGTGCACCAGTGCCCTCCCGAAACACCAACAATTGCAACCTGTAACCGCACACGACGGTTTTTTTCTGCTTTGCGACTCCTTTTCTCCTACTGTTTTGCATTCTATTTTCCTCCAATTCGTTCTCGTTTCTTGTTCATTGAAGGCAATTAATTTGTTCCTGGTATTTCTGATCGAGTCACGTTCTGGAAGCTGCTTGATCTCGGAATTGACCGCTGTTTCTTCTTGTGCATTTTATAAGTCTGAAGAAGCTTGTTTTGAACGTTGCATCATTCGGCCGACTGTTTGCTGCGACTAGCACTTTTTTTTAACATTCTTACACCGGCGCATCCTCTTTCACTTTGGTCTGAACGACACTCACCGACTCTATATAATATCGTCCTGAATTGTCCACCAACCTTCTCGACTAAAAGCGTTGCGGACTCACACATACGCTACATATACCGTTATATAATCGCCCATCATGGGTTCATGGTACAACAATCTCATCAGCAAGACCAGCAATGGCATTCGCGGCTTCCTCCAAGCTGAGGCCGACGGTGACACGGAAGACGACACCCATGTGTGCCGCGTTCTTCGCTCTTACTACACCGAGAAGCATCGCGCTTTTCCCGGATGGCTTCCCCCAGATCCTCACGCCCCTCCGCCGCCCCCTCCACCAACTTTGAACACCATTGGATCTGGTTATGGTGGTCTCGGGGGTGCTGGTGGTGGCGCTGGAGCCGGTCGCGGTGGTCTCAAGTCGCTTTGGGACACCCCGGGAGCGGGTCAGCAAGCGCCTGCGCAGCCGACTAGCTTACGACAGGGCGGTGGACGGCCTGCATTTGGCGCACAAGCAGGTAGCATGAGAGGGTCTCCATTCGCGGCACAACCGACACAGCAAGGAAATATGGGTGGTGGCGATGGCCGGCCGGTACCGGTGAAACAAGGCAGTTATTCGCGGGATCCAGGTACAGGTGGTGGTGGCAATTCGGCGCAAGATCGGTTGAAACAAAGACTTTGGGGTGGCGGTACCAGAACAGCAAGTCCGCAAAGCACCGGTGGACCATTCCAACCACCGCAGCAGCAACAAGCTCCGCCGCCGCAACAGCAGAGACAGTACAGCGCGTATAGTGCGGGAGCGTCCAATGGCGGCGGCGGTGGTGGTGGCTATGGTCAGCAACAACAGCAAGACTATGGACGAGGAGGTCGGCCGGGACTACCGAGTGGGCCAAGAGGAGGTGGCCTGCCGAGCGGGCCACGGATGCGGGGATAAGGATTATGCGGATTTACTAAGGTGGAAGTTACTTAATAGGATGTGGTGTGAGCTGTTTTCTTGCGTTGTCATTTTTGCATACATTCCTTTTCTTGTTTATAGCATAGACTGTTTATATGCATTTTGTCATTTACAAACCAAATTGAACTTCATCGTGTGCTTATTTCATGTGACAGAACAATTACCTGGTTTTCAACCCTACGATACTATCATATGTAGGGTTATGTCAACCGCAAACACCAATGTGGTATTCAGGCTTAGAGGTGGCTCAAGACGAAATGTCCCATGACGAGTATTTTTTTTCCTGTTTGCTCAGTGAACACGGCATTTAGTAACCTTCAAGCCCTGTTTTCTATATGACGTTGAATCAGCTGCTACAAAGCCAGTCACAATATATAGTGGGCTGATAATAGTTTTGAAGCTACGCCTTGAGACACATAAGGTGCCTGGATTTAGTGGGAGGCCGCTGACCTCATTAGAATATACTGCCGCCTATTTTGGGGATTGGAAGACGACCAGTAAGCCAAGATAAATCACGCGCCGTTTCCGTCTTTTTAATTTCTCTCCCTTCTTTGCTTAGTTAACGGCATATATTGCCATTTTTCTTCGAATCAACGTTCAGTATCATGGCGACCAAGAAAGATATCTCCCCGGCAGGGAGTTTTTACGCCATCAGTGATGAAGAGGATGGTTATGATACAGTTGCGCCCAGTGGGCCAGGTAGAGGGGTTAAGCTGATTAGAGCAAAGAGCAAGGTGAGTTTGGATATGACGTCACTGGCGCATCCCCATTCAAAGACTCAACTAACGACTATTGGGTTTACAGGTTTATATGCACCCAACGCCACAGGCTGCCGATAATGTCCCGGGGTATATTGCCTTGCTCCAGCAAAAGTCCGCCCCGGCAGACCGAGTGGCTGGCTCGTCGTTGACTGACGATGCGGTCTCTAAACCCCCGAGTTCCGATTATCTATTTGCTTGGGTGCCTGACTCATCTTTGGGCGAATTCAGAGATTCTTACCACAAAGCTGACATGTCCGATGATGGCCCAACATCGAGTTATCTAGT
This sequence comes from Huntiella moniliformis, assembly GCA_000712465.1. NCBI lineage: Eukaryota > Fungi > Ascomycota > Sordariomycetes > Microascales > Ceratocystidaceae > Huntiella > Huntiella moniliformis. The sequence goes on along the minus strand of JMSH01000002.1, from coordinate 45,695 downwards.
TACCCCGCCGCGCATAGTCACGGAACATCCCAGTACTGTCGGGGAATCTGCGTTCGCCATTCCATTAAGTGCGGTATACTCAGTAACAGTTAGACAACCAAATGCTGGTTTGTGGCACGGATCGGTCATTATCAACACCCGCTCAGGCAATAGTTTTCCGGCGCTTTTCTTCCATGACAATGAATGTCTGAGTACCACGCAGCAAAGAAAGAAGCGCACAAAAGATAACTTTGAGGTGTTTAGTCGTGGTGGCCACCTCTTTTGGGGTGGAGATGAAGTGATTAGATGGCTCAATGATGTTGTACATGTAGAGCGTGCGACTTCAGAGCCCAATATTCACCTCATTGAGCCGTCCGATGATGATCTATTCATTTTCAACAAGGACACCAAGAAGAACAAAAAGACTGCTGCGGAAGAGGCTGCAGATAAGCAATTTGAGCCCATCATCAAATTTGTTTCGGAGCAAGGCTGGAATATGTTGGCACAATTCAGTCGTGTTACCAACTTCGCGAAACGTACCGGACAAGCTATTCTTGATAACCCCAGAACTCCGGATCAGCTGCGGCGCTTTGTCGCCAATCCTGACATACAGACGCTGCAGGAGGAGTACGACAGTGCTCGCATTTATCTAGCGCGCTGGGCCATGACCGTGGCCGAACACAGTGAACGGGATAGAAGACGGCGTATCTGGACGGCCAAGGACGTGCAGGAGCTGGAGCGAACAGAGTTGGGTGACTTTGAACTACTTAGCGGGGTAAGTGGATTGTCATTTGCCGACCGGAGACAACCCGTTACCATAGAAGAGTGGGATAGCTTCTTTGACCCCGTCTCGGGAAGCTTGGCGAAAACGATTGACGAGGTCAAAGAGAGGATCTTCCACGGAGGCTTCGATGCCGAGGATGGGGTTCGTAAGGAGGCATGGCCGTTTATCATGGATGTCTATCCGTGGTATAGTACAGCGGACGAGCGCAAAGCACAGTTGGCATCCTTACGGGACGACTACCACCGCCTCAAGCAGGGATGGTGGGAACGACTAGATGGACTCGGCGGTGAAAGTGAAGAAGGAGAATGGTGGCGGGAACAGAGAAATAGAATCGGTAAGTCTTATCTTGCATCACCCACCGGAAGTAAGGCTAATAGGATCTGCGACATTTAGAGAAGGATGTCCACCGGACGGACCGTAACGTGGCCATTTTCCACGGCGATGATATCCCACATCCGGACCCAAAATCTCCGTTTGCAGATGTCGGAACTAACTTGCACTTGGAACAGCTAAAGGAGCTTTTGTTGACGTATAATGAGTACAACAAAGATCTCGGTTATGTTCAAGGAATGTCTGATCTTCTAGCACCCGTATATGCGGTGGTTCAAGACGATGCTCTCGCATTTTGGTGCTTCAAGGGGTTCATGGACCGAATGGAGCGAAACTTCCTGAAAGACCAGTCGGGAATGCGCACACAGTTGGTTACACTGGATCAACTAGTGCATTTCATGGACCCCAAGCTATATGACCACCTACAGAAAGCCGACAGCACCAACTTCTTCTTTTTCTTCCGCATGTTACTCGTTTGGTTTAAACGAGAGTTTGAGTGGGAGGATAATCTGAGGCTATGGGAAGCGCTGTGGACGGACTATCTGACAAACAGCTTCCACCTTTTCTTGGCGCTAGCCATTCTGGAGAAGCACCGTGATGTTATCATGAACCACCTTACGGCGTTTGACGAGGTGCTCAAGTACAGTAAGTTACATCCACCGAATCCATGGGTGGCCTGTCCTGAACACACGGACGGACAAACGGTTGGACTCGACGCCAATGAAACAAAAGCGCTAACATTTTCCTTTTTAGTGAACGAGCTTTCCTGCACCATGGACCTTAACGATTTGCTCGTGCGCGCCGAAAGGCTATTCAACAAGTTTCACCGTATGGTCGACGCTGTTGACAAAAAGACCAGCTTTCCTAAGCCACCGACATCCCCGACATCCGCGGCATCCACCGGAGCAAAGGACAAGGACAAGGCCGAACTAGTTGTTACACCCGAGTTGAGGAAATTGCTTAGTCGCAACGTTGAGGCGTTTTATGTGTCGGCCAGTAAGAGGAAGGAGTTAGCGAAGTGACTCGAGCGGTTCTTAGAAGGGTTCCTCGAGCGGCAGCATGAGGTCTGGGAAGCTTGCGGTTAGATGTTGGAGAAAGGGGGAGGATTCTATGCAGATGATTTGTGGGGGTTGGTTGGTTGGTCGAGCATGTTTTATGCCGTATGGATCTATGTTTTGTCTTTTGTTTCCGTCAATATCCCGGTTTGTTTGAATCTAAAACATTGTACAATATGCCATTTGATACACGCAACCCATGATAAACCCTAATATTTTGCGATGCCCCGCTGTGGGGTCTCTTTGAACTGTGGCCGGCCATTTCCCCTTCAAATCCGTTGATGACCGTCGCTTCTACCGAAATTCATGACAGAGTCACCTCCGACCCGGCTACTAATGACTCCCATGAAGAATATGCTAGATTCTTACTCATAACAATCGAGCTTAGGGTTACATTGATGTACTACGTTGTCTTTGCTTGTGCTTTGTTGATAAACCTCAACTACCGTATTGGGATTTGAATAAGGCGGACAACGGGGGACCTAGCTCTCACCTATCATGTAGCGTACGGACCGGGTCTTTGTCCTGCATGTGCACGAGCAAAAGAAATGCGAGGTGTAAGCAGGTACGCGCGCATAGATTGTAAGTAGCCCGAGAGGGTGGAAACGCCCCGCTGCTTGGTAAATGCCGGGTTTATGTTCCGGAAAGTAGCGACAAAAGCCGCAAATTTTTGGACGCCGCTTTGATTCGCCGGGGCGGGCGTTTGGAGAAGACACGGGAAGATGAGGCGAGACGACCACAGGGTCTTCTGGACTGGGGACGTCGGGATGGGGACTACGGGGTGGAAGTTGCAGCCGATGAGGCGGACCGTGGGGGGGAATGGGCACAGACGGGGTCGTGTCCCTTCCCCTCACCTGGTGGCGGGGTTGGATTACTGGACAGACTAGACAGACAGGAACAGCGGTGGTCCGTCACACACATAGCTTCATAGCTCCGGAGGGGAAGGAGGCGGGAAGAGCATGAGGGGGAAGGGAGACGCGGCTCATTCACTATTGAATGAATCTAGGGTGTTGTTTCTAACACCGTATGCATGAGTTGCGTCTTGGTCTTGGTGTTTCTAGAAGTTTTAGTCTAAGCGGGTTTGGGCCACCTTACCCGGGGGGCCGCTAAAGCTGGCGTGAATTTTTTACAAATCCAGTGGCCTGGGTTTCTAAATAGGCTCTGAAAAGGAATTTGACTAACAAGGGATCCATTTCTGTTTTAATCGTGCCTTTTCCTCGTCTTCAACGACTCTTTCCTGTTTCTTCTTTCTCATCTTTCATCTTCATCACACATATCCTACAACTACCCATTTCTACACTTGTCTAGTTACACACTGACAATTCTTGTTTATAACTGCCTTCTTTGACACATAGTCTCTATTACACAACATCTCGAGTCTCACAGGCCTCTACAACAGCAGTCACGAATAGACTACATACACATCTATCAACCGACAGGTTACCAGTACTTCAACCAATCACACAATTCAAACCTCCTTCACAATGTCCAAAGCTCACATTCTCACTTTCACTTGCCCCGACAAGCCGGGTATTGTGCACGCCGTCACGCGCATCTTTGCCACCAACAACCTTAACATTCTCAACCTTCAGCAATTCTCCGATCCCATGTCCAACCGCTTCTTCATGCGCGTACAGTTCGGTCCCACCGAGTCGACTGAGACTCTCCGCCCTCAGTTCGACTCGCTTGCTGCCGATTACCAAATGGATTATGACTTGCGACCAGTCGCCCAAAAGCTCCGCACTCTCATCATGGTGTCCAAAATCGGTCACTGCCTTAACGACCTTCTCTTCCGTGCTTCCTCTGGAAAGCTCCCCATTGAGATCCCCTGCATCGTGTCAAACCACCCCACGTATGCCAGTCTTGCTGCCCACCATGGTATCGAGTTCCACCACATTCCCGTGAACAAGGACACCAAGGAGTGGCAGGAGAACCAGATTCTCGACCTTGTTCGCAAGCACAACATTGAGCTCGTCGTGCTGGCTCGCTACATGCAGGTTCTCTCGCCTAAGCTGTGCCAGGTGATGAGCGGCCGCATTATCAACATCCACCACTCCTTCCTGCCCTCTTTCAAGGGCGCCAAGCCGTACCACCAGGCTTATGAGCGTGGTGTCAAGATTATTGGTGCTACGGCACACTTTGTCACGGCGGATTTGGATGAGGGACCCATCATTGAGCAGCGGGTGGCGCGTGTTGACCATGCGACAAGCCCAGAGCAATTGGTTTCTGAGGGATCTAATGTAGAGAGTCAAGTGTTGGCTGCGGCAGTCCAGTGGTATGCAGAGCGCAAGGTGTTCCTTAACGGGAACAAGACGGTCGTATTTTAGAACGGGTTCATGAAAAGGATGGGTTTCCGGTTAGGGAGGGTAATATCCTCTTGTTTTTTTTGTTTAATACACTAAGTTGTAATCTCATGATACATATGTAAATTTGCATTCACCTTTCAATGACCTCATTGTGACCGTTGCTAACCGGCCGTCGGTATCCGTCTCCGATGTCGCGAACATGACATGATGGTGGAGCCCATCGATTTAGCGCATGTGTGCTCTTGTGGGTATCATTCCGATGCCTATATACCCTGCAAGAAACATGTCAAAGGACTGCCGCAAGGGTTCTATAGAACGCCGGGCATCATGACATGAGAACATGACATGATATCTTAGTCGTACTCGTGTTAGTACTTCGTTTTTTTTTTCGGATATGCCAATGCAGGCACGATATCGGCACCAGTGTTATTAGTCAGTTAGGCTCTAGATGCAACGTAGACTCCTCTAAACGAGACAACAACAATACTACTCCGGTCCACAAAGCCCACCAACTAAGTCATCCAAATCCAAACCATCCCAATTCGTTAGTTTCCCCTGGTTCCCTCATCCCCGGTGTGACCTGAGAACGCACCCACCACCATCATCATCGTCTTATCTTATCTGTCACCGAACACAACCCACTGTACCAATCGCCAATTTCACCGCCTAAATATTTCTGCCGTCAAAATAACTTTTTTCCCATGCCATCCCAATCAGGACACCGCCCGCTTCCCCTTCGCACCCGCCAGCCCGCCAAAATTTTATCCCAAGCCGCAAATTACCTGTTACTATCTTTTATCAAAACTAGCTCATCTCCACCTTGATTTCCATCACCAAATCACTCCACTTACTACCCAAATACACACCGTCACCATGCATTTGATGTACACTCTGGACAACGAGGGCAAGCGCCTTTACACCCTCAAGAAGATTGTTGACGGCCATGTCACCAAGTCTGCGCACCCCGCTCGCTTCTCTCCCGATGACAAGTGGTCGCGCCAGCGCGTTACTCTGAAGCGCCGTTTCGGTCTCCTCATGACGCAGCAGGGTGAGTTTGATGGTCTTTGATATCACATACAGAGATGGCTTTCCAGCCATGTCGGGTGGTTCAACTATTGATAGGTAGATCTTGTGCTAATCAGTTTGTGGCGAATAGATGACAAGAGCAAGTTCAGCGTTATCTCCAAGTAGATACTCTGCGACTCCATATCCTGTTTTCATTTTCAGAGACCACGAGATGTCCTCGGCCCTGGCGGTGTGGTCGTTTTCAGTTGCGCCGTTTACTCGGCAGCCATCTGGTCTGAATAGCTGATACCGTCTTGCCATATCTTGGAAAATTCGACATGTCATGAGAACCTCACAGCTTGAGGACCTTTATTTTGCCGAGGATGTTTTCGCGATTCTCATTTTTGGGTCATTGTTTTGTTTTGTGCTGGGAATTCCCGTTACAATACCATTGGAGTTGGAGTTTGATTATTTCGTCTATTTTTTGGATGGCTTGTCTAAGAGGCCTTGGATCAATCAAAAGAAATCATGAACATAAAGCATACACATCTTCTCTTCTTCACATTATATCTCCGTGTTCAATGTATACAGAAAACAGTACTTTTATTAACCAACCCAAAACCTATAACCCAATGATATAAAGACCCAAACAAATAAATCAGTTTCTCCGCTTCTTGGAGTTAACGTTGCGACCCGCACCAACGCGAACCCGGCCAGTGGGGTTCTTTCTCTCGCCAGTCAAGATCGATGGCAAGTAATCCTCATCCATGAGATCTCTCTGTCTATTTCTCTGTCTCTCCTGGTTCGCCTTGATATACTCCTTCTGGTCTTCGGCGAGAACCAATTGACGACCCCACCCTTTGTGGCCACCATGTGTAACGTTCTTAGGCATCTTACCGTTAGAACTACCATGGATAGGCTTGGGGATACTGTAAACGTTTCCTCTGGTGTTCCACTGGAAGTTCTTCTTGAGGAACAGTTTGAAGGTACCATCGGCATTGGTTGCACACGATGTCCGGATCAAAGTGCTCTGGCCGCAGCGAGGGCAGAACTGCTTGGACATGTCCTTAGTGGTGGCAAAGCAGCCGTGGCAGCGAAGGATGTAGGTGCGGACAGTGGTGATACGGTGCATGCCAGAGGACATGATGTGAAGGCCAATACGGAGAGCGACGTTCTGCATGGCGAAATCGTTGGTGAGCAGGGCAGCCTCCATGAAGGTAACCTCCTCGGCGGGCATAGAGCCCTTCTCCTCATCCATACGCTTCTTGAGGTTTGAGGGGGTGATCCAGCCACCCTCATCATCGGACTCCTCGGCAGACGAGGGAGTAAGATCGGGCTCGTCGTCAAGGGCGGGGGTGGGTTCAGGGACCTCGGTAGTCTCAGTAGGCTTCACAGCATCCTCAACAGTAAGCTTTGAGAGCTCAGCAACAGGGACTTCGGTAACTGCCTCCTCGGAAGTAGGCTTAGTCTCCTTCTGGTGTCCCTCACAGCACTCCTTCTTCTCCTTAACAGCCTCCTTTGCTGGCTCATCCTCCTTCTTATCCTGGGGAGCAGCTGGTGGCACGTTAGTGCTAGTCAGGCTAGGATCTTTTCTTAATCTCTCATCGCCACCGTTTCTCTCGACATCCAACTCATACGCCAAAGCCAAAAGCTGCAAATCTGGCCGACTGAGAACCTCCAAATCACCCGACTTGCGAGCAAATTCCGAGACAAACTTGACACTGGCGGGCTTAGGAGTGCGCAGAGTTAAGAAGGGAATTAAGTTCTGAAGACGCTGACGGGTATGGACATCACGGACTTCCTCGATAACGCTGGGGATGATGACAAGCTGCTGAGCACGGGACATAAGAGTGCTGAATGGAGGGTCGTTCTTAATGAGGGGACCGGTATCGATAATGAGCGAGTGGATGGACTTGGGGGTTTCGGTGGGAGCCGGGACGGGAGCCGCAGTGGCGGCAGTTTCGGTGGACGCCATGATTGCGGTTTGTCGGTTGTTCGGGCTTGATGTGGTTGGAATATCTAGGTTTTCGTTTTAGTGACGTAGTGGAGGGGCAGTTGATATTGTGTTTCCGGGATTGAAAGGCGGGGCACAGATAAAGTGAAATTTTAGGCGATGCAAGCACTTAAATCGGAGCAACGGGCGAAATAAAGTGAAGAAATCTTTGGGGTTGTTATAACGAAATTTAAAGTAGATCTGACTATGATTTGATGGTTCTGAAATTGATTGTCTCGAGTAGTTCAAACGCAAGTACCATCTATTTTGACCTTCTTTTGTCGTTCTTTCGTCATGACGTCTGACAAATTCTGAAATTTTCTGTGCTAATTGGTGTGTGATAAGATAAGTACATTTGATAGGGTTAGTGGGGGTTTAGACTAACCTGCAAAAATACATGATCCCGATTCGGGCGTGTGAGACTTCATGATCCATCATGAACATGTCAAGTTGTCACCCGTATTCATACACGAACTTGTTCTCTTTAGACCCAACTTCTTCATGTGTCACAAACATATATACATGATTTAGACATCTCGTTACTAATGTTTTCTCACGTTCGTTGTTTAAGAGTTTTGTCTACACAAGTGTTTGTCATATTTGATACACGTTGATCGGGCGTATCGTGAACTTACATGGGCTTAAGCTGGTTAAACTCGATATGGATAAAGTGGTTTCTGAGACCCATTGTGTATTTTATCATTAATCAGGGATGTAGCCATATATTTAGTCGTCGGGGTAGACGCCACGGTCGTATGATGATACGTCTTCTAGACACCCCCAAGTGAAAGTCTGTTAACGGTCGGGCACGAGCCGGTACTCACACAATACTACCTCTTGGCTCTTTAAAGTACAGTTTTCTGGTCTTGGCGAACCTCTATGTACATGGCGACATTGCCTACATCACGGCACAGTTTATGACCACACCCTCGGATTTCTCAACTAAAGACCATAATCCGATAAACTGCTATGACGTTGAGGCTTGCGTCGCCGACGGAGGGCCGAAAGTAACGGATCAACAGTACTTGATAGAACTACGGACGCTATCCTTCCCAAACCGATCCCGTTAGCATCATCCTTTGCCACAGGAGCGCGAAGAACCCGTTTGTCAGTTCTTCTGGCGGCACTGGAACCAAATAGACCGCGTCAGCATGAAGCCTTTTGACCTTGATGGACTGCAACGAACAAAATCCTGTTGCCACTACGTCCTGCCGTGCGTAGTTTTCTTTGACGGGATCTAGACACCAGGGATCAACAATGGCCAAGTGGGTCCACTAAACCCCGGACTCTTCCCATGGGACGGTGATCCTAAAGTGAGCCGCCGAAAACAGAGATAACGACAAGTGCAACATACAGAGATCGATATCTATGGACGTAGATATATACAGTCTTGGAAACAGTAAACATGTGTACCCCCTACTGTGGTACCGATGTCGATCTCTTGGCGGTGCAGCCAAAAGGATATTTGGGGTGGCAATGGAAGGTTCCATAAAAAAGCAAAAAGACCCAGCTCCGCACGCAGCAATGTAGCGGTATCAACCGTGGATACGTTACTGTAAAGTGTGCAAATCAGTGATTTCGTAGCACCGATGACGACAATCATTTCGTCGGTTCTCTGCATGCATTTATTGGACCACCGGTCGAAGATCGACTCTGTCTCTCCAGACACCCCACCCCCTTTCGTGTTACTGCCGTTCTGGTACTTCTAGGGATGTTTGAGTTGCTGTGGAGAACGGTCCGCTTTCTCATTTCTGTCGGCTACTGGAATTTTGGGGAAACAAGGGAGGAAGACAGCTGTCCGGTTCCTGAAGTTTATAGTGTCTATGGGGTTTATAGGCGCGAGTCTGACGTCTTAGTGGTGGTGGGGTAAATACTTTGTTTGGCTGGAGAATGCAAAAGTGCAGGGTCATGAAGAGGATGAGATGAGGGGTCGGTCGGAGCCGTGATGTCCAAGTAGGAAGGTGTTCATTGACAAGTTCGTGACGGTAGTTTCAGACAACATGAGAGGGACTCTGGAGAAAAGAGTTATTTATGATCAGTAGCCAATCAACCCGCGTTGTCCCGAGTGCAGTAGACTGACTGTAACGTGTGTTAATACGAGCAGTCATGACGAGATCAAATCAGTGGACATGGATCGACAATAGTTCCGCAGATCACGTTCCCATATCCCCGTAAAGAGTCTGGACACCGAAAACAGAGGAGGTCCCGACCCCGTAGTCGCTCTCAGTTACGATAGGAGATTAAGGCGACTAAATTATCAGGAAGATCTTCAACAGTCTCATAGTTTTCGTAGATATGGCGTTGGTGAGTTCCATTAAGCAGGGCGTGTGTGAATATCCGGAGTTGCATCAACGAGCGAGATTCCGGCACCGGCACTAACCCGTTGTGTCACTTGATAAGTGGGTAAGAAGGACTAAAATCTGCAGACATACGGGTCCTACACACTTGTTTGTTTCCGGTGCTTCGTTTCGCACCCCTCAAGCTCTGCATGAACAAGTGATTTACATATTCCTTCCAACTACCATAAACCACGAAAACATCACCAACAGCTAGTTAACAAATTACATTATGATACCACCCTTTAGACGCAAGACGGAAGGTGCGATGCATTCAACCTTCACATGTAATAATCCCAATGTAGAAACTGCCATAGCTCTTGACGAAAAGTTACTGATATGAACGTCCTGTTACGGGACCTACCGACTGGACCCTGCTCTGCAATCTTGATTGGCCCGATTTAGATACTGGAGGGAATACTTTTCTCAGCGGAGATTAAGGTTGCACTGCCGACGAAAGGTCGTGGGCTGGATAACCTTAATCGTAGTGATACGGTGGTCCGAGATAGGAAGTTGCAGTAAGTCAGTTTTTTTTTCGCGTGTAACACGGGGATATATTTCGATAAATATCTTGGAAAGTGAGACCACGAAAACTTCATGATACTAATGATTGATAATGAAGCTTTTTGAAGCTGTTGACGTCAAGAGAGCTCACGATAACACACACGCCAACCCAGCATCCTTCCACCCAAGTCACTTTTTGTCTAGGGCAAGGATGCAATTACACAGCATGGGCACCTGCCTTTTTTAGAATCTAGCATATGTACCAATCAGAGACGTCAAAACACATCCGTTTTGGCATGAAGAGTTCATTTTTGACTAGGGCTTCTTGAAAGCTTAGCATAGACGTTAAACAGTGCTTGAGCTGGTTCTATTGTGTAAGTTAGAAATGCTATGCATGTAGAAAAAAAACAAGGGAGGCCTGTTTGACGGGCTTGTTTGGTTGTTTGTTCGGGATATAACCAGACGGGAGGAATGATTATGTGGCTCAAGTGGGATTGACTCGGTCGAGGGCGAGTTACGCACGGGCAATCTATGTATGGGAACAACAACTGGGCTTTGGCTTGACTGCATATCCAGACTTCTCAAGGGAGTGCCAGCGGGGTATCTGGCCCTTGGCTACCATTGAGAAAAGAACTTGTGTTGGCCGGGGCGTGCTGGTAGGGGTGGCGAGAGAACAAGGCGTGATGGTCGTGATAGACGAGAGAATCTTCATGATGGCTTGGCTGGCACAGGTGGAATATGACAGTTAGTTACGTCAACGGGCGCACACGGGGGTATCGGAGTTTCCTGAGACTGTATACATAGGTTTTGTGAGTCGGGCGTGATTCTACGAAGGCGAGTGTATGTTAAACGAGTTTGCATAGTAACGTTCTTTGGCAATGTCGACATAGTTTTGTGTAGATGAGTAGAAAGGCCCTCGGTTGCGACTTCGGCTATTTGCTTCAATCATAACGTCATGGTGTAGATGTATGTTTCGCACGTAATCGATGAGCCGTCTCGAAAACCAACTAGTCAGAAATGCCAAGAGTTGCCACAATTATGTTTCACCCGAAGAGCCTCTCTCTCGCGATGCTAACCATTCACAACGCACCGTTAAGCTTTCAACAATGGGAAGCTCTTCTAGCTCGTCAACCCTACAGTGGACCATTCGCTTGGGCTGCCCGAAATATGTAAAATAATGCATACAGCTGTGACAATAGTTCTAATAACTGTCAGCTTTGTTTATCGATAACTTATCTTAAAAGCTATTTTCAACTTGAACCGAATGAAACGACGGGAGCTCGATACCTTTTTCAGAGCCGATTACAAGAATAGCTCTTTTCCCGAGACAAATGCCCGGGTTGGATGCCGGAGAGTTACCGGAAGGAGCAACTAGAGCGGATTCCCGCAGATACTGAATGGGAAGGAGAGACATGAAGATAGTGATGAGAGTTACGAAAGCGGAAAAGCCTTGCGAAGTCTGTTGTCTGGTTTGTTGATGTTTGTTTTCCTTTTTATTTGTATTTTCATGTGGCGAGTAGTTCGCATGTCTGGGTATGTTGTTTTTATGACGCTGTGCAAACTAAATCTATGTACACAAACAAACGAGTGAAGGGCCAACAATCGAGACACTTGCACAATTGAACATGTCAAACGGGTTAAATGCCACATGGTCGGTCCCTATGTTCATGAACTTTATGGTAATCCTGTTCCCTCTCGGCTCGGCTATGAGAGACATGAGACAACTTTCCCGACTTGTCTATCTTAATGTCGATATCTATTCAACGGTTATCTCTGATGTCATCAAGAACAATTTTTCATCAACTAAAACTTCCGATCAATCTCGATGTGGTAATAAAGTAAACATAGAGCTAAGACCATTTAAACGCCTAGGTTACTCGCGGGAGGTTGTTAACAACCGACTATTCCCTGAGAAGAATAGAGAAAACAACACAAAAGTGCTGAAGGCTTAGCATTGCCACTTTCTCTCTTGGGTATCACAACCACGAAGTACTGCTTGAAGTCATTTCCGAAATCTTCCATATAGAATCCTACAGTTATCGATTATGATATCTGCGCCAGCTTTAATCGTATGCCACAGCCTTGCGTGTTTTAGTTTGTCGACTAGATAGAAAATAACGAAAACTCCTTCGGGGTTCGCGGGTAAAAAAAAATTACGTCGATTCGACCACGTCAAAAATAGGTTGACAAAAGACCTTTGTCGTTGTTTTCACTTGCCTGTCATGATTACTTTTCCGGCAAGATGCAACAACACCCCGTCTGACAGTTTTGACACGGCCGTACGCTTTCAATGTAGAGAAAACCTCTCGGTTGCCTATAGTAGCCCTGTACTTCACCAATGGCCAGATCACATACGACTGAACGAGTATCTTGGCATACGTTAATGTGGAGGCTCTATGGTAGCTTTTTTCTTGGTTTTGCAAGGAAAACCTCTGATGGCCATGTTAAAACGAGATACGACAGCCATAGCGTTTGACATGTCATGGCGACAAACCACTGTAAATCGATGCCTAGCTGCCGGCCACGGGAGAGCCAAGTATTTTGGCAAGGTTTGGTCAACCTGCCATTTTCAGTGCTGTAAGGACTGAGCGCAATATGGCCAGTTGACTTCAACGTCCGTTCTGGAATGCCCGGGGGACATCGGACACATCGGTGCCAGTGCTTTCTTAAAAACTCAAGTTAACTCTGCCGATCTGCAAGACCACTGGCATCAGAGGCTCAACTATAGCGACGTAGGCATATTTCTCTTCGCTTCGTTTTACTGACATAGTTGTGTATCCCTGTCGATAAGTGATCGCTTTCGGTCACACCCCTAGGGTGGCGATAATATCGTAGTCAGTTTTCGAATTCTGCGATGACGAGAGGGGTGTTTTCTTGGTCGAATAGAGACGTCGCTAGTTAGGGGAGATGGACAAGGGAATGGCAAAAGAACCGTTCTTAATAACACCCGCAAGCGGTGAGATCGGCCACACCCCCCCTTAGTGCATTGTGGGTGAGGCGGGACGTGGGCCATTGTAACGACGGGAGAAGGTATATAAGGTTGTCCAAGACGATCTTCCATGATGTATTGTCTTTGGTAAGTCAACGCCAAGATCCTCGGCTTCATCATTATTGTCTCTTCTTATGTGCTGAGATTCAAGTAAGTCATTTAGACTACATATAGTCTGCCATGGTCCGTTGACGGATCATACAGCTGCCAACATGCTTAGGAATATCCAGACTAACCACGTCCAGACACTGGCTCTCTGTCGCCATACTCATTAATTTTTCATAGCATTCTGTTTCAGTCTGCCTTAATTTCATCATCATGTCATCACACACATTCACCTCCCTCCAGACTGCTGCCATGCAGATACAAGAGGACTCAGATTTGTCCCTCTGGAACGCATTCACTACCCTTCTTAAGACATCTCCTTCATCATCATACCCACCAACACAGACGCTCCTTCGTCTTTATGGTGCTCTTACTATTCGCCTCCCAGACTCATACAAGGCCTCCATCTATGGCCGCAACCCAGACCCCAAGATCGCTTCTGGTCACGCCGACGTGATCAATTTAATTCACTCCAGTTACCACCACTTTGGCGACCTCCTCCCACAAACCAACGATGTGGCTCTTCACTGGCCACGGGATGCTCGCATCCTCGCCCACTCAGATCTCAAGCGTTTTGTCACAAACTTTACTTTGGGCCTTTTGCCCGGGCCAGATGGCAAAAAGCCAATGGTGGCAACTGCCATCATGAACGGCCCTGGTCTCGCAGTGGCAGCGCTAATGATCACCAGCAAGTATTTTGGTGCTCCAGTTACCCTTTTGGGTGGTCAAGGTCAATTTATGACCGAGCTCGAACTTGCCGGTGCCAAGAACATCCTCACCACTCCAGAAATTTTCGCCGAATATGATATGGCTAGTATGGAGAACGATGGCTACAAGGTCTTCATTATGGACCTGAAGACATCAGAAACTGCCGGCGAGGCTACTTTGATCATCACTGATGCTGCTGGCAATGAGATCCCCCAAGATGGTGCCGGTACCCCACCAAACCGTGGTACCGATAATGCCATGCTTCTTTTCACCAGTGGTACTTCTGGAAAGAAGAAGCGGGTTGTTCTTACCTCACACATGCTCATCCAGGGCGCTATTCAAGTACAAGACAGCTGGGGTCTCACAAAAGAGGACATGTGCCTCAACATGATGCCCTTATCACATGTGTAAGTTATCTCGTCACACCTATCATCTGTACTACCATTCTAACATACACTATAGCGGTGGCCTGGTAAGAAACATTTTCGCGCCAATGATGAAGGGTGGTTCAACAGTTTGTTGCCAAGCCTATGAGGGACAATTGTTCTGGGAGATTGTCGATAGACTGCGGCCAACGTGGTACTATGCTGCCCCCGTTATCCACGACCAGACCATCCGGTTGTGCCCTGATAAGCGGCTCTTCGAGAGGGCTAATTTCCGCCTGATCTGCAATGCTGCCGGTGCCCTGGTCCATTCATTGGCCGAGACCATCCAAAAGACTTACGCACACACAAACTGCATTGTTCTGCCAAGTTACGGTATGACAGAGTGCATGCCCATTTCCACACCACCATTGGACTATCGGTTGGAGAGAAGTGGCACTTCGGGTGTAAGCACTGGTGTCGATCTTACTATTTTGGACTGCAACACATGGAAGCCAGTCCCTGTCGGTCAAGTTGGTCAGATTTGTGTTCGTGGTGACCCCACATTCCCGGGCTACTTCACGGAAGACGGGCGCTTTGACCGATCTTGCTTCACCGAGGACGGTTGGTTCGATACCGGTGACATGGGTTACCTTGATGCCGATGGCTACTTGTTTATTAATGGTCGTAGCAAGGAAGTTATTAACCGTGGCGGTGAAATCATTTCGCCTTTTGAGATTGAAAATGTCATCACCAGCATTGCCAAGGATCCTCAGTCGCCTCTTCACGGCAGAGTTACCGGCTCCATGGCCTTCTCGGCCCCACATGCTGAGCTTCAAGAGGTTGTCGGTGT
This sequence comes from Huntiella moniliformis, assembly GCA_000712465.1. NCBI lineage: Eukaryota > Fungi > Ascomycota > Sordariomycetes > Microascales > Ceratocystidaceae > Huntiella > Huntiella moniliformis. The sequence goes on along the minus strand of JMSH01000002.1, from coordinate 30,386 downwards.
TGTTCTGCAGACTGCCCCCGGAACGACCAGAATTGATCTCAAGATGCTTCACCAGTGCCTTAATGCCCACCTGCAGCCTGCCAAGCTCCCCTTTTGCATTGTCTACATGGACGATTTGCCCAAGAACAACAACAAGGTTATGCGCATCAAGTTTGCTCCTCGCATCGGTCTTCCTGAGTTGTCCGACAAAACCCCCTACCTAGCCCGCCACTGGGAGGCCGATTGCCCCCCTGCCAACACACCTCTGTCGGTCAACATTGACGGCCGCCAGTGCCCCGTTAACACCGACGAGGTCACTGAGATTCTCAGACAGCACCTTCCTCCCCTAGAGGTTGATGTCTGGTCGCATATCGATCCTGAGCGCGGCGCTGTGTCGTCGGTTATTGCCCCGGCTAGCCCTTTGACTCCCGTTTCGCTTCCCCGGACTGATAGCACTCTTACCCTTACCGAGTCGCCGACATCAGGGGCTATGACTCCTGCCTACTTTGATCGGCCTGCCCTGAAGACTTTGCACAAGAGTATGAGTTCCTCTCTTCTCAATGTCATGCATGCCTACATGGTGCCCCAGGACTTTCACTCGCTTGATTCGCCTTTCCCTCGTCGTAAGGGTAGCGGATACCTTGACCAGGAACTACTCCTCGTAATGGTTGAGAAGGTCAAGAGAGATCAGGAGGCTGAACTCCTCCAGACTACCTCTGGTCAGATCCTCAATATCACCGCGCGCTTGATGAACTGCAACGCCGATAACCTTAAAGCCAGCGACCGCTTTATTGACATGGGTGTCGATTCGATGGCCATTGGTGCTCTTGCTGCCAAGCTTCGCGACGAGTTCAAAGTTCCTATTTCCTCAGCTCTTATCTACGATGGTGCTTCTGCTTCATCCCTTGCCGAGTACATTGACGAGCAACTCAACGGTGGCGGTGACCCTGCCATGTCTATCCCCGGTGCTCCGTTGCCAGAGGTTGGAAAGACTCACTCGTCTACAAACCCATTCCTCCTTCTGGTGCAGCTGTTCCCCCTCGGTATGGCCTACCCAGTTCGTCGTGCTCTCCAGTGGACTATCTTCTTGATTCTGATGTCTCTTTCCGAGAAATGGATTACATCCCACTATGTAGTCGGGCGTCTGTTCAACCTAGTCGTTTCCATCACTGTGGCCAAAATTGGTATGCAGATTATGTGCCCTATCCTGGCCATTATCTGCAAGTGGGTTATCATCGGACGTTACCGTGAGGGTCTCTACCCCATGTGGGGTCTTTACCACACTCGCTGGTGGCTCACCCAAAAGATGTTAGCTGTTCTTGGTCGTGGTATTTTCAACCACACTAACTTTACTCTGGCTTTGTACTACCGTCTTATGGGTGCCAAGATTGGCAAGAATGTCACTCTCAAGCGCACTGTTCTTCACGAGTTCGATCTCATTGAGATCGGTGACAACGTCATCTTGGAGAAGACTCGTGTTCGTCCTTTTGGTGCCGAGCGGAACACAGCTATGTACCTTGGTCGCATCCAAATCGGTAACAACTGCTCCTCTGGCCACAACACCACTATTGCCCCCGGTGCTGTGATTCCTGATAACACTCACTTGGGTCCCGGCTCCTCGTCTTACGAAATGTCCAGTGCCCACGAGGATAACTACCTCCAGCTTATTTCCCACACTCCTGGTGCTCACTGGGCTCTGGTTCCCTTGATTCACATCCTCCACTTTGGTTCGTGGGTCATGTACCTTGTGCCTTGGTTAGCTTCTCTGGTTGGTCTCGTCATGGAGCCCCCTATTAGAGAGCCCGGCTGGAACAGCATTTTCATCATTGTCCACTGGTTCGCCAATCCCAAGCGTGTAGGCTGGCATTTCCTGGCTATGTTTGCGCAGTCTGTTGCCTCGCCTATTCTCGTCCTTGTCTATGGTATCGTAATCCACCAGATCATTACTCTCTTCATGGGCCCGCTTAAGCCTAGCCCCGTCGCGACTCGCAGCAATGCCGACAAGTTCCGCATGCAGCTTATGCGCACTCTGGTCCCTATGAACTCTGTCCTCAAGGTTACGCAGATGCTTGGTGGTCACTATGAGACGACCTCCGTTATCATGCGCCTGCTTGGCGCCAAGGTTGGCAAGCGTGTCTACTGGCCCGGTACTGGTCCTTCCATGACCGACTACCCTCTTATCCAGGTCGGTGATGACGTCGTCTTTGGTTCGCGCTCGCACCTCCTCACCTCTGATGGTATTGGTTCTGAATACATCCGCATTGGTGCTGGTAGCATGATTGCTGATCGTGTTGTCCTCCGCCCTGGTGTTACCGTCGGCAAGGGAACTGTTATGGGCTCGGGTGCCTGCACCATTCGCAACGGCATGTACTACGATGGTCAAACCTACGCTGGTTCCAAGGACGGTAACTGTTCGCCACTGAACGCTGCTAGTGAGGCTGCCGCCAGAGAGAGATATGAGAACTCGGAGAAGACTTCTGACTCTTTGATGCATCTCACACCTATGGATGTCGCTTACTTAGATGGTACCGACAAGAAGTCGCCTATGGTTGACGAAAAGCGTGGTTCTATCTCTGGCGACTCGACTATTTCTGGCGGCTCAGTTACCCCGGTTGATGTTGGCCCACGCACTCCTTTCGGACGTGCCTTTTACAACAAACAAGCTCCCTTCTATGTGTTCCCTGAGTTCCTCATTGCTTCCTACTCCATCTTCTTCACCCTCCTCACCAAGTTCTTGTGGAACCTTCCCACCGTGGCTGCCCTCCAGATTGCCGATCACATCTACAGACACAAATCTGCCTGGCGCTTACGTGATGGCCACTTCCACTTGCCTTTCATGCTTGGTCTTGTCTGTGCCTGTACTTGCTTCTTCATTGTCTCGTGCTGCATTACAGTGTTCTTCGTCATGGTTGTCAGTAAGTGGATTATTATTGGTAAGCGCCGCCCTGGCAACTATGATTGGGACAAGAGCAACTACTGCCAGCGCTGGCAACTCTACCTTGGTCTGGAGAGACTTCGTCGCCAGTGTATTCACGGTCACGGTATTCTTGGTCTGCTTTCGGGAACTCACTTCCTTGTCGTTTACTTCCGGGCTCTTGGTGCCAAGATTGGTAAGGACTGTGCTCTCTTTGCGGGTGGTACTCCTGAGTTGTACTTTACTGAGCCTGACCTGTTAACTCTGGGAGACCGTGTGACTGTTGACGACGCTTCTCTGGTCGGCCACATTAACTCTCGTGGCAAGTTCGATCTTAACCCTCTGTCAGTCGGTGACCGGTCAGTTCTCCGCGCGGGATCCCGTCTGCTTTCTGGTTCACACATGCGTGAGGACTCGTGCTTATTAGAGCACACTCTGGTGATGGGTGGTGAGACGATTGATAAGGGTGTTACCATCCAAGGATGGCCTGGTGAGATTTACCGGAAAGAGAGAGTGCCATGGGGTCTATGGATCTCCAATGTTGGACAAGAAGCCGGCATGCAAATTATTGAGGATGTTAAAAGACAAGAAGAGTTTTGGAGTGTCAGAGACGAGGAGATTAGAGTTTCTCGTCTTTCAGAAAAGAGAGATTCCCGGTCATCAGGGTCTACAGAGGTGGGAAGTGTTTAACCATTTTTTGCATATTTCATATTTCCTAGAGTTTTCATTTTCATATTTCCTAGAGGTTTTATTTGGTATTAATTTGCATTTTTTGATTCAGCTGTTCTGTTTTTCCAGTCCTTATCAAATGTCTCCATGTCTAAACCCAAATATCATCAGTCACTCTCTTCCCTTCTAAAAAGTCCTTTACACTGCCGTAGTCTCGACAGACATGCACGGCATCCCAACCGTCACTTCCTCCTCTATATCCCTCTGGGAATGTGGTCTCGGCACCCTCTAGCGCAGTATCTGCCGTGCATAATAGGGATTGTCGGAGATAGTCGAAACAACTGGTGATTTCCCATTGTGCGGTGATAAGTGGTCTGTTGGTAGATAACCGAGCATGGGCGTTCATGATAACGTAGAGGCAATGTAACTGGTGTGTTACTGTCGTGGTATATACAGTATTGTTATATTCCGGAAGTGGTGTAGGTGGATTCATGATTTCTTCATCCGCAGGAACCTGGATAAAACCCATACCGCCTAGTTAACGTTAACAAAAATCCAAAATAACCAAGACAAAGAACAAAAAAAAGACTCACGTGGAACAAGTGAAAGCCACGCCTGAGAAACCCTCTTCGTGAAGAAATCCTCCCAATCAACCGGGACATATTCCTCGGCCCGCGCAAAGCGAACAAGGTGATTCGAGAACTTGGGGATGAACCCTGTGACATCGGCGGCTAGATCCGTCGCTGGTGGTAGTCTTTGTATGCGTGGGTTAACCGCCAGAATGATGATTATGAAAATGAGAATGCCGTCGAATATGTAATGGAGTGTTGGGAGGTATCTTCGAAATGACTTTTTAGGTGGTAGGATTTCGAGGTGCAGTGTCTCGGTGATGCCCGATTCTTCCCCGGCGGGAGTACCCGGGGTGGACCACGAGGTTATGAGTGGGATCTTTGTTGGATCGTGTGATGACATGTTATGTGAAGAATATATGTTTGTATGTAATAACCAACAAACAAGAACACTCCCGAGCGGTCCGCCTTGGCGATGCCGACATCTTATATACAGGTGCACCAAGTCCTCTCTTTTCTCCTCCGTCCTGCCTGCTTACGACCACGGAGCTCCGCCCGTCTCGAAACCCTTCTATAATACTTCCATCCCCGTCCAAGCGTCCGCCCTTTCAATAAGACGAAACTTTAATGATCCGCCCCAAGCCTCACTGTCAACCCCTGGCCAACTTACCAGTGATCCCCATATTCGCCAAGGACGCGTAAGACCTGTTTGATCGCCCCAGCGACAATCTCGAAACATCAGTCCGAAAAATCGGGTTAATTCATGATATATCAGAGGTCTCGACATTTCTTGTTTCACCGTCAGTTATTAGATGGGAACGTTCCTGATCAGGAATCATTGATTATCTATCTATTCAGGGAAACCTACTATTTCCACATATAGGAAAGGTCGGGGATGTTACTGATTATGTCTAATATTGCCTGGCGATCGTCAGCGCTTACGTCGGCGTCAGCCTTTTCATGCGACGGCAAAATTTCCACATCTAGAACAGTCGTCTCTTTTGTGACGATGACAGGTGTTTTATCATCTCCTGTTCCTGACACTGCAAACATTGGTAGGGCGGTAGCCGCAGTATTATCTGACGCGGAACTCTCTGGCTTAGCGAAACCCCATTCATCGGTGGCAACAACGGCAGTAGAAAGCGGCGACGGTGTGTAAGCTCGATTACTAGGATGGCCCGGGGTAGTTGCTGACGGCGGTACTTGGAGACTTAATGGGGATGGGAGTGGTAGATGCGGCTTTGGAGAAAGTGACCGTGGAAGAGAGAGAGATGGCGATGTTGAGCGGGAAATTGTGAATGCTGGTGAAATGGGGAAGCCAGGTGTCCGTGGAGAGGAAGTTACGGAGTGTGTTGGAGAATGTGTGATTGGGAATGTTGGTGGAATCGGTGGCAAGGTAATTGGTGATGGAATTTCACGAGGAGATTTGGGAGAGAGTGGTGGCTCTGGAGCTTTCGATATGGTAGGTGAAGATACCATTTCACCCCACTCATCATCATCCTCTTTCGAAACCGCCGCAACAGGCGTAACAGGATCTGCCACAGCACCAGGAAACTCCACAACCAGGCCCTCCCCGCCAACAGGCGAAGCCACCATATCCCCCCATTCATCTCCGTCATCTCCCCATCCACCAACATCGCCCTCAATAGCCGCCGGAACTACAATCACAGGACTCTGTATCGGACTAGTCGCCGCTGGAGTTCCACTACTACCTCTCCGGTCCCCTTGTGAAACAGACACTGAAGAAGCTCGACTATGTGACCAGCCATCCAAACTAGGTCTTGGCAGGGAGACCGCTGAAATGGACGGTGCGGGAGATCCCGGTGGGTCGAGAGGCGTGGTGGGTGTCATATGGAGGGACATAGGTCTTTCCTTTCGAGGGGTAGTTTCTCCCCGGACTATCTCGTCGATAGATCCGACTGAAGCTCTAGGAACATGCATACTTCTTTCCAGTCCAGCAACAGCCACAGAAAGAGGTCGTTGTGGTGTCTTCTTCTCCTCTTGTGCCCTATTCAACTCCATTCGTTCCCTCAATGCCCCAAGATTCACAGGGTCATCAACCGATGTCTCGTTCCAACTAAACATCTTAACCATGTCAGTTTTCACCGTTCTAAGGCCACCAGACTCGCCTTTTAAAACCCGACCCGCCGAACTTCCCTCTTCCATCCACCGACGGACAATTTTGACCGTCTCTCTTTGCATCTCCGTGCCCTGCCACCGCACATGCTTATACCGCGGGTCATCTTCCATCTGATGCCTCCGAACAGACCCATGTCTAGAAACTCGCAACCAAAACGACCGTTCAGCCTGTGTAGTAAAACAGTCATACATAGTATCCGGCGGACTTTCCCTCTCACCAGTCGGTTTAATCTCCAGGCTCTCATTGAACTTGGCTAATAAGAGAGCGTCATGTTCATACTTGATTAGGGTTTTGTAGTCTGGGACTGGCGGCCGGGTAATAGACACATGACGTGAATGTGGTGGAATTGAAGCTGGTGACGCAGGTAGTTGAATGTTTCGTGGAGACAGGGGGTTCAATACTGCGGCGGAGATGGCAGGTGGCGGAGTTGATGGTCGCTGTGAGACTGGAATTGTGTCAAAGTCTAAAGCTGAAGTATCTGCTGACGAAATCATCGGGCCAAAATCGTCGTCGTCGTCGAAGCCATCATCGAATTCTTCGTCTAGTGGACCGGCCACTTCGGCTTCTTGTGGTGTTTCTTGGATAGTCTCAGGCACATTTGTGCTGTCGTCTTGCTCCGTAAAGTGCGTCGCCTCTTCCTTTTGCTCATTATCGTCCTCCTTGACCTCCTTTTCGACTTCCACATTAAGATCTTCTGTCGTTTTAACGACCTCCTCTCTCATTTCTTTTTCGACATATCCAGTAACGTCATTTTTCAAATCTTGCACAATCTCCCCCTCATCTTCGGAAAAGACCTCTTCTTCGGTCTCTTCTTTTAATCCCACCTCCATGTTCTCCTCCGCTTCTTCCGTGACTTCCTCTTTCACCTCCATCTCCGCAACGTCCATCTTCATCATCTCTTCAAATCCCTCCACAGCCTCTCGTACTCGTTCTCTCTCTCCAAACCCCAAATCTACTTTCTCCCTTCCTCTTTCTCTTTCACAATCTCCTTCTTCCACTCTTTCCGCCTTCCTAGCCACCCCCTCATACAAATTAACCAACGACAAAACTCTAGACGAAGCCTCCGACGTCGCCGGTGATGACCCGCGAGTCTTCCTTACAAATAAAGTTTCCTCTTCTCTCGGCGGTGATAAACTGGTGAATTTGGGCGCTGAAATAATGTTGATATCGGGTGTTGAAGCCGCGCTGGTTGGTGGTGGATCGGTATTTGTTGTGTCCGTGGGACTGGGTGTAGATGCCGGTGATAGTATTGGTGATACTGTGTCGGGTAGTTGAGTTGGAGGTTCCGGGTCATTTTTCGGTGATGGTGGTTGTTCGGGAACTGGCTTGGCCAGCTGTGCTTCAACGAGTGTCATTTCTGGCTCTTGCGCTTCAACCACCTCAAAGACATCTTGTTTCGCCTCCACCCTCGGAGACCCCTCCGGTGTATAAAACGGCCCCGTAACACCCGCCCAAGGATCCAACATCCCCCCGTTCGTCCCCGTCTTCTCCTCCGTCTCCTCTTCCACAAAACTCGCCTCCTGGATCTCCACCTCAGGCCCTTCTACCTCTTCAACTTCCGCCTCACCAACCCAATCGCCGAATCCCTCTTCCTCTACTCCCCACGCTCCCGCCCCGCTCAAATCCGGACCTTTCGCCGCGCCCAGCGCTGCAAATGGGTCTACATCGTGGTGTCTATATGGAGATGGCGTGCGCGAGGCGGCTGCCCATGGACTTCCCCAAGGATTATCCATTACTGTCGTGGCATCTGCCTATGTGTGTATATATGTATGTATATCGTAGAATCGCTCTAGTCGTGTTCTCTCGTTCGTCCGTGTGTGTGTGTAGCGAAGGTCTTTCAATGATCGTCGAGTATATCGTCGTTACCTTTCTCGTCTAAATCTATTCGTGACTCGTAATATCGTAAAATGCTGTACTGATAATGCAACAAAAGAATACAAGAAGCGCCGTCATCCACAACTGTCATGTACATATACATGAAAGTAACCCTTCTATATCGATTCCCTCTCCACCATCGACTCCTCTTCTCGGCTCTCCCAAATCCAGCCAAAGTTCAAGCTCAAGCCCCTGGGCCCTTTCCCCCCGTCAAAAGCAGGGATTCCAAATAAAGTTTCCGACAGATAAACCCGAGAACTTCACTTTATAAACCCATATACGAAGACACAAAAAGTGCTCATATTTCAAAAAGTCAAGCAAATCGTGAACAAAGTGCTAAAAATAATGAGCACATTTCAACCTTTCTTGGTATATAAATATCTCCTTCCCTCGAGGCGCACTTGTACAACCATTCAACCAACCCTCGACTTCCTTCTGCCGTCTTACAAAATCCGCCCTAGAAATCCGCTCCGAAACGCCACCTCCATTTTTGACCCATGTGGCGTCGTTGTGTGCTCCTAACCCTACCCGTGACCGATGATCCTGACGATCCTGTCCTGCACGTTGAAGATCGAATAGGATTCATGGAACATTCACTACAAGCCTAATTACACGAATAATTAGATTATTAAGCACAACCATAAAAGCATGATTGAGAGTTACTTTCATCAGCCCGGCTAAAGCTAGTTAATGTTTTCGAGTGACGAGTTCTTATCAGTCACGTCTCATTCACATATAACCCACGCTGGATACTACCTAGAGATCATCCATCTATCTGCAGAGTTGAACCACGTCCACGTAGCAAAGAAGTACCAAGCTGATATGCAATGCATGCACATCCGGTACGCCTTCCCATGCGCATCTAACCACCAGCGCATCTTCCGAGCCCAACCACGTTATGTGCGGCTCCTAAAGAACTTGTCGGCCAAACCTGTAGTCAATAGAACTTTCGCCCGGTCAACCTTCCCTGTCCGCACCCCCAGACGCCAGTGCCATCTGAGAACCCAAGCAAGCAAGTCTTATCTTGGATTATCAATCAACATGAACTGCCCAAATCGCAGAACCAATGTCGTCAAAGCACTTCATATTCTTTTCAACTCACAACTATCTTCACTCTTTTTCATATCCATAACTCAGTAGTCACATACAATTGAATATCGTCATATGTCTACAGTCATGGATTCCTCTTATTCCACAGATACCGACTCATTGGCAGTCACTAAGCCGCTTGACTTGTCTCATCACTTGTCGCAAGTCACTAAGCACCGGCTGCCTTCCCAGATGAAGGCGTATTATAAGTTCTTCCAAATCCCAGGTATCGGAAACCTTGCCGGTGGTACGTCTAAAACGATTATGCATCTCGTTAAAGCTGTTTTGCTGACCCACACTACCAATAAAAGGCCTGCCGAATGTTAGCTTCTTCCCTTTTGATACACTCGAAGCGCAAACGGCCCCACCTACCCGTTGGACACCATCTGCTCTAGGTTCGATGCAGAATCCAACTGATATCGAGAGCTCACATATCACTATCCCCAAAACGTCATCTGAGACCGATTTCAGTCGTAAAGTTGATCTTGCATCAGCTTTACAGTATGGTACTGCCCAAGGTTACCCTGCTTTGTATTCCTTTTTGCGCCAGTTTACCAGAGATGTTCTGCACCCTAACCATGCCTATGCGGGAGGTCCCGAAATCGTCCTCGACTGTGGTTCGACGGATGGTTTCAACAAGACTTTGGAGTTGCTCGTCAACCCGTGGTATCCTGGACTTCCCGTCGAGAACAGACAGGGTCTTATAGTAGAGAAGTTCATGTACAGCAACGTGTTATCGCAGGCGCAACCATATGGTATGAACATTGTTGCCGTGTCTCTCGACAATCAAGGCGTGTTAGCTTATGGCCCCGGGAGTCTTGATGAGACATTGGCGAATTGGGACACCTCAAAGGGAAAGCGGCCCCATGTTATGTATACCGTGACAATGGGACACAACCCGACGAGCGGTGTCCTTTCGGTTCAGAGACGCCGCGAAGTTTACGCTGTTGCGTGCAAGTATGACATCATCATTGTTGAGGATGATCCATACTGGTATCTTCAGTTCCCCCACGCCGCCGACAACCAGGCCGAATTCCGTGACGACGAGTCGTTGGCATCATCATCTCCATTTACCGAGGGATGGGATCCAGCTCGTAAATCTGGATATGACTTCATTGACTCATTAGTCCCGTCATTCCTTCAAATTGACACTGAAGGTCGTGTCATCCGCTTAGATACCTTTAGTAAGACTGTAGCCCCTGGTTGTCGCCTAGGTTGGATAACCGCCCAGCCGGCTTTCATCGAAAGCTTGTTGCGTATCACTGAAGCTTCAACTCAACAACCGTCGGGTTTTGTCCAAGGCATGATTGCTGAGATGTTGATCGGCCCCCAAAAACCTGCTACCTTGAGTGCCTTTGAGCGCATGACGGGTCTTCATAAGAAGACTTTCAACGGGTGGGATATGGATGGTTGGGTCCGTTGGTTGGCCGGTCTCAATGGCGCATATGAAGACCGAATGATCCGTATGTGTCGTATTCTCGACGAGGGTTCTCATCAACTCAAGCAAAGTACCCCCGTCGACCCCGCTGCCGCCGATTGGGGCGTTGTAACCAAGAAGAGGCTGTTATCATTCGATTGGCCGAAGGGAGGCATGTTCATTTGGGTCCGTCTGCACTTCGAGACTCATCCTCTCTGGAAGGCATCGGGTGATAACCAAACCGTTATTGAAGGGCCCTTGCTCTCAACGGCATTGCTCATGTTCCTCATGCACAAGCCGTTCCTGGTTGTCGCTTCACCTGGTACTATGTTTAGTGCTAATAATGATATCAAGAATGGCGAAGGGTGGGCTTACTTCCGTCTTTGCTTCGCTGCCGAAGCTGATGAGCAAATTGATTTATTATCTCAACGGTTTGTAGATGGCATTCAAAAGTTCTGGAAGATCAAGAGAGCTTCTGAGATGGAAAAGTATGCAAATGAGTTCCATCAGGCCGAACAATCCGCTGTTGTCGGAACAATGATGGAGATGGGCTGCTGAAATAACTGATAATATATTTGAAGAGGAAGTAGCGAAATAAGGAAGAACACAGAATCCATCGATTACACACTATATATTACACAAAGTACTGTTACTTCCAATATCGTCATCGACATGGTAAGCTGATGCCATAATTGTACGACCCTGTCTAAACGCCACAATACATACAAATCACGCACTTCTCACACAGACTCGATTAGTTGAATTTCACTTTTTTGTATTTTTTTTGTCACGCCTCAAAAGACCAGAAATGTACCCATGAGTGAAAGAGAGAAGCAAAACAAGATAAAAAACACATTAATTCATGATCACCGATTGGCGTTAATCCGCTCGGTTCCCGGACAACCCTCAAGCCAATTTCACACCGACGCCGTGCTGACTGACCCGGACGTCGGCGCACTCAAGAGAAGCAATATACAAACTAAGGACAAGTCCCCAAACGAACTTCCTGAAGCTTTGATTTTAGTTTTTGAAAGAATCCCAATTTTAGTTCCCTTTATTCATTCATGCGCAAAAAACTGCCTATAAAAGCATAACAAATCCACAACTCCCTTTTAAAAACGCCCAATTTACGCCTTCTTGGCGAAGGTGGCAGCGTAGGGGTTGAGGCGGAGCATGACCTGCTTGTTGCGGAGAGGGTTCTTCTTCTGGACAGCAGCACGGCGGGTGAGCTTCTCGCCCTTGGGGGCGTTGATAGCGGACTGGGTCTCGGAAGAGTTGATGAGGCGGGCAAGGTCGGCCTGCGACACGATGTTGGAGGGAAGGAGGAAGTCCTTCTTGAGGGCAGAGGCCTCGGTGGTGGTGCCGTAGACGGTGTTAAGGGCCTCGAAAGCAGCGGAGGTCCAGATGACGAAGCGGCCAAGGTGACCACCGGGGGCAAGCTGAAGGAGGTTCAGGGCGGAGACGGGAGAAGTCTCAACACCGGGAATGTTCTTAAGACCCTGGAGGAGGGTCTTGCCATCGGTCTCAGCGTCGTAAACGACGAGAGGACCGCGGCGCTGCCGGGTGCGGCGACCACGGAGCTTACCCTTACCAGCACGAAGCTTCTTGGAGCCCTTGACCTTCTCCAGCTCGGGGCCGGCACCGACAGCCTTCAGGAGAGCGAGGGCGGCGGAGGTCTTGGCAATGCTGTCCTCAACAACGGCCTGGGAGTCGATGACGAGGGGAACCTCAGCAATGGTGGAGATCTGGTGACCACGGGCGAGCAGGAGGGGAGCGACGGCCGAGGCAGCGATGGCAGAGACGGTAGCGTAGCGCCTGATTTAACTCGTTAGAATTTGACGAAAAAAAAGATCAAGCAATGGTTTTTGCTGGGTACTCACTTCTGGCCCTGGTTGATCTTGACGTGCCACTTGCGCCAGACCTTGGTGGGGGCGAACATGCGACCGGAACGGCACATGTTACCGAAGGCGGCCTGACCAGCACGGTGGGTACCGGAACCAGAGACACGAGGGATACGGGCAACAGCACGACCTGGAAACTGATGTTAGTTGCTGCTGAGATAACAGTGAAAATCTCTGCATTGAAAGTGGGGCCATTGGTTTTGCGGCGTGGAAATTGAAAGTATTGGGACGGTGGGTGATTCGGCCGTATTATCGAGGTGTATTTGGGCGTTGCGTTCGTATGGCCATTATGATGTTGTTCATGACCGGATGAATTCGTCCCAAATAGGCGTAGCCCAATGTCTCAGATTTCCAGCACAATAACAAAACGGTCCACTTCCAATGTATTCGATTTTCGAGATGCGTTTTGGCGGGTTGACTAACCGGTACCCCACGACTCGGCGGAGGTCTGGTGACCGGCCTTCTCGGAGACGGAGTAGGGCTGGCGGCGGTTCTTGTTCATGCCAGTGTGGACGTGCTGAACGATGTCAGGACGGATGGGGCTAGAGAAGACAGCGGGGATGGTCAGGGTGGCGCCGGTAGCAGCGCCATCCTTTCCGATGATGTTGACAGTAGGACGGGAAGCCATTGTATCGTTCTCGGTCGTCTATATGGTTGGAGAGGGACAATCTGTTAGAATTTCGAAGAAGTCCAAAAATTTGGCCGTGCCAGATCTATAGAAAAAACTTATAGTGGGCCTAAAAAATCCGACCAACTAGCACTTACCTGCGACTTCGGTATGGTGATGAGCAAACACTGGAGGATAGGAGGCTGCGAGGGGGAATTTTCGCAATAGTGAACTTTTGGTAGGCTGGAATTATTTTTTTCACGTTTTGGTGGGTTTGTGGCCCTAAACGGTACAAATCCCCACAAAAACCCAGCCAATCTCACGTGACAGGAGTGGCTCTTATCGATAGATGGTGGGGCTAGCCTGGTAGGACTATAGGAGTGGGGCTAAATCCTTCATCGGATGCTGCCGGGGACCCTGGCGCAAGCAGGGTTCGCAGTATGCATGCGCTAAAGATGTCAAAAGTGGTAAACATATTAGCATTATGAGATAGATTGGTAAGCATAGATAGCTCATTGATGACAATTCATAGTCATTTCAATATACAGACATCTTTCTCATAAACACTAAGTTGTGCCATTGAAGTTTTTGTATCAACTATCATCATAATGTCTACGGCTAAGGTGAAGCACATTGTTCTTGTAAGTTTACCCCGCCTATTCAAAATCTGCTTATACTGACAATTGCTGCAGATTCTGTCCGGAAAGGGCGGGGTGGGCAAGTCCTCCGTCACTACACAGGTCGCTTTATCATTGACACTTGCTGGACACTCTGTTGGAATTTTGGACGTTGATCTCACAGGCCCTTCGATGCCTCGCATGTTGTCCATTGAGGATTCTAAAGTTCACCAGACCCCGGGAGGCTGGTTGCCGGTGACTGTGCATGAAGCCGATCCGTCCCGTGGGATAGGATCTCTGCGTGCCATGAGTTTGGGATTTTTGCTTCCCGATCGTGGCGACGCGGTAGTTTGGCGTGGCCCTAAGAAGACGGCCATGGTCAAACAATTTCTGTCTGATGTCTTCTGGGACGAGACTGACTATCTATTGATAGACACTCCGCCAGGCACCAGCGATGAACATATCTCATTGGTAGAGAACTTAATGCAACAGTCTCGACCAGGGCAGGTTGCCGGAGCAGTCATTGTGACGACACCACAGGCTGTTGCTGTTGCTGATGTTCGGAAGGAGTTGAACTTTTGTCGCAAGACTGGAATTAGAGTTCTCGGTGTTATTGAGAATATGAGCGGCTTTGTGTGTGAAAACTGCTCTGAGTGTACTGATATCTTTGGTTCTGGCGGCGGCAAGACAATGGCAGACGACTTCCAGGTACCATTCCTTGGGTCTGTCCCTATCGATATGCAGTTTATTCAACTGATTGAAACCGGGAGACGTCCACAGTACCCTGCCGGAACACTTGTCGCAGGTAAAGATATCTCTACAGTATCTACAGAGAATCAAGAAGATTCTCTTGTAAGTAAATACCGAGATTGCTCGTTGTCTTATCTGTTTGAGGATATGACAAAGCAAATGAAGCAGAACATTTAGGGCATAACGTTGTTATCTTAATGAATTAATGATATTTGATGATTTCATTCACTGTAGCACCTGATAGATTCTTTCGCGTACCGTGGATTATGAGGCCTGACACCCGTCACATTATTTCAACATGAGCAATGAGGCCTACGTCGCAGCGAACTTGTAATCATGTGGATCTATGCCGCATGCACTAAACCAATACCACATTTTCCCAGTAGGGAAAGTGGTTGCATGCGTCGAACCAATCATGGCAAAGCAAAGAAGAGATTTGTAGATATACTCCACAATGCCTATGGTTGACCCCGCGTCCATATCAATTGATGCCTCAGACGCTTGAAAAAAGATTTTCGGATGTTCATGATAGTGGGTATACACGAAAATGACGCCTTCAGGCACTACAGGAGTGAACCGACAGCCAAGTCTAGCGAGCAATAGTGGCATGAAGGACAGAAAGTGTGCCTGAATTCCGACATGTTTTAGCCCACTATGCTGCGAGTCAGTGTTACCATTGGCACCGAACGTCACTAGTTAGAACCACAGGCCAAACTAGACATCACTGTCTCCAATTTTTCCCGGGACTACAGATGGCAATTACACAAGAAATGGCAACATAAAAACAGAAAATTTTGTCTTACCTTGGAGGAACGTGGTTCACATGTTTAAATTGGCTGAGACAAACTGTGATCATTACTATTATCGGAATAATAGAAATATTGACTCCAGTTTTCAACAAATTTGTTGATGCGTGCCCCGCTACCTTTGTCCGAATTTGCACTTTCCCCAGTAAGTCGAACCCTGTTCGCTCCGGAGCTTGGGAGTAGCACGTTCTAGAGCCACTAGTCACTGATGTGATTTTTTTCGGCGCCAGAACATACAAAGTCTAAATTTTCTTGTTCCAGAACTTGGCACTTGAATTAACCACAAGTCCTCAGTTCCGCTTGTTCAGTATTGTCTAATCCACCTCCCGGATTTCCTCTCCGCATTCACATATTGTTTGCGCGACCCCTCTACTCGACTGTCCTGTCTTCCGCTTTTCGCCGCTTTCGCTATATCCGTTCCCAGATAGCCTCGTCTGCTGGGCCCGATACTCCGCCATAGGTATCGGTTTCTGCACGAACGAGGACGCACAAGAGCCACCATTCCAGGTCGCAAGGACTTCTTCTCCCCCATTCGTGGTCGGCCTCCCTAACGTCCCTTAGCGACGTTTTTTGCATAAGCACCCGCTGCAGCTGGCAACCGCCAGCATTTATCAAGGCCACCACTATTCCTGTGGGCCTACTCTCTCAAACGAGCACCGCATAGCCCGTTTGAGTGGTAGCTAGCGCTCCGCGGACCCAGCGATCACAGCTCCCTAGAATTCATATTCTGGTGCTGAACTGTCTGTGTCCAGCCGTAGTTACGTCATTGCTGGAATCTTTGACCTCCAAGTAGAGAAATAAATTAATCATGAGCTCTGTCAACAATCTGAGCATGTCCCTTGGGACTCCGTCGCTTACCATTAACCACAATGTGGCGGCTGATCTGGATTCTACCAACGCCTTCGAGGGTAAGCATACACTAGACCTTGTTATGTAGTATCACTCATGAGCGCATTGCTAACATCTCCCCCAGGTCCCGAAAAACTCCTGGAGGTTTGGTTCGCTCCTAGCTCTACCTCGCTTCCCGCTGGTGTGAAGGAGTCCGGGTTGAAGGCAGTCCCGTCCGAGACCTGGGTTAGCATGCTTGACATGGTTAACTGCAAGATTCTCTCGGTGCTTAACTCTGAGAATGTTGATGCCTACCTTTTGTCTGAGTCTAGCATGTTTGTGTTCCCCCACAAGATTATTCTTAAGACTTGCGGTACCACCACACTTCTCCTCGGTCTTCAACGTATGCTGCACATTGCTGCTCTCCATGCCGGTTTCCCCTTCAACAACGCCACTTCTGCTGAGGAAGTCCAGGCTGCTGCCACGCCTTACCGTGTGTTCTACAGCCGCAAGAACTTCTTGAACCCTGACCGTCAGCACGGCCCTCATCGTCGGTGGAAGGATGAAGTCAAGTATCTGGATGACATGTTCGAGGGCGGTTCTGCTTACATGGTTGGAAAGATGAACGGCGATCACTGGTACCTCTATATTACCTCCCCACAGAGTAAGACCTCGTCTGAGGATGTTACCAGTGCTGAATTGCCTGAAGGCATCTCACGGGATCAGTTGGCTCCCTTCCCTAGAAAGGAAGTCAACGACGAGACTCTGGAGATCCTGATGACTGATTTGGATCCTGAACATGCCAAGCAGTGGTACTTGGAGCACGCGAGTGCGGTCGCGGGCCCCAAGGGCATCTCCGGGGTCGAAACCCCTGCCGCTGTCAACGGTAAGCACGAGGACTTTGCGGGCGTATTTGGCAACATGGAGGACAACGACGCGCAGTTGGCTCTTGATTCGGCTCTGACTACTGAGGGCCACGCCTACGGTACCATTGTCAGCAACAACTGTGGTCTTTCCGACGTTTACCCTACATCGCGCTACCCGGATGCCCGTATTGATGCTTACCTCTTCACCCCATGCGGCTTCTCCGCCAACGGTGTTGTTCCCGCTCCTGTTTCCGAGAAGTCCGTTGACGGCACCAAGGAGGCTGCCTCAGCACACTACTTTACTGTCCACGTAACTCCTGAGCCCCACTGCTCATATGCCTCTTTCGAGACTAATGTTCCCTCTGGCCAGAGCGGCCGTACCACTGCCGATATAATCGAGCACGTAGTCGGCATCTTCAAGCCAGGCCGCTTTAGTGTTACTCTGTTCGAGGCTAAGGATGCGGGTTCTGAGGAGATTGGCCCTGAGGGAGGCCTGGTCCGCACCAAGAAGGTTGCTTGCCCTGTTCCTGGGTATAAGCGCCTAGAACACATTGTGCACGACTTCGAGGACTATGATTTAGTCTTCCGTTTTTATGAAAAGGAAGGCTGGACTGGAAGCCGCATCGCGCGTGTTGGTGAATTCTGCTGCTAGATGGAGAAGAGTCTTTTGAGACTGTTTGTGTGATAAAAATGATTGTTAATAATTTGAGACTATATGAATGAATTGAATTTACATTACTTAAACACAAAAGATCAAAAACACACATGTGAAAAGGTGAAGTGGTTTACCTGAAAAGCTCTCCTATTTTAACAACATAATCGTACAATCGACAATAAAAACTCTGTCCACCAATATCAGAAACTAATAATACATAACAAGAAAACAAATCCCAACCGTAAATAATGACAACAAACACACCAGTAATGCTTACTCCTTCTTCTCCTCGGGCTTCTCCTCAACAGTCTCTCCGGCCTTCTCCTCAACAGTCTCTCCGGCCTTCTCCTCTTCCACCTTGATCTCGGAATCCTCTCCAGCATTCTCCTCCGTAACCTCCTCCTCCTCAAAAGTCAACTCGCCCGATTCCTTCGCTAACGCCAACTTCTCTGCCTCCTCAGCCTCCTTCGCCTCCTTCAGCTCATTCAGTTCCTGTGTCAACGTCTTCAGTGTTCCGGGGAAAGGACTTGGGGTCTTGAACACCTCGGTCCAATCAAGCTCCTTTGAGATGTTGTTTGGCTCCAAAACCTGAACTGGCTTGTCCATCTCCGCACGATCCCGATGGGCACGGTAAGTCTGGCCCTTGTGACTGAGAGTGCGGAGCATATCGACGTATGAGCGATTGTATTGGGACATGGTTTCGGGGTCAGGACGGGTGGCCTCGAGAATGGATTGGCGGCGGCCCTTGAGTTGCGTGTAGATACGACGGGCACGGTTATCGTCCATCTCCTGGATGTTGTATTCCATATTCCACTTGGGGACTTGAGAGGCCTTGGACACACGTGGCACGTACTCCTTGTGCACCTTGTTCTGCATGGTGATAATGAAACCCGTGAGCGGAGTCTTCTCCTCGGCAACAGCGGGTGCTGGCGACTCTGACTCGGAAGTCTTGGTGGCCGCGCGGTCAGCGACAAGCTGGTTCAGGATGCGAGCGAAAGCATGGAGTTGCTCGGGCTGGCTAGTAGCAGGAGTAGTGGTGGTGTCGGTAGCTTGTGATGCCATGTGACGAATAAGATCCTTAAGAGAGGACTTTCCGGGAGTATCACCGCGGGGAGCGTCGAAAGCGTCATCGAAGATATCAACATCGTTTTCATTGTCAGAGTCAGAATCGGATTCGGATTCGGTGGTTTCTTGGGCCTCAGACTCAATAGACTCGGCAGACTCCTGAATGTCAGAGTCGACGGATTCTTGAATGTCAGAGTCAGACACAAGAGGCTCAACGATACCGTCCTCGATAATAAGTTGGTCAGAGACAGCCTCCGCAAGAATGGATTCATTAGTGTCAATGCCCTCGACAGGGCTCTCGATGGTATCAATACCCTCGGCACCCTCAGCAGTTACGTCAACAACATCAGCAGCATCAGCATCCTCGCCTTCGCCATGAGTACCAGTCAGAGCCTCAAGCAGGTCATTGACATACTCGTTGCCGCCAGCCTTAGCCTCAGTCTCCTGGAGCAATCCACTCTGGCGCAGAGCCACCACAATAGCCTTGCGAACGTAAGGAACACCAAGCTCATCACTCTCAACAGCCTCCTCTGTCTTAGTCGCCAACTCCTGCCAAACCTCCTCACTTGACCACGCCGTGCCCTCCTCTTCAGCTTCAGACTCCTGGGCAATGGCCTCCTCCTCAGGCGTAGGCTCAACAACAGGCTCCTCAGCGGGCTTAACAGGCTCAGCGGGCTCATCATTGTACGCCATCATTTTATTCTCCCACTGGATAATGTTCTCCTTGTTTTTAGCCTGGATAGCCTCGATCTTTTCCTTCTCCATGGGCTCAGCGAAGAAGTACATGATGGGAGGGTTTGTAGGACGAGTCTCGGTGTGAATGCGGAGAGACTGCTTGGGGTATTTCTCAGTGACGATATTGAAGATGTCGTTAAGCATACGTAGACTCAAGCGGAACTCGGCGTCACCGACCTCGGTGGAAGTAGTGCCGTGAATAGCCAAATCCATCTCAGGAAGGGAGATGTATTGGAAACCAAAGATGCGGCTAGTGTTGTGGTAGGCAACAAAGATACCGTCCATGTTACCCATGCGCACTTGAAGAGAGTACTTGAGGAAAGCCGACCGGATCATGTCGTAGTACTCACGCTCATATGACTCCCAAGTTCCAGTAAGAGAATTGATCTCATAACCACTCATTTCCTTGAACTGTTCAGTATCCATGCGGACAGAAATAACGGCACGAGTCTTCAAATCGAAGTTACCAACACCGGGAAGACGCGGGTCATTGGCATCCAGCTGCGAACGAACCATCCAATCACCCAAAGTAGAGTAAGAGAAAGCTTCCTCGGCATTACGCTCCTCCTCGCTAATCTCAGATGACCTTGAGCGGTGGTATCTGTTGAACTCATCGGGGGTAAGAGTGAGAAGCTTCTCCATAGACTTACCCAGCATACTCAGAATATTGGGTGTATCATACTCCTTGTCGGCATCCATAGAGTAGTGGCCATCGTTATAATGCAGGAAGGAAGCCGCAGGTGACCGAGTGATCTTAGTGTAGTTGAGGGTATCAGCTTGGAAGTTGCGGGAGAGGTTCGAGATGCTGATAGGTCTCCAGTTGGAAATAAGGAAATGGAATTGTGAAAGAGTTCCCGACATACTTGACGTTGAGCCACTGTACTTTTTGTCATGAGTCCGCGCCTTCTCTATCAGCGTCGAATCTTTGGAAGAAGTAACATATTCCTTGAGCGCGCGGAAGTCGAATTCATCTACGGGCATAATCTTAGCCAAGAACGGGTCAAAGTTGAATACCCCCGACCGCTTATCCTGAAGCTGGTAAACTCCTGGGTTGAAAAGCACCCGCTCCAAACCATGATGCAGCTTCGCAACTTCAGCACCCTGCTCGACCTGTTGATAAACGATATCCTGGGCCCTGTGCGTGGTAACATGAATCGTCTTTCCCTCAACATCACTTGGCTCTAATTTGACCCGATCTATCTCCGCACTGTCGTTTTGTTTATTCCTAGGCTTTCTCTGGGACTGTCGTGGTTGCGATGGCTGATTAGGCTTCTTTTCTGATGACTTCTCGTTTTGCGTTGGCTTCTTTTTCTTCTTGAGAGCTTTGGCTGGGATATTCTTCTTCTTCAATAAATCCTGGACCACAGCTGCCGCTCCCTCCATCAACTTATCGGCCGCAGAAATCTCCGCCTCGGTCTTGCTCGCAGCTTTCGTCTTAGCACCCTTCTTCTGTTTTGGGCTCTTCGTCTTCGCCTCCATAGCCGCTGCAATACCCCCCTTCGCCTTCTTCTTCTTCTTCTGTGGTGACTGTGGTGATTGTGGTTGATTTGGGGCCTTCTTCCTTTGCTTGCGTGCCCCGTTGTTCTCAGCTACAGCCTGAAGAGCCTCGATGTCGCCTGGGTTAATCTCGGAGCCGGGGCTCAACACGGGTCCAGCGTCGCTAGATGCGGATTCAACTTCGCCGGAGGGCTCTGAAATATCATCGGGGCCCTTAAGACCGGAGGCCCGGATAGCCGTGCTGTGGAACCCCGCTACCGAAAACCCGCCGGGGTAAGAAACCCGGATTGCTCCCCATGCCACTGGCCGCAGCGAGCGGTTAGCGAGAGCAACCGAGCTTGTGCGCAACACAGGCACAACGTGTCGAAGCATATCGACGATATATGAGTGGGAATATTCTGGATCAAATGGGTATCAAGGGTAGTCGTTTCGGTGAAAATCAATTTCGGTAAAGCTTTTAAAACGAATGTCGGCTCATAGGTGTCGAGTAATTGCCGGGTATCGGACAACACAGTCTAAAGACGAGAATGGAGGGGTCACAATGACAGTAAAACCTCCAAAAACAACACAAAATGCAAGAAGCGATGTAAAGTAACTCCAAAAATTATATTTTTGGATCCTGGTCTATCTCAAAAGGTTTTTCTTAATGCGTGCGAAAATCTTTAGCCTTGTGCTACATGGATTTTTCACGGATCTTCCAGGATAAATAGAGAAACTACGTCCATGACATGTGAATTTAATGTTCATCTATTAAATGTGCTGCCTACTAACGGAAGCTACTCTTCCATTCAACATGATCTATTATTCAAACAAATAATGAAGTCTGTTTGTAAAATTAAGTTATATCTATGTTTTAAAGTGGTCTCAGTTGTTTTCATGTAACACTGACTTGTTCTATTACCATTGGTGTTCTCATGAGTTCCAACTACTGTTTTTCACCCCACCTGTGATTTGTTGGAATTTTCAAACTACCAAATCGAGACAAAGAGTCCCACTTATGTGTGTGTACATGCCGTCAGTGACATCACAAGGGTTTACTGGTGAGGGTTCAACAAGAAGATGGAAGAAATACAAATCAATCTCATTCGTAACGCTATGGTCTATCAAAATATGTATGCAATATTGGAAAATCCCCATGGTATCCTAAATTAAAACAAGTGTAAAGCAAAAAGAAAATATCATAATACAGCTCCTCACTGAAGTGTATGGCCCAATGCCCTCTTGGCATAGGCAACACCCTGCATCTTAGCCGCTTCAGACTCTGCAGTCTCACCCATGACCTCGTGACTTTGGGCCAACATCCCATCTGCTACACTCATCCAAACCAAACTGCCACCCTTCTTTGCTTGTGTCGACGCAGCCTTAGAACTCTTGAGTGCTTGTTCTCCCATGACAAATTCAAACAGTTTGCTGCGCATGACGTTTAGCGCAATGGAGAGACAGTGTTTGTTGAAAGTCGCCTTGGACCCTCCGATTGAGGCATGCATGCTCGCTTTGATCTGGTTTAATGACTGAGGAGGGTCAGTGACAATGGTTGAGACTACCAAATTGTACACTGTTTGAATCTCCACGTCAGGGTGCGCTTGACATATAGGCTCAAGCTCTTCTAAAAGACCACCGACCTCACCTGCGGGGGAATAATCTGGGTGCTGGAGAATCCAGATGCGGTTCAACGTCGCCAGAATTGCAACATCAAGCTGTGTTGATCTAGTTCCGCTAGAAGCCTGAATCTTGAAGTGTGGCTGACTAAAGACCTCCAAGGCCTTGTCCAACTGGGCGGTACCCATGTATACCACGCCGCGGAGGTAGGCACCCATGAAGTCCATGAGAGTCTGGCCTCCTGGTTTGATCAATCCATTTAACTTCTGAAGAGTTTCCTTTACTGGCGCCCATCTGCAGTGGGTGGCGGCAAACAATCCAGAGACAACCAACAAATATGATCGAATCTGTGTTCGCCAGAGGGATCTGCGCATTGACTCATGCAGAGTAGGCAGTGGTTGCACATCGGTTATACCTTCCGATTCCCCTGTAAAGTATTAGTACATGTCACTCTTTGAAATATCGTAAATTGGTACTTACATCTGTCCAACGTCTCCATTGCTTCTTTCCAGTACTGTAAACACTTTGGGGTAGTCGCACTTGGCTGATATCCGACAGTGATACCACTATACGTCATGATCAATATTGTGAGCTCAATCCGACTAACGAATGAAAAGGATATGAAATCCTGTTCCTGTCCAGGAGATATTATAGCTGTTGTATCTTGGCTGATGTGAGATGTAGAGCCTTGCTTGTGTATTGGGATATAGAGAGCGGAAGAATTGCCTGCCCATTCACCAGAACTCTGCATACGGTCCATAAACTGCTGAAGGGTAGACAGTTTATTCATCAGTGCATTTGTCTGCTTCAAGTGCATACTGCACGCAAGATCCACCATCATAATCAAAACATTTATCTGTAGTAATGGGCTTGGTTGACTCATGTGGTGTTTTGTGGCAGACGCCAAACATTCCTGTATGCGGTCTACATTCTCTTGCTTAGTCGCCTTAAGTAGTGCAAGAGCCTCCAAAAGTTGCGCGAGGGCACATACAGCGTGATCACCCTTCGTTTGAGCCGTTGTTCCAAGCGCACGCAGGTTCTCAATGGCGGTGACATCAGCGGGGTTTCCAAGTTGCGTATAGAAAGTTGCTTTGAGAAACCGAAAGGCATAAACCCACTGGTGATGACGTGTGGCGTTTGCATCAGAAATATCTCGATCTGCTGCTACTAATGCCGCTTTTGGTGACCGATGGAACAGAATCTTGAGAAGTTGATACTTCATGACATACTGCAAATCCAGAAACCGATGTCTCTCACATAACGTCAACCCTTTACTAAGCGTCATTTCCGCCTCCATAAGGTTGTCGGTATTTTCGTACAGCAACTGAGCATAACGTAGCCGTAACTTGGCTTCTTGTCTTGGCGTCATTCTCCCACTTTGCATTGTGGCTTCCATGCAAGCAAGACCAGTGGCCATCAATTTCTGAAAGTCGCGAATTGGGCCATCTGTTTCAGCCACAATGATAGACGGTATACTGGCGTGAGCAGCAGCCAAACATTCCTCTGCTACACAACCATATAACGAAATTTGGTCCGATATCCTGCTACGGGCCGTGACAGATGGCGATCGTTTCGATATGTTCGATCGTACGGAAAGAGCCGGCGATGTGACAGAGGGCGTGCGAGGAGCCACCATACTGGGGGGCTGAATAGTGGGGTGAGACTTTGTCCGGTTTCCATGCTGGCTGTGTGCTGTTGTTGGTGTCTGGGGTTGGGACATGACGGGAGTCTTTGGGGGCTGGATAGCTGGCAAGCTGGGCGGTGGCGGCGGTTGGATATTAGTCGTGACCTCAGGAGCAATGTAGCGTTTCCTCGCCTTTTGGTGTTTGGCAGCCTTTGGTGCTTGCTGGGCTTTTGTGGAATGAGCTGGCGGTACGTGGGGAGATATGCCCATTGGAATAATGGGAGGCGGAATGGGTGTCGTGCTCACCAAGTCACCAGATGGATAGTTGGAAGTTGGCGGCTTTGGCTCTACCGCTGGTGGCTCTGGTTTGAATATTTCGTCATCCCAAGTGTTGTTCATTGTGAAAGTCTCGCTTGGGTTCACAAATTGGAGGTCCATTGGGTTGAGTGTCGTCGGTTGTACTTGTGGTGGGTCTCGTGTCTGTGACGGAGCTTGTACTGGCAATTCTTCAGGTATTTGTAGTTCGGTATTCGCCACAATGGGTGTTTGTATTTGAGCAGGAGGCATCATGGGAGTTTCCATCTTAGGCGAGGACGAAAACGGTAACTGGGTGTGGTGCTGTTGCGGCGGTAGCTGTTGTTGGGCCATCATCGTGTTTGTAGAGTTGTACATTTCATGGCTCGATCCATATGACTGTTGAGAATATTGTCTCTGGGGAGAAAGCTCAGGGCGGGATGGTGCCGGCGCCGGCGACAACTGTTGGTGTTGGTATTGCTGTGGAGACTGGCCATACTGGTGAGGAAGACGCTGCTGTTGGGGTGACTGAGGAACATGATGCATTTGTTGTATTTGCTGGGGGGGCTGTCCGTAATTGTGTGGCGCCTGGTGACTTGACATTTGCGGTCTCGGTGGGAGGGGTTGTAGTTGCGCAAGAGAAGGCAAAGACGAGTTTTGGTGTACATGGTGGTTCTGATGGACTGGTTGGTGAAGCTGTTGTGGTAGCTGTTGCTGGTAGATGCCCATATTTGATCCAATGTTTGGTCTAACGTTTGAATTCACATTGTAACCTTGGTTCAACTCCATCTGTGGCGAGTTCGAGTATTGTCGTGAGTCAAAAGAGTGTTGATGGTGTGTCGTCGGAACCTGCTGTGGGAGAGACTGGCTAAGATACCGGGGTTGGAACTGTTGCGAGTCGTACTGATACATTTGCGAATCAATGTTCATGAACTGGCCATTGAACTGCGGTTGCATCGCATCGTTGCTCTGTTGTGGACGGTGACCAAACATCATCTGCTGGTACTGCGCCTGTGGCTGTTGGTACTGCGGCGACTGATACATTGGCGGATGCTGCCCATAGGGCTGCGATATGGGCGACGACATCCCGGGTTGTTGTGGAGTATGGCCGCCGTAGTTCTGCCCTGGGGGCAGAGGGCCGGGAAAAGACATTTTGTTTACGGCGGTGGTGGCATGTGGTTGTGAACGGGTACGAAGAAGAAGAGTCGGCCCCGGAGGTTGGGCTCCCAACAAACAGCGATTAAGGCGAAGCGCGATCTGAGGCTGCTTCCATATACGGTGTCAGTTGGAAAACAGATATATAATGCGGAAGGCGCACGGCGATCATTCGAGATTTGTCGCGGCAGTGGTGAGAAATTGTACCGACAAATTGATTTCTCGGGGGCGGACAATATTATGTATAAAAATACAGATGCAGCACACACGAAATAATGCAGTCGCGCAGACAACAAATGGAAGATACCCTCGAACAGGGTGGTGGAAAGTGCAACAAGGCTTTAAACAGACAAAGCACGGGACTTGGGCAGAGTTGGCGCAATCCAGCGCAACGCAATTCGGTAAGGCACACGAAACGGAATTGCCAATATACTGGGGTTTGACAAAAGGACGCTACTGTTGTCGGTGGTTGTGGCAAGTGATAGTCCTACAAAAGAAACAAAAAAGATATCGCTTCACAACGGAAACATGAGGGCAGTATAGAAGTTACAAAGCAGGCGCAACTGGCGATGTGGGTGGAATAGATGAATGGAGTAGGTAGTGACGATGGTCGGCGACTCTGGGCTCGGGCGCAGAAATCCTGCTGCGACAGGGGATGGAGCAAGTCAGGCAGGCCAGGTCTTCCGACGTAGCTGGTGTCAGGGCCACATGAAGTTTCGGTGCATTAAAGTGTCATCACGTGATAATTATATAAGTTGTGGGGGGAAAGTAGTCTCAGCCTCGCGCATGTTAATTGACAAATTGGGCTATTTTTGTCAGCCTTGCAGGTAATTAACGGGTTGCCTATTCCAACGAGAACAACACAGACAAGCAACCAGCTTAATGCCAGGACGCATTCCGTCCAAGGTGTCTGCACAATCAGGAAGTTTATTTACAATTGACTCCTCTCAATAAATCTCTAATTCTTCTTAAGAAACTAATTGCCAATTCACATGTTTTTTTCCCTTTATATCATAATCTAATCTGCTACATTGACTTGTCAACAAGTGAATATGGCATCTTCAAGTGAATGGCAAGGATCCTACGGCACCGAGCCAATGCCAGATGATGGGCGAGCAGAGTTTGGACAACTGTTAACGACGGGAACACAAGAGTCCAAGCATATCGATCTAACAGAAGATTCGGCGCCAGCATCTCAAAACTCGGTGGAAGACTGGTGGGAGATCCGCGGTGTATTGGCCGAACGAACATGGCGTGGTCAACATGAATATCAAGTAGACTGGGCGCCACATCACATTACAGGCGAAACCTATCCCCCAGAATGGGTAAGTCATGACGCCTAAGAATTGCCCTAAAGCAACCCCCGTAGCACTGGTCGACGCCCTAAACAAGCGGCGCGCAGAAACGCCACAGCATCTGTCGCAACCAACTTACAGGGGATGTGGCTGCACTTACGATCAAAGTCTTGCTTAAACTAATGAGCGATGCGATAATGCGCGGCGGCCTTGTTCAGCAACTACTGTGATCTTTAGCAAGACTGCGATCTAAGACTTGCGGAATTTTATATCAGTTTGTTCCGTTGAGTGCTGTTTTTCTTGAAGCTGATTTCTCCCCGTTTTGTTTGCTTGTAGAAACCAGCAGCCGAAGTCAGTGAAGGCGCAGTCCAAGCCTGGCTCACTGAAAAGCAGCGAAGACTTGAAGCAAGCAGGGCCTCGAGAAACAAATCCAGAAACAGCTCGAGGTCTCGGGAAACACAAACCACACCTGAGCACAAATCCGGCCGGTCCTCCCGTCACCGCAAATCGCACATTGTCGTCACTTCACCTGGCGATTTGTTATCACAACCAGCACCCCGACCACTGCTTGTGAGCCAAGACGTCTCGTCTATAGACGCCCAGTCCCAAGCCTACGCCGCATGTGGACCCCCATCTCAGTCGCAGCAGGCACTCGACCCAATCTACATTTCTGACGACGAGCCCAGCAGCTCGGATCTTTCCACCCATTCTCCCCACCATCAACAACAACAAGACACCCAAGAGGATTACATCATCAATCCCGATTCGCCTTCTCTCGATCCAATTGTCTCACAGCCGTCAAATACGCAAACTTCCAACAGTAATTCTAAGACGCCTTTTCTTCCACCTTCCCGCCCCCGCCGGCCTACTACTATTGAGATCCCAGACTCGCAGGAAGACCAGACTTCTTCCATTTTCTCTCTACATCACTTACAGAATCTTACTAAGACCGTTCCTTCCTTATATCCTCGAAGTCAGTCAGAAAAACCTGTACCTGCTTCACCACACACTCCCCCACCTCGATCACTCACGCCCATTCAAGTTTCGAGCAATTACGACATTCAACATCCCGAATCCTCTCCGATTAATGCCCCAGTAACCGGCCACTTCCACCAGAACCCTTCTGTCCAGCCGGCTGATCTTCCAGAAGTTCTTCCTGTCGTCCTGTCAGGCCCTCGCTTCCAATCCCAACTACCTCGTCACCCGCCGGTTCTTGTAGTATCCAGCAACCCCAGTTTAGACCGCGCATTCCAGACGCCTCTCCATCCGCATTCTCTCGAAAGTCGTTTTCCAGAGACCCAACTTTCCGGTAGTGCTGCCGTCGCCACTCCCTTTAGCACACTACATTCCCGTGTCCACGCGCACCAGTCACCTGCCGCTTTCATGGGCATGCCATCAGGGCGCATTACGCGATCACAAACCAACGCCGAACAAGGCCACAAAAGGCACTTGTCTTCGTCTGGCGCAGCTCCTCTAGTCAAGCGCCCTCGCCCATTACATCCCCCGCCAGCTTCCTTCGGCGTTGACATGGAAGACTCTGCGGCCTTCAGCTCTGTTGACGAGCTTCTCTATGATCCGGCTCGCCCGCTTATTGTGCCAGTAGCCGAAGAACTTGGCCATCCGGATGGCCCCACCAATATGTTCCCTTTGATCAGCGCACAAAACCCCAACGTCATGGCACCGATTGCCCCTTCAATTTCTGTCGACGCTGCGCTTCCAGTTGTCTCTGAATTAGGCAATTCTCATATGATTTCAGGCGTGGTAGACCCCACCTCTCTGGCTCTGAATGGAACTCTGAGCCCCAACATGCACATCGACGGCACGCCTGCCATGACGGTAGCGCCAGCAGATATTACTAAAATGATGGAGGTCCCTTTTGTCAATAGCATGCATCTCGAGACATCTCCAGTTCAAGGACCCGTTGTCGACGTCCCTATGGATATTTCACAATCTTTCGAGGAGGAGCCAGTATATCAGGGCGAACGTGAGTTCCTCGTCACTCTACCGTTTGCCTCTAGTCAGCGCCCGCATTACACGGAGATTGCCGAGGGATACCGTGACCCCGACAAGTACTACACATCACTATTCCACAAGAGAGACCACGAACCACCTCAGGCCTCGCTCATCTACCAGGTAGACGAACAATTCGTTTCTCTGCTTGATCTTTGCGATTACCCTCACATGTTGGCCGACAAGTCTCTCGAGACCCTGAACGAAAAAGAGATCCAACACTACGCCGTCGAGTCAAATGCCAAGTTCAACTTCCTGTGGGAATTCTTGGATCAAATCCGCGAGACTGAGAAGAACGTGCTTGTGGTCTGCCGCTCGAAAAGACTCATAAAACTGCTAGAGGTTGTCATCAGTATTGAGAAGATTGCTGTCTCCACTACGACCATTCAACAAGCTGATTTCACCTACGCCACATCTTCTGCTACCGTCGTTCTTGCCTTAGCAACATCTGATATTGAGGATTCAATGACATCGTTTGATGTCGTCATTGGCTTCGATTACATGTTCCGGTCATCCGTTGCCGCTCGCAAAATTGATGCTATGGACCCCCGCAAGGAGCCTTTTGTCCTGATGCTTACTATGCTCCACTCCATCGAGCACTTGGATATTTCTCTTAACCGGAGTCGTGACCCTCTCCAACACAAAACGTCTGTGATCTACGGTCTTATCGAAGCTCGCGAATTTATTAGATGTCCATCCGATAGCGCCTACGAGAAGCCCCATGAAATCGCGTCTATCTTTGCTGAGCAGATCAAGCACCCAAATCCAGACTTTACTTGGGACTCACAACCATTCCCGGAGGATATCTTAGAAAAGGTGTACTCATCTCCTTCTAACACCCCTTCTTCTTCGGAATATACGGCCTCTGTTATTAAGCCCATTACCGGCCGTAAACGGAAACAGTCCAGCGAGAAGACAGCCGCCAAGAAGCGCATCAAGACAACTCCACATGAACCCCTTCTCACAAGTCACCTTCTCGTGGACGCTGAGCGCCATAGATCTCTCAAGCCTTTCGTAAAGATGCTGGGACTACATATCCTTAACATCGATAAGTCCTGGGATGACGCCGAAGCAATTATTCCGCAGAACCTCTTAGATCGCATGTGCCAGAAGATTACCGAGTACCAAAACATACTCAAGCATGAGCGTGAAGTGACATCCGATCTCCGCAAGAATATGCACAACATGAGCAAGCACTTAGAGAGTTACAAGGGGACCTTTGTCCAACAATCAGCCCGTCTAGCCGAGTCTGTAAAGGAGCGGGCCCAAGCCCAGATCGATCGTGATGCCCAAGTCCAAGAGAACACCGCCCTCAAAACAGAACTCGAGCAACTCCGCGCACAACTCGCCGCCTCCAAGGCTCGCGAGGACACTCTCACCAGCGAGCTCACCACACTCAAGAACCCCCCCACCGAAGCCGCCACCAGCTC
>JMSH01000001.1:781871-807249 GCA_000712465.1 Huntiella moniliformis | reverse complement strand
GGGGGAGGGGGGGCTATTGTTTAACAGGCCGCCCGTCCCGCGTCAGGACATTTCTGCAATGGCAAGATATGCTGAGGTAACGTGAAGAAATGGCAAATTATTGGTGACGACAATATGGCCTGAAAGGCAGCCTCCAGGAGGTCGCCCCTACAATGTACAACGCTTGTTCAGAAGACTCCGCATTACGGCTGCATATGGTAATGTTGGATCAGCCGTTTGCAGGATGGGAAGTGAAGGTGGATCATATGCATGATGGTTTTGATTTCGGGCCAGTGAAGGCCCGAGTACCACCTTGGGACGAATTGTCGAGCAAATGAGCGATTTGGAGTTGTGGGCCACTTAACAAGTGGCCGCGAGAATTGGTCTGCCAGCCAAACGGCAAGAGAACAGCTAGTGGAAAGGGATTGCCAGATGTGGGGAGAGAGCGGTAAACAAACGAATGTGACAAGGGGTGGGTTCCTTGGCGAAGCCTAAGAAGCCATCAAGGCCATGTACAACAATTCAAATGATATGTGGCGAGGGTCTCATTGATGTATGGTGTACACGTGTGTCGGCTTGGGACGGGAAACCAATGCATCTATACTTACTTGATGGACATTTTGAGTGATGATTAACGTATAGACTATGCTAACGGCCGATGTTGGAATACTTTTAACGGCGCAAGCGAGCAAAGTATGTGGAATACAACGGGAACTAGAACATCCGATCAGCCTGTCAGTATCACTAGAATGTAGGAGTGAATGATGTGTACCAGCACGACAAGTCGATCTTTATGCGTAGCTCGGACAGTGCAGAAACGGTGGATGGATGTACGTATTTATGTGGGAGAGAGGGGTTCTTAGATAACTATTCCTAGTGAATAACACAGTGAACGACACAGTAAACCCACTGATCCCGGACGTGAACTTATGTTTTGTGATGTATCAAAAGCAACATGTGCTTAGTGGTAAGTGAAAAGTGATAAAGAACATACGAGGATATAAGCAGTTGACGTCCGATTACACTGCGCTATTTAGGATAGCACATAAACGAGAGGATGTAGCAAGGGAGGCATAGAAGTTCGTCACAAAAGAAAACGGGAGACAAAAACCCGGGATAATACTTGTTTTGGAGCTTGTCAAACTGAGGGGAAGAGAGGAAGACCGATGTCTTTGAAGTTTATGCACTTGCAGAGTTGACATTGGCCATATGAATATCAGGGAATAGCCTTGCTCAGTCAGAACTTGATCAGAAGACTGTGGAGACGAGTACCGCATTTTGGAGTATGGTCAGGGCTCATGAGCATGGGCAAACGGTGGGAAAAGACATGCTTATGTCACATCGGCAAAGATTATAAACCCCAGACTGTGGTTCACAGTGGGCTCTGCCTGGTATCCCCGTCTTTTCTTTTCGGTAAGACACCGTAGTTTAGGGTTCACTTGGCCTTGAACCCATCCGTCGGGCGAAGCCGAGATCAAAACCAGAACAACAAAGCGTGTGTTTACTGGGCCGAACTTTCACCACAAGGTAGACGGTGACACACCATAACCACATTTCAGTGAGTTGGGTCCCAACCAAAGTGTTACATTCTCCAGCCGAGGACTAACAGGGTTCGGATGGACATGCCAAAGTGCATGGACGATCAGGCGGTTGTACATTACGTCGACAAACGCAGATGGCCCCGAAACTAAGGGCTGCTGGGTGGTGCCTGGGTAGTAACGATTCGAAAAACTTACCACAAGTGGATAAGATGGATAACAACAAAAAGTGCGTGCGGCTTCCGACAATCGTGGTTGGTGACAGTTTTGGAGTTTGGTGGTGTCTGTGTATTTGTATGTCCAAGAAAACGGGGGTTTAGACTTGTGCCACACAAAGAGTTAAGTGTGTCAGGTTGCTCTTGACTACAAAAGGCTAGGGCTGGTTCAAGCAGGGAACACATTGTCGCTAATGATCAAATGTGACAGTCTGACAAATCCCCTAACCCTTGCTCACATGAGCTACACACATGTCATCAGCGGCCAATTAGGTGACAGTTACCCATTTACGGTATGACAAGAAATGATGACATTCTCAGAGTATCAAGGTGTGAATTTTAGGTCTATTTTCGGAGATTTTTATGAAGATTCGAGACAAAAACAAGCTCCCTAGACTGGAGAGTGTAAGATTTAAGTTGTTGACTGTTACTTGGCGAATTACCTGATGCAACAGCCATTATCACTGATACTGGCCTGTAGCCCTATAGAGTGCCTAACAGTGATGTATGCGTGCATATGATGGTCCAGTTCCTGTAGACAAGCCAATCAACACGAACTACAGTCTCGTTGCCACCACTAAGTTGCCTTCAGTTTACTGTTGCTGCATCCTGGCGTTACTGGGGACGAGCTATGGTCTTGCAAGGCTATCCCGGTCCTCAATCTCATGGGATAAAGCGGGTTTTGCCGAATCGAGGACCCATTAGGCCTCAATTCCCAGAAAGTCGGGTTCGTATTTGGGCGCACGAATATGGTGATAACTCACGACGGGAAGAGTACGAGATTTGGTAGAACCGATACTTCTGTTAGACGCTTAACTTGTTTCTTGTGACCGGTTGGACTTGCAAAAACTAGGAGTAAGAGGGGTATAAATCGTGAGCTGACGATTGCAGCTCTGCTTTCAAGATGATCTGAGCCTAATCAGTTGGGGAGGGGGGGGTGACTTTGAGGCTGAATTGAAACCAGGGGACTTCTTTATAGGCGGCTTAGTTGATTTCCCAGGATACTTTGCCTGGCCTGCTTCATTGGAGCTGAAGGACCATTGTATTTGCTATCTTATGAACAGGATCGAATGTAGGATTCTCATGGCCCAAGAATCACCGATGGCATGGCAAGGTAGGGTACAAACACTCGTAGACCCACTGCGTAACTAATTGAGCTGAGAATTGGACCATCTAGCAGATGTGTAGAGTCCATGGAAGTACTTGGTGCTGGGATACCTGGATCAAAGAGTGAATCTAGAGCTTCAGTCAACGGGATTATTCCGCTGTAACGCGTTCCACTAGAATGGACATGTGGAACAGTCAAAATAGAGACAAGTAAAGCTCAGCTACCAGCACTGTAACAATTTAACCTAAGAGGATTTTCTACCCATACTCATGAAGTGTTGTATAACAAAACCAAGGCCATCCGCTCCTTGGACCAGGTAAATAAAGCCTACCGTTTGATCCATGTTGGACACTAGCACCTTTTATTGTTTGTATACCTATAGATACTAGTCATTACGTCAATCATCCCCTTTGTCGATAGACAACACAACTCTGTCACCATACAGATAGACCCTATCGCTATGTATACCTCTTGTTACCTATTATGTGCACACCCACACCACATAGCACAATGTACCGTTAACGATAATGTACTTACCCTGCGCATGATCAGCCCCAACTTGAAGAACTGGTTCTATGTGACGTGGATGCCTGTTCTGCTGACGTGGAACTCTAGTATAAGCACCTAACGGTAGATACAGTACACGTCCTCACCCACCAACATGTCGCCCGCTCTAGACGGCGGCCCGATCCAACGCCGCACACGCGAAGTCCGATATCTCCAGAGTTCCATGGAGGATCCGCAAGAACAGCGCACCTGGAACGTCCGATATCGTAAAGCCTGTGTGCAGATGTAACCGAACTAGCTTACGTACATATGTACGTACATACATGATTAGTCTAGGGCATTTAGTCGAGTTCAATGTGATGTGCCTTTGTCAAGGTCGAAGCTACAACCCCCACACTAGAAACAGAACCTTGCCCTAAGTCTTTCGATGGAAGCCGCAAAGTATCAAATCCCCCCACAACCAAGATGTCGGCCTATGCTTCTTTCCCATGGGCCGTGCTGATGGAAACACGGGATAAGCGCCAAGTATTTCTACCTTGGGTAAGACAGAACTCTGGTAGCGAGAGATAGATATGGTTTTATCTTACCTAGACCACTCAACTACGCATATAAAGCTAGTATAATCGTGTAACTATGGGGTCTATCACTTGTTGCGACAATTTGTGACACTGACCTCTAGGGAACGCAGTACACCGTCAAACCCACACGACCTGGTATCTGGGCGTGATGAGGGAGACTAGTCTAGGTGACTTGTGGAGACTCAGCTACCTCGCCTGCATATGGCCCTTGTCTTTTGGATGCAAATGTCCTTAATTCGGCGGTAGGCCGAGCCACCTACCTGATGGAGATCACGTACACATGTACATACATACCAACACCTGCTCGGACCCTCTTTGTTTCGGCCCTCCTAAAGGAGACAGCACATGAGAGGAAGAAATAGACCACGGAGTGTAACGGCTCAATCGGACGGCAACATTCCGTGCCTCTACTCCGCATGTACAGACATATTTGACAAGTGCATATGCACACGGGTTAAAAGGGCAACACCATGGTTCGATAGTCTGACTACGAGAGATATTTCCATCACACCGCCAAAGCCTATGTTTCCCATATATACATACATACATACACATAAATCACTATTGTTCTAACGGAGTGTCGGATGCCCACCGGAACGATTGTCGGTTCAACAACAAACCGATGGCCCTGGCGACTAATAATATACAACAGCCTAGAACAAAGACAAAGAACGGTAGCAAATCAGGCGTGGTAACCCCGGTTCTTTCATGTGATTCGTGCATCATGCGCTGTGAAAGGCTAGCCCGGGGTGTTGGATGAAGATGTTGAAATATATATGCAAGCTCCAACACACCAGGGTCACATACCTAGGCCATCCGTGGCCGGGTACCCCGAGGGTCCGGTTCCTCTATATATTACAATACCGGAGCTTCTCCCATAATCCAATGGCAAGATGGCCGAGCGGTCTAAGGCGCTGTGTTCAGGTTTCTCCAAGAAGCTTCGCAGTGGAGCAATCCGCGCGAGTTCGAATCTCGTTCTTGTCAACATTCCTTTTTGATGACAGCTAGTTTAATCGCCGACATCTTATATGCACATTTCCGTTTTAGGGTTTCCCGTATATTATAGCCAATCACCGGGCAGGATACATTGTAGATTCCTGTCCCCGCATTTTTGCTCCGCAAGTGACAGTGTTCGGATTGCCTATTTGGGACAGCTCGATTGAGCAAGGTTCCTAATGTCCGGACCAATTGGATTGATGAGTGTATAACAAACAAATCTAGATTACGAAGATGTAGATAGTGAAAAGGGATTGTGGAATCTCTCTTGACTAATCATGTTTGCCATTATTGTACGCCCTGGGAATTTGATGACGTTGTCGACATTCGCTTCTCGGAATTATACAACATTGAAAACAAGCATGACGGACACCCTCAAGACTCTCGCGGGGTACAGTCCCTGCGATATATCCGATGCCCTTCAAAGGTTATCAGTTCCCCACGGCGGATACCTCGCGGACTTAAAACTACAAACTCCCACCCCGTTATCAGCCCCATTGATCGCCCCCATCTCAACCGTCCTCTTCGCCCGGAAGAATCCCACAGAGTCGCAACGCCAACTCGATGGACCTCTCCCGGAGAAGAACTTCCCTGCAGCAGGCACGCACTGGGTAGATGCCATGGTGAAGGGATCAGTGGTGATAGTTCAGCAGCCAAAGGGGCAGACGAACGCAGTAGTTGGGGGGATCATGGGGGTGAGAATGGGGGTTCTAGGGTGTCGCGGGGTTCTCGTTGATGGGAGAGTTCGTGATGTGGGAGAGCTGGCTACGGCGGGGTTACCGGTACGTTTTGATTAGTGAACAGTTTCTTTTCTTATGGCAAATAGAGTACTAATGGGGGCATATAGATTTGGTCCATGGGCACTTCAACCGTAGGATCGGGAGCGGCGGCTAGTCCACATGCCCACCAGGTGCCGATCGTTGTTGGCGGTGTAGAAATCAAGCCGGGGGACATTTTTGTGGGAGATAGCGATAACGGCATTGTAGTGATTCCCCAGGAGAAACTCTCTGACGTCATCCGTCTACTTCCCATTTTGACGATGGCAGATCAAAAGGTGGTGGATGCAGTCCGCAACGGTATGACTGTTTTCGAGGCATTCGAGAAGTTCCGGAATCACGTTATGTAATCTATGGTTTGCGTGTGGAAATCATAAGCGTTGTTTCTGTTAATCCTAATATGCTAAAATCTAGTCCGTGTCCCATGCCCGTATCCATATCCACATTAATCTAGTATTCTACCGAAACCAACCACTCTGATGCCCCAGACTCGTCCGCTATCGGAGCCATGAATTATCAGCCCTGATGTCAGCGACTGGCGCTCCATTGTATCCCCGGCCCAAAGACTCATCGTCACTATCACTGAGCAACTTTGGTACTGGAAGATCCAACCGTGGTGCCTCAACAGGCTTTACACTAATCGGCGATTTCATAGCAGCCACGGCAGACATCCCGCCGGAAATGTTGAGAGGCGCCGGGATAGGCGCCGGGGCTTTGGATTTTGAGGGTGAAATGCTGCGGCTGCGCGTTTCCGGCGGAGGACCATACCGGACGTCCTTAACGTCCCATTCATCCTCAGCCGCGGCGGCTACCCATTTACGAAGCGCTTCGTGTACCGATGGGTAAAACTTTTCCTTGCACAGGCGGAGAGACCCGCCAAGACATCTTTCCCAGCCAGACGCCTTGAGTTCGGACCGGAGATGATTGCGCGCCTCCTTAGTCGGGGTACAGGCCAAGATCGCATTCAGAAGATCGACATGAGAAGCGAGATAGTTGGTTGCATCCCACTCTACTCCGCCAACATAGGGAGCAGCTGCTACTGGCGGACGTTCTGCAGGAAAGTGACGTGACATGTATCTAAGGGTAGCCTCTTGTTCACTTCCCCCAGCTTCAGCGGCTGCCTCCTCAGCAGCGATATCTGCCATCAAGGTTTTGGGGTCAGGCATAGCAATGATGTTGAGATGGTGCAGGAAGATCCAAAAGACCTCTTTGGTGACATTGACTACTTCCTTAGTCCATACACGATACGGCCGGGGTCGGTGCATGCTGGTGACCCAGTTGAGGGGCCTTTCACTCTCAGGCGGCTCAGGGTCTCTCATGTGAACCAAGACATTGGCCGCTCGGTTGATGCGTTCCTTGGGCGGCCCTGTCTCAATGTACAGGAATAGAATGGAAGTAACAATATTACGGGTGGTGAACTCGCTGGGCCCCTTCTTCTCGGGATCAAAAAGGAGATGCAGAAGGCGAGGGAAAAGCAAGTCTTGAATCGAATGGATATAGATCTGAGCAAGAGCTGTAGTGGAGAGACCCTTGAGACAAAGCAGAACCTCATGCAAAAGAGCATCCTCATGGTCGTCACTATAAAAATGGTTAGTCATTATGTTGATATCCAGCGTTGTCAGAGCTTCTTACCGCCATTCGATCTCCATGATGCGATGCAACACCCCCACCATTTCCTTCATACCGCCTTGCTTGATGAAGTCTTCGATCCACGAAACAGTTTCATTTCTCAAAAGCAGACGGAGCTTGTGTAACTTTCCAACTTCCATAGTCGATGGGTTCGTAGTTTTGCGCAAATACGCAACAAAGTCAGCTGGCGCGGTTCCCATAATCTTGGCCAGTAGACCAGTCCCATTGCCATGCACACCTCCAGCATTGGTGTCTGGACCCTCTGCGACGTTTAGTGGTTTATCATCAGCCAGGGTTTCACTGGATTTTGACCGTAAATGTTTGCCAATGGTCCCCAGAGTCTTGTCGCCCTTCTTGGTAGTTTTGACGCCTATACGCGAGAGGGTAAAACTACGCCCCCGGTTGCGCTTCGTCTTTGATGATGCTTCAGCCTCGCTCTTATCGTCGACCGCGCTCGAATTTACTCCGGTGTTGACAGACGTGATATGTTTGCCAGACTCACCCGAAGCAGATCTCATATCCCTGGAAGAAGCAGCAGCCATTTCAGCCCAATCTTGGCGAATAAACTCCTCCTTGATACTAGCAGCCAAATTGCGCATTTTGTAGCGCTGGTTTTCCGGAATGTTGCGTCGGTCGAGCATAGCCTCTAGGTGTTTATCGATATCCTTCGGGTCGATATAGGGCTCTGCTGCGGCCCGTTTACTCATTGTGGCGGCAGTGTTAGGAGGGGCGTTGGTGGATACACTCTTGGCTCTACCCCGCGAAGTACCACGAAAAGGAAGCCGGGAGCCTGTCCCGAACCCGGACTTGCTCCGTTCATGAACGTTTTCTCTACTCATGGCCACGGAACCGGGATTTGACCGAGGGTCGGCCGTATAGGGTAGGTTGCGGGGCGACACAGGTTCGCCGGAGAACTGTTTGAAGATAGGAGTTTCTTGTTGGTCGGGGAAACTTGACCGGGACGTTCTGTTTTCCTTGTCCTTGGTCACTTTGGTGTCATCGTCGTCCCTGCGCCCCGTCTTTGGTCGTGTAAGGAAGCTGGTTAGGTTGGTAGCCGACTTAGTCTTCTTATGAGCCTTTACGGGCGAACTGTCTCGGCTCATGAAGCCCCTAATGCTCTGGCCACTGAAAGATATTGGAGGTCCACCACGTTTTGTGTTTTCCCGCTGCTCGGGTTCTCGGCCACGTTCTTTCGATGGGTCGCGACCTTTCTTGGGGCTGCGGTTCGAATTGTTATCGTAGTGTGCGCGGTCAGATGACCGAACCGGCGATCGTGATGGGGACTGAAAAACGGCGGGTGAGTAGGGTCCGCTCTTGTTATAGTTCTGTGGCACCTCAGAGAGTGGGCTGGCGAGTGGGCTGTTCACTGCGTATTGAGCGAATATAGGCAATGAGGGATCTGAGGGAATTTCGGGGGAGATAAAAGTGTTGGAAGAGCCTTCCGAGGAGTCGCTACGACGAGTTATAAACGACTTGATACGTTGTTTAGTAGGCGATGACTGCCCGGAGCGCAGTACTCCAGGAGACAACTGGGAGGCCATTGCTCGGGTGTGGCTTGCAAGTAGATTGTAACGAGAGATGATTGGCGGCGAGGGTGGCGGGTGTCTAGGTCGTTGCTATGGACAGGCGCAGCGTTTGTATACAAGCCCGTTGGTTGTGTACTTGGGCGAGGGGTATTTCAGAAGATGGAGGGGTTTATGTCGAGGGTGGCGTTGTTCTATAGGCGGGCGTAGCTGTAGCGATGATGAATTGAATGTGGCGTCCGTCGGCCGGAGTACAAAAGCAGCGACGCAAGTATGGGAAAGGCCGCGGTGATATCAAATAAAGTCACTGGTAGCAACGCAAATCGCAGCAGCATAGAAATGTGGGAGTGAGGGAGAAAAAGAAGGACAGGAAAGTGTCCACAGAACCATCGCCAGAAAAAGGTTTGCGCTTCTTGCCGTTTGGGTAAAGACTGGATGAAATGCAGGGTATCAAGGCACTGACTTAACTGGTCCTGCAGGCATCCGGTGAGATGGTGGTAGTTTCCAGATGCAGTCTCAATGTCAACACTGGAATCTTGGGCGGTGAAGAACAAACCAGGGCACCTAGCGAGTGAAGACTCAATACTAGGGGCAAAACACAAAAGAAGCAGGAAAATCCACTCTTTCCCAGAGCGGACAAAAGTCAACAAGAGCAAGAGAAGTGGACTTTACGATTAGCGACACAGTAACAAACGATTACTTGTTGACCAGGTGAGCGAGGGAGAAAACGGACATGATATATAAGCACTCGCCTTGCGATTGTCATGCTTGTTTACCTCGTGAAAAAAAACTACTTTGTCACACGGCAACTCGACGTTCCACGCCCGTCGTTGCCATCACCAGCGACTGCACGTCAGTGGCACCTCCGACCGCCCCGTTCTCTTTTGTTCTTTCTCCCTTGGTCAGTTCAGGGAAGAAAAGCCGCCACGGTCTATCCTCAACGGACCAGCTCGCCAGACGAAGGGACGCAAGCGAGACTTGCCGTCGTCTCACATCCTGCACCTGGGTTCGCAGCCTAGTAAACAGATACGGCATGGGATGTCGGTTGCTGGGGTAACGGACCCGATGGCGGGGGGACTATATGCATGGTGTTGGCCAGGTGCAAGAAAGAAGAATCGCTTATGGAGAGATGAAACATGCGATGGCGGGACGTCAACAGTTAGTTGTCGTGTCAAGTGTTGCATTGTGGGATGTTGGAAGACGAGTATCCAGAATCAACTGTCACTTTTCTATATGTGGTACTATGATATCGCAATCTTGTCGGGCGGCAAACCATTCCCATATGTCATGTATTCTGTGTATTCATGCCTCATATGATAATCGTCTACGTCTATAGCTCACCAACTGTATAATCCAGTCCCTCTATCATAGCCGCCGCGCAACTGTTGCTCGGGCTTAACAAGCTTTCCTTGTAACACAGTATACTTCACGATATTCTCACAGTCTTCCGGGAACACTCGTGCAATCCACATGCACTGTGCTGCGCCAACATCCTCCCCGATGGGTTTTCCTTTGACCGGTCCCGGCTTCAACTGTTCACCAGCCTTCAACGTTACTCGGTCTACGTTATCCAAACCATAAGCATCCGGCCTTCTGTATATCATCATATTGGCCGAATACTTGTGACCACCAACATGGGAAATAAAGTAGATACCAACGCCACCTGGTCTATCGTCGTCATAATCACGGTATAACCCCAATGGCCGCAGATGTCTCTCAAGTTCCTTCTTCAACAATGGCGCACTCTGTCCACACCGCGCATCTCTCGTCTTTTGCGAACACATCAAAATGACGACACTATGGGGACATTGAGAGGCAATGATCTGCGGCGGGATGGAATCTTCGCTGGCTTCTTCGGGGACAGGGGCTACGTCCGGAAGAGTAAGTGGGGACAAGGGGTCAGAAGCAGAAGGTGCTGCACTGACAAAAGTCAAGATCATGGTAGGTACATTGGCGGGGCAGACATTATCAAGATAGACGAAGGCAGGAAGTAGGAGAATACGTGTTGGCTCGGCGTAGTCTGTTTGTCCTGATGGTTGTGGGATGTTTGAAGCTGAC
Source organism: Huntiella moniliformis (assembly GCA_000712465.1). Taxonomy (NCBI): domain Eukaryota; kingdom Fungi; phylum Ascomycota; class Sordariomycetes; order Microascales; family Ceratocystidaceae; genus Huntiella; species Huntiella moniliformis. Next base: position 796,342 of record JMSH01000001.1, on the reverse strand, counting down.
AGCATCATTTTCTATACCAGAGAGAACATTCTCAGTCAGCAAGCCGTCTATCACTTGGTAGTCCATGGTTATACTTACACCATTACTTGGCTTTGCTGCCTTCCCGACAGCCTCCATGACACTCCCCTTCTCATCCGCAACATCTCTCACCCAGTCTGTCTTTCCAGTAGCCACCAAGATATGTGTACTAAAGGGCTTAATCAACCCATACATTTTATCCGAAGTGTCTATACTGAACGACTTGGGATACTTGACTGTGCAACTGGCGCAGTCCTGCAGACAATCCTCGCCATCCTTTTCAGGAACGACTTTGGGGAATAGTTCCGTCAGTGCGGTTTGTGGTCCGCTAGCAACGCCAAGGGCAGAAAATAACGATTGAAGGGATTTCCCCATGATTGGATATGTATGGATGCTTGTAGATGTAGACCAGTCAGAACAAAGAGATTGCAATCAGTGTCTATCTGTCATGGGTTGTAGTGGCTGCTTTATACTCAGACGTTTCTTCCATGCAGGATTTAGAAGATCCGTTCTTCGAAGTGTGGTAGTGGGGCCTAAATCCAAAGAATAAGCTGTATAAGCCACCCACTAGCTGCCCAATCTTTTATCTGATTTTCCTTGTTAGTGCTGACTACCATTACCCCATGCAGGGGCAAAGTTCCCTCCGTCATGTCATGAACATTCAATCCTACTTGCCAGTGCTTTGCGCGGCCCTGCGCGCGGCTTACTAAATATGTCCGTATGAACACGGAAATCGGCGTTTCTTTTCGGTCGTACCTAGATATCTCTCATCCGTCACTACCATATCTTTTCAACCGGTTGTTACTTATCCCCGACTCCGTACTTTTTCTTTAAGACCGGTAATTCTCGGTCCTAAGAACCTTGTACCACTGAGCCTCGTACAACTCTATAGATTATCAGATAAGCGATAAGCGCACTTGACTTGACGTCTGCCTACATGTGGTGCCGAATCGGCAAATTTTATCTACTGAGTTGGTGCTAAGGAAGGACCCATTTCTGTGGGAATCGACGAAGGAGTAGACCTCTTCGGGCAGGTGCTAATGTCAGAAAGCGGGGATGAAACGCCATATTGCGGGTGGCCGGCATGCCGAAATCATTGTAGTACAATAGGGTTATATAATTATTAACCCACACAGATCCTCCCTCCTATCGATGGCGACCCCTGTTGGCAATCTGGCGATCACATGTGAGTGAAGCGCGTGGGGAGCTTCGATATCGAAACTTGTCTTCAAAGTAACGATAAAGATGGCTCCGGCTCCTTGGGATAACGTGCCTTTGAGCGATTTGCTGGTTGTACTCGTCACCGGTGCTAACAGGTAAGATATACTAATATGATTACATAAAAGTACATTCTTTCTAACATCTGGACCTATTTCCAGCGGCATCGGCCTCGGTATCAACCAAAAGCTCATCGACGACTTCCTCGCTACCCGCCCTTCTACCTCCCACTTACTCCTTATCCCCACCACCCGGAGCCCCTCCAAGTCACGTGAGACCATCACCTCTCTACAGACCCACCTCCGACTCGCTGCAACAACCTTCGCCGCACAATCACCATCATCACCCGCCGCCAGCAGCGCCGCTATCATCGACGCCGTTATCGCCAGAGTTCACATTCTTTCTATCCAGCTTGATCTGTGCTCATTGCCACATATTTACAATGCTGCTAAGCAGCTTTGTACCGGGCTGGTTTCGAACCCACCGGTGGCGGGTGGTGCTGCGGATGCGCTGACGGAGGTGCGCGTGCCGAAGTTGGACTCGGTCGTTTTTAATGCTGGGTTTGGTGGGTGGACGGGGATTGATTGGTGGAAGATGGCTAAGTGTTGTGTACGTGAGGGGATCCTCAATTCGTGCACTTGGCCTGACTATAAAGTTGCTAAGCCCGGCGACGTCATCTTCCAGAAGAACTTATCTGGCAAGATAATCCCTGGCGACTCCCTCGGCACGGTCTTCTGCTCCAATGTCTTTGGTCACTACGTTTTTGCTCATAAACTGATGCCTCTCCTTTCCGTGCCTAACCATCCCGGCCGGATCATCTGGACTAGTTCTATTGAGCCACAGGCAGATAGTCTCATTACTGCTGATCTCCAGGGCATCGCTTCAGCCGCGCCTTACGAGAGTTCCAAGCGTCTCACTGACATCATGTCTCTTACCCACACTATCCCCTCTGTCGCCCCCGCCGCAGCCTCCTTTTACAATGATGTGCCTGCCGAGACTAGACCATCCATCTACGTCACCCATCCAGGCGTTGTAGCCTCGCCACTCTTCCCTTTGGCCGCTTGGATGTTCCAGTTCTACAAATGGACTATGATCCTCTGCCGGATTCTTGGGTCCCCATGGCACCCAGTTGAAGCTTACGCTGGCTCGGCGGCTGCTGTGTGGTTGATTCTTGCTGGCGCGGCTGAGTTAACGGACAAACAAGCCGAGAGAGTTAAATGGGGCTCGGCTGTTAGTAGTAACGGTACGACATACATCAAGGAGACTGAAGTTGAAGGATGGGGGTGGAAGGGCATTGACGGCGAAGAGGCCGAAGAAGAGAATGTAGATATTGGATTGCTGAAGCGGAATGTAGGTAGACATCCACATGCCAAGGATGCTACCGCGGAGAGCAGACAAGAGGTTATCCAGACCGGTAAGAAGGTCTGGGAAGACATGGAGAAGTTGCGCAAGGACTGGGAAGATCTGTTAGAGTTATAATTTCGTCGTTGGTTTCCGCTTAACAACAGGAACCTTAAAAGTCCTGTATTTATATTAATTCTGGGGTCCAATATCCCGATACAATCATGAAAACAATTATCTCACAAAACAATCAACAAATAAGAACAAAATAAGACAAAATACCAGCCCACCCAAGACCCAAACACCAGCAAAAAGATCAAACCCATACCCATATACCGTAACCCACGTAAGCTAACACAACTAAGCCTCATTAAAGGGCCGCTCATTACTCTCTATGCTTTGTCCGTCGCGTATAATCCGCGCATTCTGATGAAATTCTTCCGCAGAAGCATTTCTCTTCAATACCGTCTTTGTGTCACGTCCAAAGAGGCCAAGCATGAGAGGGAGAGGGACTACAGCTGCACCCACAATCGCCTGGAAAATCAAACTATTCTTCATGTGGTGTGGCGGCTTGGCCGACCCTCCCGCCTCAAGGTGATCGCTGATGACGATGAAAATGGCACCCATGAGTTGTCCGAGGGACCACGACAGCGTAGATGTAATTTCCGAGCCGATGGGGTAGGACAGCTCTGCTAGGAATTCGAGGGCGATTGGGATGAGCGAAAACGAAGCAGCGCCAAGAATGGCCAATACAATATACGGGCCAGTAATGGAACCGGTTTCAGGCATCCAGATGAAGGCAATGTACATGGCTGCAATAATCGGCACGGCACACTTAATGGCCATCAAGAATTTCTTGTGTTTGTCGAAAATTGGGGATGTGATCGCCGAACAGACAAGACCAGCGACAATGAGGACGGCGCCACCAATACCGGCTTCGTCCTCACTAAGGCCGTAGGGTTCCAACATCTGGTTCAGAAGAGACGAAATGTTGTTGAACAGCCCAATATACACCGAGAAGGGGACAATAATCAACCACATTTCCGGAGTACGGGCGAGAGTAACCAGGGCCTCCTTCATCGGTGGGCGCACTGTTTCAGATGTGTGCGAAACAGGAATGGGAGGTCTCGCCGGAATGAAGAAAGTTGGAATACTGGCGATGGATGCCTGGGAACAAGGTTAGTCATCTTTCTTCACAAACAAATAATTACTGATTGCAGACTTACGATGATAGACACATATAACACGGCATCTGAGATATCGCCAGCATCCGACACCCAGAATGGGGTGATGAGTTGTGCCAATGCGGCACCCAGCGGGTTTGACAGTGTAGCCAAAGCCGTGGCGCCAACCCGACCCTTTTCGGTAAACCACATATCCGAATAACAGGTCGGGGCCGAAAGAATAAAGGGCTGTGCTAGCCCAATCAAAACCTGTGCAAACAACACTACCCCATATGTACCACCGTCCCGAGAATGTGATCCTGCATAACGGATCCAGTTGCCAATAAGCAACAGGATCGAAGCAGCCATGAAGCTGGGCTTGGGACCATAGTGCAGCACTTTGACAGTAAATGGCGCGCAAATACAAAAGGCGAACTGGTAGGCAATAGACAACCAGTTCACACCGCTAGTACTAGTGTTGTAGTACTCGGCAGCCTGTGATGACACAGGTGCAAACGTAAGCCACTATAGAGTGAAACAAGTTAGAAAAACGAACTTATGGGACAATGCACCAGACACAAGGAGACACCAGACGGTAGACAAGACTTAATCATCTTGTGCTGCTATAATATAATCCACCAAGGATGACGTTGTGGGCCGTATGTATATACTCGACAAGGCACATTTCTTATGACGTATGACCATATCGGTCATGACAAGAAATTACGGCACACAAAAGTCAGAAATAACCACACAAGCCACCTGTCAGAGCAACACAGAAATGTCTGAGTCCTTATTCCGATTAAAGGTGTGGTAGAGATGCAAGCCCGTCACGCGATCAGCAAAAGAGGAAATTCATAACTACTTACGCCCCAGTTAACTGCCAAATTGAGCAAAAACATTTGCACAATACCAAACCACCGTCTTTTGTAAGTCCGGAAGACGACGGGTTGGCTACTGGCAACTGCAGGATTGGCGGTGTCTTCGAGCATGCTGGTGCCCGCTGAAACATCTTCTCTGCCTTCAAGGAGCTGGCGGCCTTGGGAAGCTGGCTCTTTCGGGTTGCTATTGGTAGAGCCAATTTGTGAAGGCCGTCGGCTATCGGAAGCTGAGATATTTTCGTCGCCCATGATTTCGAATGTGGGGACGCGTGGTAGAAAAGAAGAACAAATACTTCTAGCTTGAAGGCTAGAACTCGGAAAATGGCAAAGGTCAAGGGCAAACGCCAGGACGTGTTGTGGTCTCCCTTAGTATAAGTAGTAGGCAAGCTAGTATCGAAACCGAAAGTACTGGCTAGACCAAGAACCCGAATTGGTCCCAGCTCGTCAAAGAATGTGACGTGACGAGGAAAAGCGATATGCTAACCGGGCCGCGCACAGTAAAACTGTGCTGACAAGACCGTTGCGAGATGCGATAGCCGGTAGAGACCGATAGGTCAACCACTGGTATCACAGGGTGTCTATCGTTTAGAGTGCGATCCTCTCAAACGACGTAAACTTATCGTACAAGCCAGCGTTGCAATACTAGCTTTTCAGAGGAACAAGAGCAGGCGCCGTGTAATGCTAGGTAGCTTTGCGCATGAGCCAAGTCACCGCACAGAGCGTTGTGTTCAAAGCCGGGGGGTGCGAACTGGGAACTGGGGGCACGCAGCACTCAGTGAGACGGACTTCACAGGGTAAAAGAATTCGATAACAACGAGGCGGATGGGCGGAAGCGGATGCCTTCGATCGGACGAAGCCCTTAACAAAATGGTAGTTTTACAGTACTACAAGATTAAGCACTCGGTCGAGCCTAGATGGAAAACTATCAAAAAAGTTAGATCGAGCTGTCAACAGAGCGGGTTTCTCCATAGTTGGACTTCTAGACGGAGTCGATAGAACTAACAGGATGCCCAAGCGTTTGTGATCCGAAGTCTTAGAAACCCACTAGCGAAATCCAACCATTCAGCGAAACCCCAAATACAAAGAGAAGATAAGGGATGGGGAAATCCAATCCGAAGGAACAACAAACCTGAACAAGAGCCAAATTATCCGGATGTGGAGATGGAACCGAAATCCAACCACAAAAAAGAAATCGTTGTCGAGATGAACTTGGTTTGCTTTCGAAGTTTGGTGATGCGATCGATATTCGAAGCAAGCAAATTAGAAACAAAGAAACGAAAAATTGCGGATGATCATAGAAGAAGACAAGACTTAGTGCGGGGAAACAAAAAGAGAAAATTGTCTTTGACAGAAAACTGGAATTACATTGCAAAAGTGGTTGTCACGGTATTCATCCGATTAGATACTTGTCTATCTTATCACGGTTAGACATTTATCCAAACTCTCTTGGGAAGTTGGCCAAGAAATACTGAAGCAATCCGTTGATTAGGTGACCAGTTTGGTGGTGTATGTCCTCGGCGTCCCTGAAGTAGATCTGTACAAGGGAAGTCGGGGCTTAAACAATCTCCCCGGGACGTTTATCCGTATTGGAGACTAGCAGGAGTGACAGTTCAGCCGGGTGTCGTAACTAACACGGACAGAAGGCGGGGTAAACTCACTGAATGTCAGTTTCCCAAAAAAGCACCCTGATGTCACTGAGAAAAATAAAACTAATCGGGAGCAGCGCGTGCGTCTACTGATAAACAATATGGTGTGGTGGGGATCTTGTGTACATTCCGTCCTGGCCCTCGACCCGCGCCAAATGTATGTACAATGTAAGCCACTCATGGCGGGGGACTTTTTTATGCAGCCACCCAAGATCATGAAGGCTGTGTGGCTTGATAACAAAAGATATTCTGCAGTTACCTGTCAGTAAGTAAACGTTGTAGAACCAGCTACAACAAGGTGCAAGGCTGTATGGGAATGATCTGTATATTTAACTGGGACCTGACTACACCCAGCCAACAAAATACAACATCCTACATTTAGCATTGCCACATGCTGCTAGCCTTGGTACTCAGCGAGCTCGTATACACGGCCAAATCAACTACGTGATTATGGAGATTGTGTACCCGGGGTATGATGGAACTACTGCATGTACCCGTACACCACGCGAAATGTATAATTCGGGCACACAGATTGGCCTGAGTTTTCCTTGGCTGCATGACGAATGACGCCGAGAACAAGTTCATCTAGTTGGTCGAAAACATTTGGTTAGTTCGCGCAAATGATGAAGACCCTGCTGACCGCCCGGATCCGACATCTCCGACCAGAGGCATGCAGGAAAGGTATGTTCCTTGGTGGACCTGCATCTCGTTCATACGTTTCCATCATTGAACTGACTGTCTTCGGCTAAACTCATGCAGTGAAGCGTTTGTCCGTTGCATATCCATAAATAATCATTAGTCACTTTGAGATTATTTAGTCAGGTTTCACAAAGGTTTTCTTCACGGTGTTAAGCCTAGTCATGTAGTCAGTTGTTATTGGCACGATATTGACAATTAGGCTGTAAGATCTCTGCCTTTTTTTATCTTATGTGTCCTGTTATTAGTGTGTATACCTTAAATTAAGTTTGTACCGTGCATAATTCACCAATCAATATCCAACGGAAGGACAGAAGGTAACCCGATAGAATGATGTGATAGGGGTTACCTTGTTGGTTGTTCATATCACGTCTATGGTTGATATCTGTCGGACAATGGAATCATTATAGTATGTTAGTATGCATTTGTATATGTGTGGCTGATATACTGTAAATCACGACATATACTGTTATCTTGTTAAATAAACGGTGCTGATAATCCTAATAAACAAATGGTCACCGTAAAAGTAGCATAACAGCTCTTCACAGAAAAGATCAACCGACTGTGAAGAATTTGTGGATCATACCTTCAGCGAATGTAATCATAAAAAATACTGGCTCGCTGCTTACGATCATAGTTGTACGCACATATATGGGTCAGATAGACAGGTCCTCGAGCCAGTTACACGGATGTGCGGGATAATTACGCTATATGTATGATATCACCAACAACTAGGTTCTTTCTAACCCGTTGTACTCCCATGATGTCATCGTATGTTGGTGTATCATCACACATCACCGTTATCTTTACCGACTAGGCCAAATCTAAGGCCTTTTGTAATATCCATCGAGGTCCACAGCTTCACTTCGCTGCACTTTTCTTCATTCTATTCGGGACAACATGCTCATACCCATCCTCAATTAACTCGTGGGCAGAGCCCGGCCCAGGTAGAAGTTGAATAGGACAACGGCAATTAGAGCATAGCCCATCTAAAAATGAGTCTTGCCATTACAATATCAAGGAGACTATTTTCTTGTCATGAAATACTTTCTGGCGTACCACAACTTGGTCACCTAGTCGTCATATCCATTCCGGTGGCTACCATCATTCAGGTATCTCGAAGACCAACAATTTCTTATGTTTGCAAACAAGGGTCACACAAACTCTAAGTTCGTATTGATAACTATATGCCAATATGAAACATAGCACTCGTACGTATGGCCCTCAGTGCCCCTTCCACATCTCAACAACCAATATGTCTAAGTTTCTGAGGGTATGCAAGGAAGTTGAGCAATATCTCTGAAATCACAATGGATTTTTGAACAGGTATAAACTTTCGATGGCGGCAATGCATAAATTGTGAGCTTAACCATATCTTACTTAACATAATTGGTGTCAGAAATGCTGATACCATTATTATTTTGCCCCACGCAGTTATGTATGGTGCTTCAACACTCTTATACATTTGCGTATATACATACTATCTCAATTGTAACTTCAGGGTCACCCACTTGTACTGTAGCCGTAAAATCGAGAGTCGCTGTGTATAGTCATTCTTTAATCTTATAGTGAAACTATCTAGTAACATTGCCCATTTGCAAAGGCTGGTTGACATGTGAATTGTTGTGTTATCACAGTATTCATATTTCTGTCAGTGCTAACATGAAAACTGATAAGTTGGGTTGTGTATAGATTCTAAATATACTTCACTCGGCTTAGTATTCAACATTAATATCTTATTCATGTCTTGCTATAAAATGCCATCACCTCATCTATTAGCAATGATCCCGTTGCCTTACATGGTCCGGAAGGGTTACACCCTGATGATAACTGGTCACGTGGTCACTTAGTGGGGGCAATACACCCTGGCTGTAGCCAGCTCATCAGTCGGAGGGACTTCTGACCCAGGGGTTCCATTTAAGGTGTGTGCGACCGACCGTGAGCCGTCCTTTACCCACAAAGACCACCAGTGATGGCGTCTGCTCTTCTGAAACAAAAACGTCACCCGCATCTGTGTCCCTTCTTAGTTGTCTTTAGTTCACGACAATTTCTTGCAATCTATACAACCTCATATTTGGTAACTGTCATCGAAAGCCGAATTTGGTAGCCTATCTACGCTGTACAACAACCGCAGTCACCTGTCGCCCCGCTTGATCCTCGTCCTTAATCATCACCATTCCCTGTCATAACGGCAAATCGATAAACCGGACCAATCTCCTGCGCTGGAATAACTTGCTTTTCTAATTGTATTTCTACTACGACATCAACGCTACATCTGCCCCGACACAACAGCCGCTGGCTTCGGTCGTCTCTTTGTTCTCATTGCACCGGTTTTATTACGTGTATCATCACCAAAACATAGCACTTCCCGGCATTCTTTGAACATCCCATTCACCGCTTCTCAGCTTCATCATGTCTCGTCGGGTCGCCAATGCCGATCAGGCGCGCATAGCACAAAACCAACAGACTATCAAGAGTCTGCTGAAGCTTGAATGCAATAAAATTTGTGCTGACTGCAAGCGCAATAAGCGTAGGTGTTCCACTTAACATTTTGCTGTGTTTAGCCTATGATTATGTGCTAACTGTCCATTGATATCCACAGACCCCAGATGGGCCTCTTGGAACATCGGTATTTTTATCTGTATCCGCTGCTCTGGTATTCACCGTAGTATGGGAACTCATATCAGCCGGGTTAAATCTGTTGACCTCGATTCATGGACCGACGAACAAGTGGCCAGTGTTCTGGCATGGGGAAATGCCCGTGCCGACAAGTACTGGGAGGCCAAGCTCGCCAACGGCCACATTCCATCCGAAAACAAGATCGAAAACTTTATCCGCACTAAGTACGAACTCAAGCGTTGGACTATGGACGGCCCTCGGCCTGATCCTAGTACTTTGGATGTGGACGGTGATGAGGATATTCCACTCAGCCTGGTTAAAGAGAAGCACAATATTGAGCGCAAGGAGTCGATACGTAAGGCGTCCATCGGCCAAGGCTCATCACCTGCTCGCCGCGCTATCCCGCCGCCAGCCGTCGATTTGATAGGCGGCGATTCTCCGTCCATGCCGCCTCCGAGTACAGGTTCTCCTGCCCCTACTAAGGCGACCCCAAGAGGCACTCCTAAACAAAACAATGCGAGGGACTCGTTGCTTGGATTGGATTTTATGGGTGATTCCAGTTCAACCCCTCCCCGTCCTTCATCGACTTCCACCGTTGGCTCAGGTGCTGCGCAGTCTCGTCCTGACTTGAAGCAGTCTATTCTGTCTCTATATGCCAGTGCCCCCCGTCCCCAAGCCCAGACTCAACAGCCTGCTGCTGTTGGCTTTGGTGGTATGGGTTCACCAACCCACAACCAGGGATCTATGGCTGGTTTTAACGACGCTTTCGGTGGATTGAGCTTTGGAGCTCCTGCCCAAGCCGCTCCAGCTGTAGCGGCCCCACCCAAGCCAGCTGATCCGTTTGCCGGACTCGGCTTTGGTGGAGCGTCTAAATCCCCCCCACCCGCATCTAACAACAATGCCTTTGGTGGCCTCGGTGGCGGCAGCTTCTTCGACACTAAGCCCGCTGCGCCTGCCCCCCAACCTGCCCAATCTTCATTTGGAGGGTTCAGCAACTTCTCTAGCCCTTCTCCTGCCGCTTCCAAGCCCGCAGCGTCATCTGCCATGGGTGATTTGTTTGATCTATCCACCCCTGCTCCTGCAGCTCCCGTTGCGGCCCCAGTATCGAATGCTTCGGCTTTCAATCTCTCGTCACCTGTGAATGCTCCCGTGACTTCACCTGTCGGTAACACCACTGCTGGTATTGGTAGCAGCAATGCTTGGTCAGGTTCAGATGTCTGGGGTAGCAACGCCTGGGGTTCTGATACCAAGGCCGAGTTTGCAAAGCCAGTTATTTCTAGTGCTTCCATTACGCCTGCAGCTCCTGCTGCTACCTCTTCGGCCAATGATTTCGGTTGGGGCTCTTCATTTGCCTCGACTCCCATCGTTCCTGGCGCCAGTGGAGGTTTCTCGGTTGGTGGAAAGCCTGCTGCGGCCGCAGCTGCTGCCGTTGTAACTGCGGACGACGAGTTTGGTGGGTGGGCTAGCTCTACCACAACCACGGCAAACAACGGTAACAAGGGCTTTGGCGGTGTGGGTAACGACCCTGATTTGTTCTCAAATGTGTGGCAGTAAATAGTCGAAAAAGCTATCATGAGGAATTTTGCATTACATGTTTGGATAGCATCTTTGGAGTTTAGTTTGTTTTATGTTTGTTCTATGTAATTCACAGTTTTTGGTACAAAGTCGAAACAGAAAATGTTAGTAGTGAATATGTTTCTATAATATTTATACGCAAGATTTCAAGAACACCCAAAACGCCGTTTTCCAAAAAAAACAGAATGGCAGCACACAAAGAAAACAAAAGCCTGGGATCGCTAGCATCGAGCAACTAGTCAGCGATAGACAGGACTAGTGTGCAACAAAACCAGCGACACCATAGAGATTGGCTTAGAAGAACAGTTTGGATAGATAGTAAATAAACATGAAGAAGATGACGATGATGCTAGCCAATTTGAAGACTGCGATCTTGTTTCCAGAGGCGGCCATACGGGTTAGCCGGGTAGCTGAGCCTCTTAGTTGAGTCGTCATAGTAGAAAAGGTTTCGCTCTGTAGAGTATAACCGGGTTAGTGATCAAGTCTAGATTAACTCTACCGTACACAGTGATCTAGCAGCATGAATCTAAAGTGACAAGCCAAACGTACGGTATTGTCAATAACGTCTTGGTTGCGCGCATGATCGTAGATATCTATCGTCACGCCGCGCAGTGCCGAGATCTTATTGCTTAGATCATTAAGGCGCGCATTATTTTGGCGCTCACGCTCATATGCTTCGGACATGGTGAATGTAAGAAATCGGTATGGAGGGTTTGGAAGCGGCCGGCGCTAGGTATGCGACTGAATGCGCGGATGAGTTGCTAGATATATCGGGAATGTGGGGAATGTGCCGGATTGGAGTTCGGGATGTTGACGTCACGTGGACAGATGGCGAAACGGCGGAGTTATGGCGCGGAACCTGGGCTGAAAATGTGACGTCGGCAGAATGTGCGGAGAAGTTAGAGAGCGGTTCGTGAGATCACGATTTGGTTGTTAGTGAGAGGCCTGTAGGTCGCGATTGATGCTTTGGCAACTTCAACATCACAGGTCGCATTGTTTCGCATTGTCTGGGTTATTCTCTTTGAGAACCCTAGCGGGATTAGTCAGCTGATGTTGCCGGGGCCTTTACTTTTGGCAGCTATGACGCAGTTGGCGGATTTGAGAAACCTTAGTTTAATGTGGGCTGGGAGGCTGGTTGGTGATGTCACGATTTTGTGCACACACAATGCTGTTGTTTTCCTGGGGCGCAGCACATACATACATATGTAGATTTATCTGGGTACATATGTACATGTATAAACGCCATAGAGTGGGCCGTTCTTGTGACCATGCCTAGGTACGGTTGCCTCACTTGCTTGCGTAGCTATGTAGTAGTTTCCTCTAGTATGGATGATACTCGGAAGTAACCTTGATTTGGGGCACACTATCAAACCACAAAAACACAAATTACAAGTAGAATATGAGAGTAAAATATCAAACTAAACTTCATCTTGATTTGCTGGTTTATCCATCTAAGCACCAGCATTGGTGTCTAAATTCGGACGGTATGTCAACTATCCCACATGTTCTATAGCTCTATATAAATATAGCTATAACCTGGTGCCACGGAATATCCCCGAATTAGCGTTGAGGCTATGTCCGGCACGCCTAACCCGACGAAAACGATGGTAAATACAGCGGTCAGACCGGGTGCAAGAAATCGGTGCACATGCAACCACGGAGGCTAGACCCGAGAAACGATACTGTTGACCAAGCGCTGTAGATGGAAGCTCCAGAATAATCTATCAAGCTCGAGCCAATGAGGGCCACCCATCAGCACCTCAAGGCACCCGTATAACGCATTGCCGGTGCCAAGGAGCTTTTAGTGGAAACGACAAAGGCGCTGTTAGGTCGATTTAGGTGCCCATCCATCACCAATCACGGCACCGCTTAAAGCCGCACAGCCGCCAATCTTTATTGAAGCATCCAACTAACAGGCCTTGCTTTTATAGAAATACCGCCCAAACCGTCCCCTCTTGACGTCAGGACTAGAAACGTCTTCTATCACTCTTCAGCAAACAACAGCCTCTCTTCAGTGTCAAATACTGTTTTCCTCGCCAAGGCCAAGGAAAGCCCAGACCGATAGATCATTCTCGCCATATTGTAATTGATTGGTGCGCAGTCAGCTCTACTTGTAGATTTGCTTAGGCTTCGCTTCATCTATCCAACTCCCGAAAAAGCTTTACCTTTTTCACTCTTTCATCCCACCGGCATTCTCATATCCACCTTTGGGTTCGTTGCTTTGTCTTAGCATCATCTTTAACTACAACCCTGCGTCTTTTGAGACAGCTCAACTCTGCGCCAGTCTCTATCATCAACTCCCCGCTTGCGCCGATATATTCCAATACTTCTACTTTTATAAGTGTTTGCGCCGGATCTTTATATTTCTCCAGAGATCGCCATCATGGGTCTCCATAACCCACTTCCGTCCTCTTTGTCTTGTGAGTGATCTCCTACATTCTGCACTATACTGGAATTCTTCATGGTTGTCGTACGACTCAGTGTGCCACCACCACCTGGCCGCTACCCTGAGTCTCATAACTATGACGACAATGGCGAACCAATTCTAGAGTTGCATGCATTGCAACATCTGGATCTGGAAAAGGCCAGGATCCGCGCGAACTCGGGTAACTCGTTTAGGATCACCAGCTAACAATTCATCTACCAAAAACAGCGGAGTGCAAAAAGTGCGGCAAGATTCTGACGTCGTTTATTGACCCACGTCAGTCTTTCCTCGGACCCGACAAGATCATTCCCCCATCCGTCCTTGCGAATGCCAAGGTATGTCTTCTCCCGATCGGTGCGGGGCTTTGTTATAACCCACGCACAATAGCGTGATCCCCGCTAACCCACCTCGTCTCTTTTACAGGGTCTTGCCATCCTCACTGTCATTAAGGCCGGATTTCTCGGCTCTGCCCGCTTTGGAAGCGGCCTTGTCGTTGCCCGTCTTCCCAACGGTAGTTGGAGTGCGCCGAGTGCAATTGCGACCGCCGGTGCAGGGTTTGGTGGGCAAATTGGCTTTGAAATCACCGACTTTGTGTTTATTCTTAATGATGCCAGTGCAGTAAAGACGTTTGCGCAAGCCGGTTCCCTCACGCTTGGTGGCAATGTTTCCATTGCCGCCGGTCCAGTCGGTCGCAATGCTGAAGCTGCCGGTGCTGCTTCTCTGCGCAGTGTAGCGGGTATCTTTGCCTATTCCAAGACCAAGGGCCTATTCGCCGGTGTTTCACTGGAAGGATCGGCCATCATTGAGCGCCGCGACGCCAACGAAAAGCTCTACAACCAGAGACTTACAGCCGCCCAGCTTCTCTCCGGCGCCGTGCCCTCCCCGCCAC
>JMSH01000001.1:614496-781709 GCA_000712465.1 Huntiella moniliformis | reverse complement strand
AACTACACCAGTCCCCCACCCACATCTAACGGCCACTCACGCACAGCTTCATGGCACGACCCCGTCTACGACCGCGAATACGCATCGCCAACCTCCCCAACAAGCCCCCGCAACAACACGGCTACCTCGCCTCGTGATCGTGAGTCTTTTGGTGCGCTTGGCCGTTCTAATACCGGTAGCACGAGTCACAGCCAAAAGCCCGATCGTCCTTCGGCACCTAAGCCTAACTTTGGTGCAAAGACGGCCATGTTGAAGAAGAATGAGGCTGTGGCATTGTTCACTTTTGATGCCGACCAGCCGGGAGATCTCGGATTCAAGAAAGGCGAGATTATCACGGTGTTGAAAAAGACGGAGAGCGAGAGTGACTGGTGGACAGGCATGATTGGGAACAGACACGGAATTTTCCCGAGCAACTATGTCAAGATGCAGACTTGAGTTATCGGTACTGGTTGTTTTGTTTTCTTGCTGAACTGCGCAATTTCTCGGTTTTATTGTTTTTGATTCCCACTGTTGAGCTTATGTAGCTTCTAAAATACATTAACATGTCACACGTGTGTATGTTGTGTTCATGATTGTAACAAAAAATTGAATGAAACATTGTAAAAAAAATATAATGAACAAAAGACGAAAAGAAATAACACCATGTCAAGTGGAACAGACATCATACACTTAGCCTCAATATCAGTGACCACAAAAGTACTATACCCTATAGACACCAATCTTACTTGCCGCCCTTCTTCTTCTTCTTCTTATTCTTCTTTTTCCCGCCAACCGCCGGAGACATGGGGGCCGGTGAACCCACAGGCTCTGTTTGTGCCGGCTCAGAGACTACAGATTCGATATTTTGAGGATTTGAAGGGCCGGCCTCGTCGCCAGAACTAGAAGTGTGAATGACGATCTTGCGGACACCATGCGTTTCAATGATAGACTCGGTAATTACAGATCCGGTTGTGGCACGGTAAATCGTAACGTCGGGTGCGGGCGAGTCGGACTTCTGGATAATGTCAACAGCAGTGGAAGTTGGCGCGGGGGTAGCTTCTGGGACGGGCGAAAGGCTGGGTTCAATGAGGGAAGCGGTGGGGACGTCGGCGGATTCATTAGCTTCCGTGTCCGGCAGCTGGGAAGAAGCCGGGGTCAAGGCAACGACAGAGGATGAGGAGGGATCGGTGGTGGTCAAAACAATGGGACCTGATTCCTCTTGAGCTACCTCGATAACAGCAGGGGCAGGCGCCACAGCAATTGCAGGGGCTTCAGTGACGGGAGAAAGAGAGAGGAGAGTAGACGCAGGTTCAGGTGCATCAAGGGTGCCATCGATATGAGCGAGACGATGTTGGGAGTCGCTGTGGTGGCCGTCGGGGGATCCGTAACTCTTGCGAACGGCTTGAACGCCGCCCTTGCCACTAAGATGCTTCGATTGCGGTGGGACATCATTGTGACTGAGTAGTGGCGTACGTTCGTCATCAAGGTCAGCCTCGGGGTGGGCGTGGGAGGTGTTAGCAGGGCGAATAGATGGTGAAACGAGGCCATGCTTGATCTTGACGGATGAAAGTTTAGACTCTCTAGGGTTGGTGGCGGGGTTGGAAGGACCAAGACGCTTCAGAGCAGAGCGCATATCGTCGAGATTAGCCTTAACAGCGACTGGAGGCTGATCGGGACGGCCATCGCCAGAGGGCGCCCGCATCATGAAGGTAGCAGTCATAGGTCTCGGGCTGGCAGAAAGTTCACCGCCAATAATTGTCTGGTCTCCGAGGTTGGCAGAAAGGCGAGCATCGTGGTCAGTTTCGTGGCGGCTGATACGGGCCTTGGGCGCGGGGGTAAGGCGACGGATAGCCTTGTGGACATCAATATAGACATCCGACTCATCAATGATTTCCTCGCCAATCAGCTCTTCAATAACATCCTCCAGGGTAACAACACCCATGGCACCGTGGTCCTCACCGGGGCAAGCAGAGACAATTACCATGTGTGACTTGCCCTCCTGGAAGAAGTTGACAATGTCGAGGCAGCTTGTTTCTGGGCGAGTCTCGGGAAGGGTAGCGAGAGCGAACTCGCGAACAAGCTTGCAGTCTTCGGGGTCGTATGTGATGAGAATCTTGACGAGAAGCATACCGACAAAGTTCTTAGGATTGCCTGCAGCGTGAATAGGAATACGGGAGTAGCCAGCGGACAGAATGCGATCCATAGTACGCTCATCAAGAACAGTATCATCAGGCATGACGAAGACGTCGTCCATAGGTGTCATGACGTCACGAACTGGCTTATCCTTGAGATCAAGAACGGCACTGATTATAGTGACTTCATCAGCATTGAGACGGTTAGAGACATCACCGAGGGTCTGGTGGAGGTTTACAAGCTGCTTGAGACCACTCTTCTTGTACACGGTAGGGTGGTCCTCACCCAGCATCCAGTCCAGTAGTTTTGCGATAGGCCAGGCAACAGGCGCCATCATCCACATCATGGCGAGAACAGGCTTAGCCATGGCACCACCAATCTGAAGACCGAAGCGCACACAGATAGACTGGGGAATGACTTCACCAAAAATGACAATCAAAACAGTACTGCCAATGACAGCAGCAACACCACCACCAAGGCAACGGTCAAGTACGACGGGAAGAGTTTCGTTGACAATGACATTAGACAAAAGCAGAGTGACGAGCACCCAGTGCTTTCCGCGCTTCAAAAGATTGTATACACGCTGGGCATTTTTGCTTTGTGGTTCACTAGCGTCGCCAGCAAGGACTTGGAGGTAGACACCATCTTGACCCATCAAACTACATCAAAAACCATGGTTAGCATTCAAAAGTAACAAAAATGGGGGGGGGGTGGTTGAAGAACATACGCAATGGTGAGACCAGCAAAGGCGCCACCAGCCAAGACGAGAATTGCTGAAGCGACATAGTAGGCAAACATGTCGCCCTCGGGAATTTCTTCCTCTTCACCGCGCGTCTTGAGCGTCTTGTTAACCATTGGCGCAGCGGCAGCGAACACCGAATGACATAGTAGGCGCAATGTCGTGAATAGAGAGCCACGACTAGCGGCTAGGCCATTAACGGCCGATTGTCGTGATGGCATAACCAGTGATGGAGGATAGATCGGTAAACTGATAGGATATACTGGCTGGAGACAAAGCACTGAGCGGCGGGTGCGGATTTGATGTATAATGATTTTTATGTTCCGGCTAGTCGAGATATCGTACAAAGGGGAAGTGTTATTGATGAAGCAGAATCGGTGTTAAGCCCAAGGCTGGGAGAGTTCGGGCAGCTACTCGAGACCGTAAGGGATTCGGGAGTGTTTTTGGTGAGCTTGTCTGGTTAGGAAATAACTGCACAGAACCTGATAACAAAACGGAAGATGCACACGCAGTTGCAATGTTCGCAACAATCTTGTCTGGATGTTGAAACAGAAATTATATTAACTCGTGAGAAGACTGAGAAAAACAATAAGGAGTTCAGCTCTCACAGAGAGACAAATGAAGCTGAAGAGAAACCAACAATTGCAAACAACAACAACGGAAGAACGGCACTTGATATTTACGGCCGATCCCAGGAAGGAGCTCCTCTTGAAACCAGAGTTCCTCGTTCGCGTAATTTGCAGTGGCAATTGACGGCACCGTGTCGCTGTAAATTTGACGCACTGTTAAAAACTTTGGTCCTGTACTTTGAACTACCTTGACGACCTGTGAGTACAGATGAACAAACAGAGTGGTTTTGGTTTTTAGCTGCTTGCGTGCCCTGGATCAGCATATGCCGTTCCCTACAAGGTTCGAACAAAAGCGCCGGGAGCATGCGTATGTAGAGGGAATGCCTCGGATGAAAGAGTATGCCTACAGATTTACATATTTGTACGTACAAACATTGTTCTGGTAGTCGGGTAGCTTGCAGACACCCATCCGTCAAATGCACGGCGATCCATTTCCAGCCTCTCTCCTGCATCAGCTGCGCGTCTATCTCCCTCTACTGTCTGAGCTTCTTTAATCGGGAGTCAATCCCCCGTCATCATGGAATCGCATGTGCACAGTGCGGCGCACACTCCAAAGTGGATAAGCCGGGACAGAGGAACCGACGTAGGCTTGGCAATTGGACATTGGGGCCAAGCCAAACGGGTCAACCGCATATTCAGTGCAACCGCCAGAACAAATGTGTCCGACACAGAATATTGGCTTATATGTCTACTATTTGCTGGAATCAAGGAACGGAGCCACACTTTCCGCTCAGGATGCTGATGGATGTGAGCCGACGGTCGTATGAACCGTCAATTCTAGACACGGCAGAACCTATGGGGATCCATTTTCACAGCTACTATCAATGGCTAGTTGGGCGTATTTTCGAGGCCTCAATCTCACCTCCAACTGTAGCTTCTTTACAAGGGAGCACGACGGAATGTTGCGGTGTGGAAGACTCCACTGCATGTCTACGCATCACGTCATGACTTTGTGCATCACTCCGCATGTTGGTCTGGGGTGCAGCAGTCCTAACTAGCAAACCTGGGCCACAATAATGCAGCTTGAGTCGGTGTTGTCCAAAGTCTATGATGAGGGTCCAACTCCTTTGCAACGCTAGCATTGACGAACGACGGGTGTGCCAATTTTTTTGCCGTTAACGTCAGGGTCGTAGTATTGACGTCACCGTGCATCGAAGGACGAACTCCCGAAGGCTGGGAAGTGGACACAACAAAGAGGATCGAACAGCGTTTCCCACCTAACAAAATCACACACATGTAAGATAATCATTAGGGTTAATCAACACGATTAGGGTACGCATGGTGTAGAGAACCCCACCATAAGAACCCCACTCACTAACTTACCGTCGTATTCAGACGACTTGATGACAAAAGATTCTGACGGCTAATTGATGTTTGACAAACTTCATAGGCCGAAATAACCCAGTCCCACGAATGCATAGAAAAACGCAAAACAGAGCCGTTCGGCGGTGTAACCGAAACTGCTAATGACATGTAGTAATCGTTGTTGTGACCCCTTCCCGATCAGTATCGTTAGAGTGGAACCGCACAATAACCCTCAATTGAAGTTACTATCAACGCAAATAATCCTTACCTGCAAAACTGGGCGTTTATTGTCTATATGTTGCGTACCTGTACACATTTAGTTCGACAACGTGATTTGATAATCGTCTTGCCGGATTACAAAATACCCGCTTCCTCTAAGTTGACTGACCCCACTGTGACCTTGCCTGCCCCGCGGTTGTAACCTTGATTCGGTGTATAAAACCCAGAGACATGCGCATTGTCCTCTATATTGTCGTTGGGCCTTCATCCTGTCTTCTCGGATTCAGATCATTTGTTAAGCTTGTTTTCTATAGTTTATTTAACTATTTAATTGTGGGTTAATGTCGCGTCTGTTGCTGCGTTCAAACCCCAAGCTCTTACTTCCGCCTGTGATATCACCGTTGCGTATTAGCATATCTCGTACGGCCTTGCGTCCTGGTATCACGAGATCCATTCAACCTCAGACCACGTTTATTCGACCTCGTTTGTGGCATTCCTTTGCAACCATGGCTGGAACTACCGATCCCAAGAACTATAAGTTCAACCACACTATGTAAGATGACGTGAAGATTCTGCTTCCAAGGTGATGTACGTGTGTGTTAGCTCATTTTTACTAATATCAATCTCACTATAGGATCCGTGTGAAGGACCCCCAGAAGTCCGGTAAGTCTGAAGACAAAAACAAAAGCTTACATGAAAGTCACCATCTAATGGCCATGCTTGTTTAGTCAAGTTTTACGAATTTCTGGGTATGAAGCTTCTCAAGAAGCTCGAGTTCCCCGACAACAAGTTTGACCTGTACTTCTTGGCCTATGACGGCGCTGGAGCTCTGTCTAACGGAAACAAGATCTTCGACCGCGAGGGTATCATTGAATTGACCCACAACTATGGAACTGAGTCAGACCCTGAGTACAAGAGTAACAACGGAAACGTTGAGCCCCACCGTGGTTTTGGCCACACCTGCATCAGCGTTGACAACATACAGGCTGCCTGTAAGCGTATTGAAGACGAGGGCTATATCTTCAAGAAGAAGCTTACTGATGGCCGTATGAGACATATTGCTTTCGTCTTGGACCCCGATGGTTACTGGGTGGAGGTCATTAGTCAGAAGTCTATCGAAGAGACTGAGAACATCACTACCACTGACCTTAGCACCTACCGCATGGTAAGTATACATAGTACTATACTTTTTGACTTAGACTAATAGGTTTTCTAGAACCACACCATGATCCGTGTCAAGGATGCCGAGAAATCTCTCAAGTGGTACACGGAGGTCCTCGGAATGACCCTTCTCCGTACTCACGAGAGCCCCAACTCGGGCTTCAACCTCTACTTCCTTGGATACACTGATACTCAGCCTCTGGCTTCTGATGGCTCAACCAACCACCGGGAAGGTATTTTGGAGTTGACTTGGAACTACGGTACTGAGAAGGATGAGTCTTTCTCTTACCACAATGGCAACGATCAGCCCCAGGGTTTCGGTCACATTTGTGTTGCTATGGACGATCTTGATGCCGGATGTGCTCGTCTGGAGGAGCTCAAGTGCAACTGGAAGAAGAGACTAACGGATGGCCGCATGAAGAATGTGGCGTTTGTGTTGGATCCCGATGGTTATTGGGTAGAGCTTGTACAGAATGAGCGGTTTTCTGGTGTTGACAACTTTTAGAGGGTAGTATTCTACAACCAAAGAGAGTTATATTAAATTACCATGGCCTATAATACTTCCTTTTTGATTTGTGTGGTGCCTTTAAACTATATGGACGTAACATATAGGTCGGAAGCATAAAGTATGTCACCATGCAGAAAACACACTTGTGAAAAAACTCTGCGTAGTCATTGAAAATGCGATGTCTCTGGTACTGAATCAGTTTGAGAGAAATGCGGAAAAGTGCCGAACGGGTCTCTTTAAGTGTAAATCGTAAAACGGGACACACATGCGTGGAATTATCCAGACGAGGCTCAGAAAAATAACAATTACGCTCGGATAGACCGCTGACTGACAGCGGGAGGAACACTAAACGGCCCACTTCAAGATCTGGCGGGGTCAGGGGGTTGATGATGTATTGGACTGCTGAAATGCCTAATCGGGAGCTTAGACGGGCTGTTGCTGACAGTGGGATTTTGTGGTCTGGATGGAGATTGTGACATGCGGCTATCTTGACAGCTGCGGAAAATTGAGAGTCGGGGATTAGGTAGATGTGGACCTTCACAAGACAAGTTAGTTTGGTGGTCTTCGGAGTACGTAAAGTTTGACACACATTAGGGAAACAAACACTTCGCATCATGAGGGGCATATCGTCGTCAATTTCAACTAGTGTGATCCTCTCTCGGGCAAAATCTTGAAACATCCAGTGTAGTTGCTGACGGACTGAGACTCGTCTTTTTGATCTGTGTTTAGATCGGCGAGATCGGAAGGTGGCATGTCGTTCGGGTGTTTCTTGTTGGGTGATTTCAACTACGCTTTGTCGTCGAAGAGACGGCGGCGTATTGCTAGTATTACTCTGTAGTGACGATCGAACAGACCCACTCCCACTTTTACGAGTAGACCCGGTAGATGTCTGTTGCGAACGTGATGCTGATGGCGGTATTGATTGATGAGAAAAAGACCTTGAAGTATGCGGTGGCGATATCGAGACATGTGTGATTTTCGAAGAGGGAGTGCTGCGCGCTGAAGATGGAGGATTCATTGAGGAATGCATGCGTGTTTGCATTGTAATGTGGGAACGAGCGGTAGTCTGAGACCGAACTGAGCCGTGCGAGATAACTGAAGGATGCGACCGGCGAATAGACTGATTCGCGGAAGTCCCGTGGTGTGAGGATGGGGGAAAGACAGAGGCAGAGGTCCGGCGAGAGGGCGTCACATTGTGAATGGAGGAAGGGGGTCGACGAGACGCAGAAGCAATGGACGGAACTCTTGACGGTGTTCGTATAGATTCTGGAATAGCAGGCTCTGGTACAAGAGCCACTGCATCCGAGATAGCGGCCGTTTCTATGACCGGAGCTGCGGCTTCTGGGATTAACGGGCCGGAATCGACGGGAATGGTCTTTGGACTTGGCGGTTCAGACATGGTGGAGGTTTCAACTTGGTAACAAAAAACCATCTAGAAGAAACCGACAGAAGTCAGGTTCGTACAATGCCTACCTATCTATATATCCTACAATCCCCAATGTTGGTCTCACCCCACCCAAGTCAAAATTCCCCGCCACCCATCCATCTCCAAGGCGATTCCAGCCCAAAAATCAGCTCTACAGAAACTACCCGTCACAAACAGGGGCCCAAACAAACGCAGCGGTGACACCCGGAAGCATGCCGCTGTGTCCGTCCTGTTCTGTCCGTGGAAGACGCGAGAATCTCACGGGGTTGGGGATTCCAGAGTGGCGGTTTTGCTGTGTTATTGAGTGGGTGGCTGCCGGGAGCACCGGGGGCACCGGGAGACGAGGCGAGTGCCGGGTCGGTTATGGGACGGCGTTTGTCTTGTGGCTGGCGGGATGTACAATTGTGGGCCGTGTTTGTAGCGGGTTGACATGTTCGTATATGAGAACAAGTAAGTGGCAAGTGGGTGTGATGACGGCGGAAAGGCCTAATTGTCATGTCGAACCACGGTTCAACTACATTATGTGCTACATTTTTTATGATTTCCGCAATTGACACAGACTAGAGACCAACTATACCGGAAAGATTCTCGATCAGATGCATGCTTCCAATAGCATTGTACCCGTCTTTGTCTCACTCATGAGCCGGTCTCGTCGTGCAACACTAGACCCTATTGAAGTACTGTAACCCTATAGGAGACAACCCCACTTACAATGACATAAGCATAAAACGGAATGCGGCATAAATCATGAGTTTCATAAACGGTAGATTTGCGTCTTGAAACGGAATTTGAGATACATATAAGTGCCATTTTTACTGACCTTCAACTACTTATACATTCCAAGAACTTTCCTCACATTCCAGCCATTTCCTCATGAACACTGCTAGATTAAACTTTGTCCATATCATACGCCCCATCGTCACCACCACTACCAGAATACATCATTCTTTCCGTTTTCTATCCACAACCGTCAAAATGTCCACCCCAAACCGCTCCGAAGATGAATGGCGTGCCACCTTAACTCCACGTAAGTCACTCCCCTAGCCAATCTTCCCAAAAAAACTAACAAATTCCAGAACAATTCCGCGTTCTTCGCCAAAAGGGCACCGAAAGTCCGGGAACCGGCGAGTACAACAAGCACTACCCCTCCGTCGGGACCTATTTGTGTGCTGGCTGTTCTACTCCTCTTTACACCGCATCTCAAAAGTTTGATAGCGGATGCGGCTGGCCGGCCTACTTTGATTCCATCCCCGGGGCAGTCGAGAGACATGAGGATAAGTCCCTGGGAATGTCGAGAATTGAGATTACCTGCAAGACTTGTGGTGGCCATCTGGGTCATGTTTTTAAGGGAGAAGGGTTTAAGACACCCACTGATGAGAGACATTGTGTGAACAGCGTCAGTTTGCGTTTCACTGAGGATTTGGGTAAGAAATAAGTAGCTATAGTTTTTCGTCGTCTCCGGAGGTCTGTAGGTTTCCTATGGGCGTCAATTCTTCATGTATTCCAGAACAACTCTTGTATTTATACATTTGTATATCATGCATACATGTTGTCCCTCAACGATTTTAGTGAAGTTGTATCAAAATCCCAGAAAACGGCAACATGACTTCTCCACCCTTAACCCGCTTATCATTTGTACGTTGCACAATACTAGCCGACACCTGCTCACCATTGCCGAGTACCACAACGCAAAATTCAAGAAGTTCATTATCACGGTACAGACATGTCGAAGCCCTTAAAACCACCATAATGGACAATCACAAGGAATCTCTTCTCTATAAAGAATGCCGACCTCTATTTCCAAGCTTGGCGTTTGTGCATCGGTTACCATGGATTTCAGAGCCCCATATTCAAAACTGGTTGACCTCGCTACCTTGTGATCCAACAGACTTTTATAGTCCCTTCATAGCCATTAGTCCCACCGCCGCTAAGAAACTCGCCTATAGATGCAGATTCAAAGTATACACAAATTTCTTTGGATCATCTTCACAGAACAAGGCGTGGCAACATCGCCGAGGTATTCGTAATGGGGCTATGCCATGTCTGTCAGAGAATGCAGCGGGAAAATTCACCGACACTAGAGTACGACAGAAATCCTTGATGTCGCTGAAGAAGGACCCTCTGTTCATGAGAAAGGCGACGGTATTGCCTCCAGTCCCGCGTAGTCGGCGCATAAACCTTCGGATAGGATTGGCATGTTATCCAAACAGCAGACACAAAAAAACATACCCCATATTGACTGCTAGGATACGAGGACGGGGTAAATAGAGTTATATAGAGGCGACAAACTTTGATAGCTCAATCGTATACCATAATAATATAGTCCCAGAGTCTCTCACAATCTTGGCTCAGATTCTGTCTTTCCCTAGCATCCATGGTGCGTTCTTTTCAATTGTCTGCAACATGAGATCGGGATTGAAAATAAGCCCAGCCATCATCGGTGTTGTGATTGAGTCCTCATCCTCATCAATGCTCTGTGTCAATGTATGTGATTGTTTTGACGTGTATGGTAGCGTCCTGGTTGTCGTAGACACACTCCCTGTTAACTGAAGCAAAATAAAAGTTAGATGTTGAGTCCAACATGTACTATAACTACTGAATATTGTGGCCAACGTACTTTTTGTGGTGACACAGCCGTTGTGGCCTTTTTTCCTGTGGGTCTCGATCTCTCAGGCTGTGTTCCTCCCTCCTTCTCGCCCCGTCGATATTTTGAAGTGTTCCCCGACCTAAATTCAGACTCTTCCTCTCCACATGGTTCCTGGACCGGTTGCTTCCGTGGTCGACCCTTCTTTGCAGGCACCTTTTTATACGGAGAAGATTGGGTACCAGGTCTTGAAGCCTTGGTTATCACGTCTTTAGTGGTTTGAGCTGCAGCCTTTTTCCCAACCAGAGGAGGGCTTTGGGTTTCTGGGATGTCAATATCGTCCGAGTCATTGTCGTTCAAAGATTGCGTACTGGCTGACACATGCCGACGGGGGGGAGAGGTCTTCCTAAATGGGAGTTCACGTGTTGGCGGAATGGGCCCAGACACTGGGTATCCTGCCACTCCAATCGGATTCTGAGTATTAGGAGAAAACTGCAAGGTTACAGAAGGATCAGTCTGACTTTGGAAAAGAGGTGACGGAGTGGGGCGGCCAGTCGTCTTCAATGTGGGGTTCATAACTTGGAGGTAATCAGCCTGTTGCGACGGAGGCGGAGCCATTGACTGTGGGTGATATAGGCTTGGATCCACTGGAGGTCCTTGATTTGGACTGGGAGTGTACGTTGGGTCCTGTGTTGCTGGAATCGAGGGTGAGCCGTTCCACATGTTTTGACTCATTTGTGACCCTTGAGAGAACTGAAAATCGGTGGTCGTATCAATGCCGGTGTTGGAGAACCCAGATGGCATAGGTGATGCTGTGTGAGCGGCTCGAAATGGCATCCTGGCCTGTAAGTGCGGAGCTCCAAACGGAGATGCTGTGGAACCACGACCTCCTTGGGGGCCTTTACCGTTGAGCAGCGGGCGATACCGAAGACCCATTCCACTGAATAAGTTTAAAACGCGTGTGTAGTTGATATCGTCGGGGATATCTACAGAAAGGATACGAACGAGCTATGTGCGGGTTAGTTGAGAAATTCGCCATGTCATCCAACGATAAGACCCTACTGGAGTATATGGGTTTTGGCTCCACTTCATTATGATTTTAGGAGCACGGCACTGGAAGTCATACCGGCGGACATCACCAGATCGGGCGAGTTTACAAAGATCCAAAGTTTCCTGAAGATTATTGTTAGTACAGTCGTACCTTTTCACATTGCTTCGTGGATATACGTACTACAGAATCTCTCCCCGACAACAAAGTCATGACCACGCTCTGAAAGTCTGGCCCAGTGCCCGGATTCGCCACCGAAAAAGAAACAGACACATTGGTGCCAAATATTGATTTGTCAATCATTTGTTTGATGCGTGTATCATGGTTGGCAACGAAAGCCCTGGCTACCTCGAACGAGCATTGATGAAGCGCGAGTATTGACGTCATTTTTGATGGAATGGTGGTAAACTTGAAATGCCCCCAAATATTTTAACGATTGTTGTGATGTAAATGTCCATTCAAAAAAGGTATCTAAATTCAGTAAGTGCTTACGTCTACGTTTTGGGACTGATTACCCTATGGCAATCCTACACAACGGACCAAACTCACATATGGTGATGAGCTCTCACCAGTCTGATTTATATTTCGTCGCCAAAATAGGAAATTGTCGTTAACAAATGCCCGGTGTATGTCGGTGAATATCTACAAGGGTCATGTGACCCCGGTCAACAATGTGAAAAGTGGGTACATGTGATCAATTAAGCCATTGATTGGTGCGCGCATGTTGTCAGCCTTTTGCTACCAGCGCGTTGCAATCGAGCCTTCAACTTGCGTGGAAACGCGACCCGCACTGAACTTGGAGTTTCGTAGCGCATCGCAGAATATCGACAAAGTCGATTTTTTCCCCCGTGTTAACGAATTGCTTAAACTTTTTTGTTATCCTTGCCACTGGTAGATTCCCAGCATTGGAGAGAATTTTAGTCTCTTGTTGCCGGAGTCTTCCATCTTGTTGATTCGTATCCATCATACTTTCCTTTCCTCAGATTCCGTATACTCGACACCGGCTTGCTATCGCATCTACACCCCGTCCATCTATGCACGATGGCATCCTCCAATGGTGAGGCGGAACTGCACCACATCGAGCGCACACCCGAATATACCGACTTCATTGAAAAGGTTCGGGCTTACCATGTCGAACGCGGCACCAATTTCGACTCTGAGCCGCGAGTCGGCAATATACACTTAGATTTGTTCAAGGTTTTCAAGCATGTCGTTGCCAACGGAGGATACGACAAGATTTCCGATGAAAAGTTAGCGTGGCGCCGTATTGCGAATGAGCTTGGAATCTTTTCCAGTAATGAAGCAGGAACTGCGTTCGCGTTGAAGGAAAAGTTTTACAAAAACTTGGCTGCCTACGAGATCAAGTTTGTACACAACCAGGAACCACCGCCAAAGGACATTCTTGAGGATACAACGGCAAAGGGTGCTAGTCTTTTGACAAGAACTAGAGAAAACTTCCGCGGCGCCAAGGTAGACACCTCCATCGGATCCGAGTCCACCATCGAACCTCCGGCCCGTACTTCTGGGACAAACACTCCAACATCCTCCACTCGTGCTGCTAGAGGTCTACGCCAAGCCCCACCTCCGAGAATTCTCTTCCAACCAGAAACTGGAACTGTCAAAACAACCAGGAGTGTATCTCAGCACAGTCAGAGAATGAACCACTCGACGCCTGTCCACCACAATGGCCACCCACCACCAGGTCAACTTGGGCACCACATGCAAATGCCAGTCGCCCCACCGAAACCTATCCGGAATATTGGGATCTATAACGAAAAATTAGACCTTGTTGATTCCAATGACGAGCCTTACGACCCCAAAATGACGTTGACCATCAATGTGAAGCCTGTTGATACCCCAAGTAACAACCAAGCCGAGTTTGTGCGTAGACGGCATAACGCCAAGATCGATGCAGCAGGTGGTCCTGGTCCAATGTTTGTACCTGGAAGTAAGTACAGCTTGGAGCGCCCATTTTTTTTACCATGCTATATGAAGGGTATAGTAACTAACACACGTCGTCATATAGAGGGCTTCGAAGGCCCTAACATTTATCTTCGGTGCCTTTACGCCCTAAGATCTCCAATTCGTGAGGAGCAAGTATACGCCTTAAATCACCTGGTAAAAATCTCCTTCGAACGGGGTGATAAATACAAATTCGAATCTTTCCCAGGGCTTGTTGAAGGCCTTGTGCAAAACGCCCTCGAAGTAGGATCGCTCTTCTATGATGTCAAATGGGTAATAAACTGGACACCGCACATAGGAGCTGGCCACATTGGTAGCCTCGATGGCGTTGATGGTACGCCAGACATCCTTGAGCGTATTGCTAAACTCCGTTGTAAGCCAGTTCAAGATGAAATTCTGCCTGCCGAATTTTCGGATTCTTTGACACTGCACAACGAAGCGGTTCTTACGATCAGGAACATGGTAACCCTTGATGAGAACGGTTATTATCTTTCCCAATTCCCACCGGCCAAGGATCTTCTGTGCATCATTCTTAATCTCCCAGACTTGGATTGCGTTGTTGAGATGAAGCATGCTGCACTTGACATCACCGAGGAAGTTACTCCTTACCTGGTTCTTGGATCTGGCGACCCATTATACCAGAGTCTACTAGCTCAATTGACTTCCAAAGATCGTGGAGTTATTTTGTCTTCTCTCCGAGCTCTGGCGCGCATCTCGATGAACCTTGATGCTGCAAACAAGCTCGAAAATGTACCAGCAGAGGTCCTGGAAAGTATCTATCATTACCTGCTTTTGGGCGATAAGGAGCTGATTGACGCCGGCCTTGATTTCCTGTATCAGTACACTGCGGGGTCTACGAACGTCGAGTCTTTACTCCAGAATGATTGGTCCCTCCAACTGATTACCTATCTTGTATCCTTGTTGTCACATGATGCAAAACATGTCACCCAGGAGATAGTCATTACACCAGAGAAGAGTCTTCCAGCTATTCAGGACATTCAAGCACTGCCTCCAATCGTCGTGGATCAACTGATGGCCGTCGACGAGCCACAGCGTGTGCATAAGTGGATAAAGTGCACTTTTGAAGAGGATCCGTCCTCGCATATCACACAGCTGTCCGCTTGGCAGGCCTACCAAAACGCTTTCTTCGCCAGGGTAAAGCAGCGCGATCAAACAATGATTACACCGGCTGATTTCATTAGAAATTGCACGACGCCGTACAAAGGTGCTATGCCCCAGGTCATTGAAGAAGGCGGAGCCCAAAAGTTCATCATCAACGGTCTTCGGCCCCGCGTGGAACCCTTGGGCTTGGATGATCAACGCTGCAAGGTGTGCCCTTGCACCAAGGTTCATGTGGAAACAAAAGTCCAGGTGCCATGTGGTGAGTTCCACGTCTCGGCTAGTCAGCTGCTTGAGCATATTCTTGATGCCCACTATGATTTGAAGTCAAACGCCCATGGTAAATTTTCCAACCGCACAGCCATATTCAAATGCTGCTGGCAAGGCTGTCCTCGTCGGGACACACCAAAAACAATGTCTGTGTTTGAGTTTGCCTGTCACGTCCGGACTCATATCTCGGGCTATTGGAGTAGTAGCCAATTGCCCGCCGCCACCACCAAGCAACCAGAAACGGGTACCTCACCTACCCAAACGCCTACCAGTGCTCCGGCCCTGACCGTTGCTAAAGAGGCGTCAAACACTGCTGCCCTAGTTCCACCCACACCCGCACGGTTGCCGATTCGCTCAGTCCAGAAATCCCAGAAGGACTGGATTGTTCCACGAAAGACAGTTTCTTTCAAGTGGTTAGAAACCAGTGTTACCAGTGATGAAAGAAACCCAGACGCCCCGTTACAGGCCGCTGGTATTCCGTTGTCCGCTGTGCTGGTTCTTCGCAACATTGCAGTGAATCTGAAGGATGACTACTCTGATAGTGACAAGGGAAGTGGTCGCAAGGCTCTGCTCTTCTATGGATCGGTTGATGATTTGTTCAGAGTTATGACTGAAAATCGGGCTATGGTAAGTAACCTCACATCCTTCAGATCCTTTTCTTCTGTCTTCTAACATATTTCTATTATAGGCTCCCCAAGTTTCTACACTTTTGCACGCGATCTACGAGTAAAGGCTGGGACGTAGCTTATAGCCCAAGACACATCGTACTGTGTTGCTCTGGGGTTTCTGTACAGAGAGAATATGCTCTCATCGGAGATTTGGGTCAATAAGACCAACTGGTCACAATGGGTGTTTTTTTGTTTTCATGTTTCAGTATTGGCGTTTTTGGTTCGGCGGTGTGTGTTAGGTAGCCCTACTAACTACTGTAGAGGTTCCGCACAAGGCAGTTTTTGAGATTAAATTACTGGCTAGTGAATAATTATTACTTTATCATGTCAAGGTCAACCATTCACAATGGTGTTCTTTAGTTACATACTATAACATGCATGTCCCTTACCAGGTTTTGTCGTGAAACAGAATCCCACAAACCACTTAGTTTGGTTATATAGAAGGCCTCTAAACCTGAATGCGGGGAAGGGGTGTGTGAGATGTCACGATGCTTTGTTCGTTCTAGAAGCTCTAGTTGTGGCGAAACATCGTGAAAATACAAGCATCCCATATCAAACGGCTTTGCCAAGTCTTGTGTCAGGTCGGCTATTCTGCATGAAGGATTTCCATGGCTATCGTGACCTGCTGCAAGTCCACAGTCCCCATTGCGGAGTAGGCAGGTGTCGTGGAACATTATTTGAGTGTGAGAATGAGGTTGGTAGGTCACATGACAGAATGTTGTATTGGAGACGAATGCTTATTGAATCCGAGACCGGCTGATAATGGCGCTCTTGGAACCCGTGAAAGAAAGATTTGACTACAAAGAATTGATAAGCCAGGCTAAAACTATGCTGGGTCTCTCAATTGGTATGGGTTGCCGATATTGGTATCCGTGGGGCGCTGATTCTGCAGGCGTATTGTATGTAGCTGTGTACTCATAACTGTTGTGGATACATGGGTGCATTGTCGTGCAAAGACGGGATATGGGATGTCGAGCTGCCGCTTTGGTGTATGGCGTGGGTGTGGGCGGAATCAGCTGTTGGAGAGGCTCATTGCGCCAGGAATTGTGCTCCTTGGAGCTGCATTGGCGGACTAGGATTGAGTGGGGTGGCGTTGGAGACTCTGTTTAGAGATCTGCAAGATGGTCTGGAAGTTCCCACCCCAATTAGGTTGTGCATTGGGATTGAATCGTCGGTAACTTGGTGTCAATAGAGCCTCCATGGCCGGATATATCGGGTCGGAGTCTCCTTACCGGTGCCAGTCGACGCCAGTCGGTATCTCGAAAGATTGATTTCCGATTTTGTTTCGCCACTGTGGTGTCCATGTTGCCACTGTTTATTCCCCAGTGCGTGGTTCGCAGCCATCACCTTGTTGATCTGTTCCTGTGCATTCGTTTTCCGCCCGTTATAAGCCAGCCTCCTTTCATCTGGAAATACACGCCCCTACCCTGGTCTCCCGCCTTGGTACCCAAGAAAACCTTGACTGGCCACATGACCTCTCTGAGGAACAATGCCGACATGAACATCCCTTTCCGTGCTACCACACTGACACTATTGAGCTTGAACCTCATAATTGGGGTATGGCTTGAAGTAGTGTCGTGTTTGAGCGGGAGATGGCAACGCCGTGGGCGGCCATGGTGGAACTGCTGGTAGTATTGGGTAGCCTGGTTCGTCGGACTCGCTTGTTTGGGTCGTGCAAAGGGGTGTTGTGTATATCTTGTTGTTTGTTTGGGCCGTGGGGTACATGGAATAGAGGCGAGCTCGGGTGAGAATGTCTAGGTTTAATCGGACTTCTGTCTACCGTATTCCAAGTTGTTGGAGACCGGGTCCCTTGAATGGGTCACGGGAACAATATATAGGCCAACATGAAGCCCAGCCTTCGGCCAAGCAACCCTCCTTGCTTGGTGATGTACGCCCGTCTACACTCATTGATTTGAATGATCGTTCCATACCACGGTCTGGTGCGTTCTGTCCACACCGCTAAGGATAATGGATGAATTATCCCAATCCTACAGCGTAACCTCGGGACACAAACATGTTTATTGTACATTGGTTATTGAGTCGGTCGTTGTGGTATTTCGGGTTGTTGTGTAAACGTAGTGTATAGCTTGACGTCGCTCTGTAATGGTGTTGTATTAGTGACGTTGTTTTCAACTCCGTTCAACTTTTCGTCGTCTAGTATCGTTCGTCGAACCGATGGAAGTGTTGTTGTTCGTCGTTCGTCGAGCCCCAGCTATTGGCCCGTGGTGGAACAAGCGAGCAGGGTTTATTCACAACGGTATTGTGCCACCCCGCAATTCTAATTAAAGCTCAACCCAGTCGTTCCTAATTGTTAGCTCACGATACTTTGACAGCCCAGGGCCCGCTTCTGCGAGCAAGCACTTAAACACCACTCGTAGTTTGGTTCCTGCGTGGCCCTAATGGGATTGTGATCTGAAGTCTTGAATCATCACTGTCAAACCCAGTCTAAGAGCCTATTATCGCCTACCTGTAGTTCGTACGCTGCTTGTCAGCTCGTAGCGGGCCTGCGAATGCAGATTGTTGGAGAGGAGAAGAATATTTTGTGTCTAGGTGTGTTTTGATCCAATTTCGAAAAACCTAGTGCTTGGCCATGTAGTCGCTGTGTATTATGTTGCTTTTGATGTCTCGACAAGCATAGACATAGCTGCCAAGGCGATCGTGTCAGCTGTTTGGTGCTGCTTATCAATGTTGCCTCAGTCTCTCGCTGTAGGCACCACGGAAACATTGTGCTATGGTTACCAACCCCTTTGTCCTGGATTCAAGGTGGATGTTACCTTGATATTTCCAGGTTGCCCTCTGGCTCAACTTATGTCCATTGGATCGTCGCCGTTGGGCCACGAGTATCCTGGTCGTTTGTCCGCGTGACTATTCCAGCCTCAAAGCCAATGGCAATCGGAGGACTTTCTGGTACAAAGAAAGACACAACTCCATTCTCTAGTCTCGGGTACTCACATATAGAACTTCCTCCTGCGTCAGTGGCCATTTTCCATCACTTGTCGTGGCCTCAACATTGAGATATTGATCTCTATGTGTGCGTACGTCGTTGGTGATCATAAAGAACGCTGTAGATGTCCCTATATTGTTGTTCCGGCTTCAATAGTCGGCTAATAACCTGCATGCCCTTCATTTCAGCCTCGCTCTCCAGCCTGATCTCAATACTAGGGTTACATCAACAACCGTACCCTGGCTCAGAATAACACACGAAAATGTGGGGGTCATAATGGCTACAGGGGGTATAAATCTGGTTTACACGCCCATAGCTTCTAAGTGACCTTCTGTAAGTCAAAAAAGCGGGGCACAGGTGAAAGTTGTCAGTTTTAGGAAATCACCTACGCTCACAACACCACGAATATGGCGATGATGGAGATATCAGAGTAACAACTGACGCGTTTAAACGCTGTTGATTGGTCAATTGAGCATTTCGGCACCTTCTATGTTTTTGTGTACCAAAACACGGGTATAAAGAGGCGACCAAGCTGAATTCTTTTCAGTTTCAAACTCTCCCTCCTTTTTTTTCTCCCCATCACAACAGCAAGCTTCGACTTTGATTTTCATCGAAAATCAAAAATTCAGACCACACTTGAACTAAGCTTGTTACTTACAGTCTTTTCTCCCCTGTCTACTTCATGTAAGTCTTCAATATCCATCGTCCATCATATCATGTCTTCCTGTCCATCCATCCATCCATAATAACATCTGTATGCAAGTGTATACCTACACACATACTCAACTACACCCCTGACCGCCGATGTCTAAGTGGACTGCGGCACAGTCTGAGCCCATTACCCCACTCATGGCCTCAATTGAGGTTGGGCAT
This sequence comes from Huntiella moniliformis, assembly GCA_000712465.1. Lineage (NCBI taxonomy): Eukaryota > Fungi > Ascomycota > Sordariomycetes > Microascales > Ceratocystidaceae > Huntiella > Huntiella moniliformis. Next base: position 762,142 of record JMSH01000001.1, on the reverse strand, counting down.
AAGGGGGCGGCAACTCGATGTGTATGCATTCGCCCATCATGTGCAAGTGTTTTTCATCTCGTTGTTCGTCCATAACATATTAAGAGCATCGGTTCAAGCGGTCGATAAACATACCCCATAGCTGTGGCTATAAACACTCCCCGCGATAAACTTGGCTGCCGCCAAATGTCCTCAACAGGGATGTGGTGTCTTATTGCCCCTCTATCCACGCCCCTCTCCTGCAGATATGTCCCGTTTTTGTTTGCCCTGAATACCAAATTCAGTGCTTGCTAAATCGCCGGATCAAAGCTGGGTAGTCTAGCGACTGGGTCTAGAAATCTCAGAGGGGTGGCGGTGGAAACCGGGCTTCGAGCTTCTATCTTTAAGCTCTACACACAGCAATCTGAGACCAAAGCTCTTGGATTTCGCTACTTTACACGTTTCCTTAGCATTTGCTAGTTGGCTTAAATCTCTCAAATGGCGGAGCTGGAGGGGCCAGAATTAGGCTAGTTTCGGGACACTATAAAGCTGTTTGGTTCCCCTCCAACACCTATCAGTTTCCCTTGTTCTTTTCTGATTCCAGTGGCCATCTTTCTTTTCCATCGGACTTTAGTTTTCAGTTCCTAACATTTATCATCTCATCAGTCAAAATGGTTGCCCGCATGGTTTCCTCGAGCTTGGCCCGCATGGCCACCCGCGCTGTTCGCCCTGTTGCGACTGCCCCCGCCGGCGTCCGCGCCTTTTCTGCTGGCCGCGTTTCGGCCTTCAAGGCGTCTTTCTCCTTAAAGGAGGTTATTCGCGAGAAGGAGGTCCCTGTCTCGGTTTACGCTCCCGATGGCAAGGAGACTTCGGATCACTTCACGATCCCCGTGAAGTCCGCCTCTATCCCGGCTGAGCATCCTGTTCAGTCGACTGAGAGCGATGAGGTTGTTCCTCTGACCCAGGAACAGTACGAGGGCCTTCCTCGTACAATGAAAAACCTTGCCCTTATTGGCAAGGTGGTCATTGTGACTGGGTATGTTGATTGACAACTCCGAAGCATTCCAAACAATGAATCACTAACCAATGGCGATTTTAGTGGTGCCCGTGGACTGGGCAACAGCATGGCTCGCGCCTGTGCTGAGGCCGGTGCCCGCGCCATCGTCCTTTTCGACGCCAACCAGGAGTTGGGTGACGCTGCCGCGGCTGAGCTCCATAACAAGACTCAGCTGCCTGTCACCTTCTTCAAGGTGGACGTCCGTGATGGTGCTGCCATCAATGCCGCGGTTGAGACCGTGGTTGAGAAGTTCGGGGCCCCAGATGTCCTTGTGAACGCGGCGGGTATCGCCGAGTAAGTTCATGGTTCTCATCAGTCACCTGTAGCTTGGTGCTAACATGTAGTAACAGTTCGAACATTAAGGCTGAGACTTATGATCCAGCCATGTTCCGTCGGTTGATCGACATCAACCTTAACGGTTCGTTCCTGATGTCGCAGTCCGTAGGCCGCGCGATGATGGCTGCTGGAAAGCCAGGCAGCATTGTTCTGGTAGCGTCGATGTCGGGAACCATCGTGAACTACCCACAGGAGCAATGCTGCTACAACGCATCGAAGGCTGGCGTTGTTCAGCTGGGCAAGTCTTTGGCAGCTGAATGGGCGAAGTACAGCATTCGTGTAAACTGTATCTCCCCAGGCTACATGGACACTGCTCTGAACAGAGTACCTGCGCTCGACGCGCAGAAGAAGATCTGGAAGTCGTTGACTCCCCAGGCTCGTCTTGGTGCCGTGGACGACCTGAACGGTCTTTGCGTTTTGTTGGCTTCTGATGCTTCGGGCTTCATGACAGGCTCGAACATCCTTATTGATGGTGGCTACTCCTGCTACTAAATGGTAACAGGGTGGCGTTTTCGTTGCCTAGTCATGATGGCTAGAAGATTGGAGGCTAGTTTGGCTCCCAAGGTGAGCGATGTGACTGATGGCCTTTGTATTTATGGTACACTGCGCCTTGGTTTCTGCTACCTTGCTTATGAATTTTTGGTTTTGCTTTTTGTTTGGGGTTCCTTTTGGAACAGGATTAATAGACTTATGATGAATTTTCAAAATGGCTACTTACTTTATGACGTCTATGAAGAGATGGATTCTATTGTATCCCATCACAAGGAAATTGGCGCTGTTACTTTATCTGACTTGATGCTCGATAGTGCCTTGTCGTGTATATATAAATGATTGGCTGCGCGGATGTCTTACGTTTTTTCGTGTTGGATGCGGAAATGGACCGGAACGCGTATTTTCCACCCGGAAGGATGGTGCGGGGTCGTGTATGTGAGACATTGTACATTAACAGGTATAAAAGCCGGCCGGCATTCCGGTTGATGTCGGCTTTTCGCATGCTGTTGTTTTGATATTTCCACTGGGAACCAAACTTTACACAACAAGATGCCGTACCCCGAAACATTCACAGGATTTGCCGTTACGGCCCCCGAAAAGTTCCAGAAACCGGAGCTGTACGAGGTATGTTACCAGTTACATCCCCTATAACCAGTGTACAGAGCCGTGTATATTAACTTTCAACCTCTCCTAGTTCAAACCTAAGCCCTTCGGCGAATATGATGTGGATATCAAAATCGAAGCGTGTGGCGTATGTGGATCCGATCTCCACACCGTCAACGGCGGGTGGGGCAACGACAAGTGGCCGGTAGTCGCGGGACACGGTAAGATATCCTAGTCTATGACGTCATTGGTTGGAACTAAAACGCTAACGATGGCAAATTGCACATGTGTAGAAATCATTGGAACAGTGCTGAAGGTCGGGGATAAGGTGACCCGGGTTAAAGTTGGTGGACGAGTCGGTGTTGGTGCGCAAGTTCAATCGTGTATGGAATGTGCAGATTGCCGTGGGGGTAATGAGACTTATTGTCGGAAATGGGTGGATACTTATGCTGCTATGTATGATGATGGGACATTGTCGCAGGGGGGGTATGCATCGCATATTCGCGCACATGAGTTCTACGTATTCAACATCCCCGACGCCCTGAAAACCGAAATCGCTGCACCGATGCTCTGTGCCGGAATCACCACATACTCCCCCCTTAAACGCGCCGGCGTCACAAAGGGATCAAAAGTGGGGATTGTCGGAGTCGGCGGTCTCGGCCACTTTGCCGTACAATGGGCTGTCGCTATGGGTGCTGAAGTCACCGTGTTCACTCACTCGGCTCGTAAAGAAGAGGATGCGCTGACTCTTGGTGCGTCGCGGGTTGTGAAAACCGGGGTGGAGAAAGATTGGCCGGAGAAGTATGCGCGGACTATGGATTTTGTGTTGTCGACTGCTGATACGTTTGGGATGGAGCTGGGGCATTATTTGGGGGTTTTGAAGGTTAATTGCAAGTTCTTGTCGGTGGGACTACCGGATGGTGATGGGTGGAAGATGAAGCCGCAGGATTTGATGACGAATGGATGTTTTGTTGGATCGAGCCATTTGGGTTCACGGAAGGAAATGGAGGAGATGTTGCAGTTGGCTGTTGATAAGGGAGTTAAGACTTGGGTTGAGACTCTTCCTGTTAGTGCTGAGAATGTCGGTAAAGCTTGTGAGTTTCCTGTTTTTGATATTGCTTTCTCTGGCATGGTTATTAACTAACATCTTCACGATAGTAACTCGTCTCCAGGACGGCAAAGTTCGCTACAGAACCACTTTGGTAGGTTTCGACAAACAGTTTCACTAAACGGACATTTAAATGATGAAAAGAAAGCATGTTAAACCCAAATAATCGTACAACTCATAACCCAAATGCGATATACCGTACATCAAATGCAACCCAGTACTATAGCCAAAATATTTAAGACTAAGGGTATTTTATGCAAAAATCCAAAACAACCAAATGCAAAAATAACAAACAAACAAATAAACTCCAACAAAACATTAGACCATTACTGGACTGAATGCCAAATGCTTTCTAGATTTAAGCATAGTCAAGCTTGTCAGCGCCATCCTCGACGGCCTGGAGAATGAGCTCACGAGCCTTCTCGACGTTGGCCTCGGAACCGACAATCTCAATGGCCTGGTCCTCGGCGTTAGCCTGGGGGACGTTGATCTTGCAACCAGACTGGCTGCGGATAGACTTGACCTTGCTACCACCGGAACCAATGATAAAGCGGTAGTTCTTGGTGTCAGCAAGAGTCAGGAAGGCAGTGACAGTGCCAGCCTTAGCCTGAGCAAGAGCAGTCTGAAGAGCCTTCTTGGCCTTCTCGACGTTCTCGGCAGAACCGTGAAGAACCCAGGGGATCTCGCCAGTCTCAGAGGAGACGTTGTTAACAGTCTCCCAGAGGTGGGCAGAGGCCTGCGATTCAATCGAGTCGGTGATCAAGGGGAGAGCACCACCAGTCTTACGGTTGACCTCGGGCTTGGGAGGAATCTCCTGACCAGCGTGGTCAATACGGACACTGAAGTCGTTGCGGAAGCGACGGAAGATCTGACCGTTGTTGGAAATAACGTGGTGCTGAGCGCGAGGGATCATGACAGTCTCACCCTCCTGCTCCTTCAGGAAAGCAGCAATGTGTTCCTTGGCAGGCTCAACGTTCTCAGGGCGACCAGTAATCTTAACAGCGGTGCTGTCATCGCCAATGCGAGGGATCTCAATCAAGACCGAGTACTTGGTCTCAATGTTGTGCTTGACTTCACCGCCACGGCCAATAAGGGCGCGGTGCTTGTCGGTAGGGACGTCAATCACATCGGTGATCTGGTGAGACCACTCCTCAACCTTGGCCGAGATAGCAGCCAGAAGCTTCTCGACAACCTCAGTGCGGCCCTCGAGCTTGACAGTGTTGCCATCCGAATCCTGCTTGGGGAACTGGATAGCACGAGCAAGGTCACGGCGCTCAGTGGAACCGCCAGCGGCGGCAACCAAGTCACGGATACCGGAACCACCAGTACCAATGAGAGTCTTGTGGTGCTTGCGATCAACCTCAATGGTTCTGACAATAGTATCCTCGAAGACAGCACGCTGCTCCTTCAGAATCTTCTCCGCGGCCTGAACCTGAGACTTGGTACCCTTGATGGTAATCTCGACATTCTCAGTGTCACGGTTGGCAGGAATGTCGATTCTAGCACCGGTGGTCTGGCGCAGCTGATCAAGACTGCTACCGGACTGGCCAATAATAGAGGGAACCTGCTTCTGCTTGACAACCAGGACAGAGGTGAACGAAGTCTCCTTCAGGTACTGGTACAGGGACTGGATCTCGTCATAAGCCGAGTCAACACCCTTGCTGGGGCCACGGATAAGAACCTCGTCGTTGGCCTGGCCACGCTGGGGCTTGCCGCCGTCACTCTCTCCGTCATCACTGTCAGCAGCAGACTTGGCGGCGCGGGGGAAGATAATGTGCACAGAGTAACGAGTCTGGAGACGGTTGATGGTAGAACCCTGGGCACCGATAAGCTCACGGTGGAACTTGGGCTCAATGCGAAGGACTCTGGTAGTCTCATCGGCCAGAGTCTTGGCCAAGCTAAGAATGTGGTTCTTGGCGGTGTTGCACTTGGCCTGGGGACCCTTGAGCTCAACCTTTCCGTCCTGAACCTGGATCTCGACATCGAAGCGTTCACGAAGCTCGCGAATCTTGGAACCACCCTTACCAATGAGGTGATTGGCAAACTTCTGGGGGAAGTCGAACGAAAGAGTGAAGCCACGCTCCTGCTCGTCTTGGATCTCCTGAAGGACAAAGTCCGACATCTTCCGGGCCAGCTCGTTGACATACTTTTGCGAACCACCGACAGTTACCAGAGGACCGTTGTTCCAGGCAACAAGAGGGAAGTGCTCATCGGGGCGCTTCTGGTTCTCGGTCTTGATCCAGCGCTGGAAACGACCGTGGATCTTGAGGGGAACCTTGATCTCGATACGACCGAGAGCGTCGTGCTTGCCGACGAGACCATCAACGTACTTGTAGGCCTTGTCAAGGGCAGCCTTGAACTCCGATACTTCAGCACTGGTGGGAACAGTACGCGAGACCTCGAACTTGCCTACAGCAGGCTCACTGCTTTCGTAAACAAAGACGAGGTTGTTCTCCTTGTCGCCGACCTCGGGGACAACCATGTAAACGCCAAAGTTTTGGAGAACCTCAGGGCTGACAGTCTTGCCGAGATGGTCGTAGAAGTAATCGTGGGCGTTGTAGGTGCGCACACGGCTGGGGGGGTAGGCAGCCAGAATGCTGTTGATCTCAGAACGCGCAGGAATGATGTTAGACGAGTTCTGGACGTACACCTGCCAAGGAAGAGCACTGTGCTCAGACTGAGGAGTATCGATGAAGGCGTTGTGGGTCGACTCGATATCCGAAATAACACTACGGCTCTTCAGGTAGCGCGTAATGTTCTTGGCGTGGGTGGCGGGGCCACCGGGGGCATCACGGTAGATGCGGGTAATGTCAACTGGGGCGCACTGAACAGCCATGGCAAGCTCCTCAAACTGCTGGGAGGCATCGCTGATGTTAGAAGCGGGGCCAATGACAACGACAACATCGTCATTCTCAGCAGCGGCGGGGAGAACGCAACAGCCAGTCTCCTTGAAAAAGGCATCCATAGAAGGACCAAGGCCACCAAACAGGTACTGCTGGCGACCACGCTCGATGGGCACCTCGTGGCGGGCAAGCGACTTTTGGAGGGAGGCGGCACGGGCCTCGATGGCAGCCTTAGCCTGGGCAACGGAGTTACGGTCACCGCTCAGCAGAATGGCACCAACATCGGTAGAGGGGGCGAAGGGCTCGTTGCCAACGGGGGCAGTGGCGTTGACGGGAGGCATGTGGACCTTAACACCAAACTTCTTCTCGAGGGTGTTGATGGAGACACCGTCGGGACCCGAGATGAAAGGGAAGAAGGCATCGGGAATGCCACGAAGCTTAGTGCTGGCGTTGGCACCACGCTCCTTAACAATCTTCAAAATGCGGTCACGAGCCATGGCAGCGCACAAAGTGTTACCCTCGACAGTAACGTTGATCTCGGCGTCGTCGTCGTTGCCGTACGCGGGGACATCAGCAGCCTTGGGGAAGGTGATGCGAGCACCAGTCTTCTCCTCAAGGGCCTTGATGGTAGCACCCTGCTTGCCGATGATGAAGGGACGAACAGACTGGGGAATGCTGAAAGTGACGACACTCTATGAATAGTGAACGTGTGGTTAGTAAATCGTGAATTGCTTGCTTAAACGACATGCACAATATGACAAGGGTCTATTTTTTTGGCAAAACTTACCTTAGCACCAATGATCTTAATCAGGTCGGTAAGAGCACGCTGAGCATCCTCCTGAGGACCAACCGCCTCAAAGCGGATGCATCCATTGGGCAAGGTGCTCATAGAAATCTGAGCACGAGACTTGCGGTTGATCTCGCGCATGGTGTCGGAGATGGGACGGGGCATCTTGTCACGAGGCAAGATGTCCTGGGGGCGGCAGTCAATTACCTCAACCATGCGGCCAGGAATCTTGATCTGGGGAGTGGGACCGGCAACTTCGGGATCAACCACGAGGGGGGCAGACTTGACAGCACTGCCGCCATTACCCCACGAGGGAGTAGCGATAGCCTTAGCAGCACCACCACCAAGCTCGGGGTAAAGCTCGTGAGAGCCGAAATCCAGGGCCTTTGTAGAGCGCTCAACGGGGGCATCCTCCTGCTGGTCAAGAGCAGCAGCCTGCTCGTTGAGGTGGGCCTGCATAGTAGCCTCAAGAGACTCGCTAGCCACAGCGGGCATATCTACAGAATCAATAGACATTGTTGAAATCGGGGTGTAATCGAGCGATTACACGAAACAGGTAATCTAGGGCCGAACCGGAACGGGGACAAGAGGGAAGCGAGGGTTATGGAAAACCCGCTGTAATAACAAAGGCAAACGGTTAGCAAACTGTTCTAATTAGCAGAATAGCTACATGAATTGGCGGCCACAGGCAAAAGCTCCCGGCGAGTACACAACGATGGTATTGGAAGCGTCAAATGTTTGCAGCTGCCGTACGACGACAAGAAGACAGATAGGAAGGTGATGAGCACTCACAGAAAGAAACCAAAGAGAATTAGAGAGTAATTTTGGCGGTTTCTGAAAAAACAGACACAAGGTTTGTTTGATTTTACTCTAAGAATGGAGTGAAGGTTGGAAAACAGGTCGAATTTAGGAAATTCAAGGAAAGAGACCAGTGCACTTTATAGTCTTGTTCGAATTGAACTAGTAAGTGTCTCTCTTTACGTGACGACCGAATCGGGAAAGAGGGTGATGTGGAGTTTTCTAGGCCCTAGCTTGTCGAGCTTATAGTTCAATTCACGAGTTGGATTATGGGAATCCTTCCACTGTTGGCGGCTCAGTCACACCGGACACACGGCCATGTTCAGGGGCCCAACCAATTACGGTCGTAGAACAGGAGCCGCAAGCTTGTGAAGACAACATTTGCAAATGCTTCCGTCGGTATGACGCAGGTACACATAAATTTGAATACATGTAGATGTACATATATATGTACATACACGTATCAATGTGTATGTACACAGGTGTATAAACCCATCCGGGTGACCGGAGCAATCTGTTGCCTTAAACACTGCATGCAGAAATTTTGGTACCATTGTCGTGTCTCTCCAATACCACTAGATCTAAGTCATTCTTCAGCTTTCCATCATCCTTTTGAACAACTGGTCCGACCCAAATCTAGTTCATGGGATGAACTCATTTTGACCCACAATTTTGAAGTCATAGAACGCCGTAGGGTTGTACCCTATCAACCATGTTGTTAACCCTACAAGTGGTACGCGATTATTGGTAAGGCAGCGCGTGTAGTTCTGCGAATATTGAGGTCATTGACCATCATAACGAAGCATGATATTCTTACAACTTCAATCGAATTGCGTGTCATAACTAGGAATTACCGACTCGTACCAGAAAACAAGATTCTACGGACATAATGGCTACAATAAAGGCTATAGATACTAGTACCGTACGTATACTGTTATAGCTGTTGATACCTAACATACATGAACTAATATGTGACGTAGATTCATCGCATTCAATCTGGACAAGTCATCGTTGATATATGTTCTGTAGCCAAAGAGCTCATAGAGAACAGTGTAGACGCTGGGGCCACCAATTTAGGTGAGTGAGCTCTCCGTATCGATGTCTGATGACGTCAACTAATCTTATCTTAGATATTCGTTTCAAGAACCAAGGGCTAGATTCCATTGAAGTACAGGACAATGGTTCTGGAATAAGCCCAGAAAACTATGCTGGAGTGGGGTTGAAACACCACACATCTAAGCTTTCAACCTATGAGGATATATCGAATCTACAGACATTCGGGTTTCGTGGAGAAGCTGTGTCTTCTCTGTGTGCCTTAAGTCATGTTTCTGTCACTACATGCAGAGTTGAAGATGTACCAAAAGGAGCTAAACTCAAGTTTGATAGCCATGGTATTCTTAAGGAGACATCAGTTGTTGCTGCACAACGGGGAACTACTGTAACAGTGGAAAATCTCTTCTATAACCTTCCTGTCAGAAGAAAGGAACTCGAGAGGAACATCAAACGAGAATGGAACAAGCTTATTGCACTTTTGAATCAGTATGCTTGCATCCAGACCAATCTCAAGTTCACCGTATCGCAACAACCAACCAAGGGGAAAAAGGTTGTCTTGTTTTCTACCAAGGGCAACCCACAGACCAGAGACAACATCATCAATGTTTTTGGTGCTAAAACTATGCAAGCCTTGGTTCCTCTTGATCTAACTCTAGAGATGAAACCAACTACATCGAGTGTCATAACTGGTGTTCCTCAAGGAAAGGTGACGAACCAAGTACACCTAGTCGGTCATGTATCAAAACCAGTAAACGGTGAAGGTCGTCAAACTCCAGACCGTCAGATGTTCTATGTCAACGGTAGACCTTGTGGTCTCCCGCAATTTGCAAAAGTTTTTAACGAGGTATACCGGTCTTTCAATTCTTCCCAGTCCCCATTCATTATGGCGGATATTCGGATGGACACACACATGTATGATGTGAATGTCAGTCCCGACAAACGCACAATTTTACTTCACGATCAAGGGCACATGCTTGATAAACTCAAGGAAGCTTTGTCCGAATTATTTGCCAACCAAGACTACACTGTACCGGTGGCCCAGTTATGGTCAGGTAAAAAGACTCCTGGTAACTCATTCCGAAGCGAATCTTCAGAAACCCCATCAAAAAGTTCGTCCATGAGTGTGAAGACTTCAGCATCCAAGTCCACATTTAGGGGGTCTACATTAGGACTCAATGCAAGTGCCGAGACACCCAGCAGAAGGCAATCTTCATTGCGACAGAAAGGAGCAGATCGATCCGATGATGATGATGAAGTGGACCACGAACCAGAGGAGTTGGGAAAGGCACCTACAATAGCCTCTGCCTTGGCTTATTTTGCCGCGAACGCAAACCCCAAGTCCCCTGTTACTCCAAATTTGGGAAGTTTCACAAGTACTGTCACGTCTAAAGAAAACACCACTCCAGTAGTACAGCGAGCAGGTATTGTATCGGCCGCAGATGTTCTTAGAGCCCAGGAAGAAGAGAGTGAAAATGAAGACACCGATGGGCGCCAAGTTAGAAGCGTTAGGCCATCCGTTGCAGCCCACAAGGCAAATGCTAAACAGGTCGATGATGAGGAAGAAACGGAAGGGGACGACGATGTTAGTGATGACGAGGACAGTTTATTTGTCAGGCAGCCCAAAATTCTAGACTCAATGAACACGAAATCATCTCCAGTTCACGACATTGGCAAGAGATTTCAAGCTGGGTCTTCGCAAAGCAAAAACACCACTCGCACATACCACACACCACCAGATGTCGCTACTATTAGCATCGGCGATACAACTGTGGTTCGTAGTATTGGTCGTTCCGCCTCTACGGGCATAAACAATAGCGGTGTTAAGACGCAAGAAACTCGGAGTTCTGGTCGGTTGACAAACACCCGAAATGCTGCTAGTCGAAAACCTGGGTTCGGTAGTCGCCTAGCAGACATGTTTGCAGCCCACAGTGCGAAGGCTAAGGAGAGGGATGAAGAAGAAGATGAACAGGAATCGGAGGAAGAGGAGGATGACCAAGAGCCAGACCCAGAGGAAGACGTGGAGGAGTCGGAGGAAGAATCTGTGCCTGAACAAAGAAAGACTAGCCATACGGGTCGACGCTCAGACGAGGTTGACACTGACGATGGTAACCAGAGGCAAGGCTCAAAGGTCAAAAAGCTAGCCACGCTGGAAATACGTCAGGCTCAACTACCAACATACAAGATGCCCAGCAGAACATCAGGTCGGAAACGTGCGGCTGAATCAGACTCGGGCTCCGGGGATGATACCCCAACCGAATCCGCCCAGGCAGCTAGACATCAAGACCCAACAATGTCTGAGTCGGACACAAACGACACCGGGGAACTCTCAGACACTGAAGCTACCTCTCAACGGAAACCATCGGATATCCCAAGTATTGGAACCAACAATGGCCCGGGGCTTACCACTGTTAACAAACCCTCTAAGCGGGAAGCTACTGTTAACTTGGTACAAACGATTAAGACCGATGAGTCTGACATAGAGACCCACTTATCAGCGTTACAACGTGCACTTTCGATGGTCGACAGTCGAGTGGTTACAGAGCCTACCAAAAGTGAAAATGCAACACTAGACGTAGATGACGTGTCAGCACCAGACCCCGAAACCAAGTTAACTCTAACTATTACTAAAGCAGACTTTGGGCACATGAAGGTTGTAGGCCAATTTAACCTTGGCTTCATCATTGCTGTCCGTCCAGCCTTTGTTGAAGGTGACGCCGACGTCGATGCGATGGACATCGACTCTCAAGGCGAACCTGACAAAGCTCGACAAGATGAATTGCTCATTATTGACCAACACGCCACTGACGAAAAGTATAATTTCGAACGACTACAAGCTACCACAATTGTGCAGTCCCAGCGTCTTGTTAATCCTAAACAACTTGAGTTAACAGCGCTCGAAGAAGAAATCGTCATTGAGAATAAGGCCGCTCTAGAAGCGAATGGATTCGATGTAGCCGTTGATTTATCCGGGGATGTGCCGGTTGGCTCACGATGCCGACTCCTTGCGTTGCCCTTATCACGAGAAACTACATTCACACTGTCCGATTTGGAGGAGTTGATTTCATTGCTCGGTGACCATCAAACATCCCTTTCGACCGCAGATACTACCTTATCATCATTCTCGACTACATCGGCTTCCTTCGGAGAGGCCGCCCGGAAACTGACTGCAATTCCGAGGCCAAGTCGTGTACGGAAGATGTTTGCGATGCGAGCTTGTCGGAGTAGTGTGATGATTGGTAAGGCTCTAACGCACGGGAAAATGGAAACACTTGTCAGGCATATGGGTGAATTAGATAAACCCTGGAATTGTCCTCACGGAAGACCAACCATGAGGCATCTTTCGAGCTTGGGATCATGGGAAGAGAGATCTTGGAGGGAAGAGGAACTGGACAACGGGATTTGGGTGGACTATTTACGGGATTAAGATTGTTGCTTAGTGTGAATGTGCGTATGTATGTATGTAAACATGCACATGCAGCCTCTCTTTGCTGCCGCTTTTTTTGTGACAAAGGGGGGCCTCACCGCTAGAATAGAAATTCGCATAAACCTCCGGGCAGAATGCACAACGCCGTATATGTATATACATAACTATTTTATATACTTGTTGGATTTGGTGTTACACAGTCACTATAAGAAATTACCGCTCAAGCTGAATGGACGCGCCATTGATGTCATCATAGAGTCCACGGTATATTTTGTTAAACATATGACAAAATGTACATGCATGTATAGAAAATCGTCCGAAGCCACCATGTCCTACTAGAAAAAAGGAAGGAGAATTGTGGCCCAATAGCATGTCATAGGGGAGTCAAGAGGAACTACATCCTTGTGCAGACGGCTTTGACCTTGCTCACCGAAACCGCCGGTGCCGTTTTTTTCTTGAATCCCATCATTGCACCCCAGGGGTTTACAGTTTGGAAATAGTGTGAGGACTCACCAGAGAAAGACAAAAGTAACAGTCCACCTTCTGGGTAACTGGGTTGTGAAAGATCTTTTCCTTTTTGAACTTGAAATGCTCCGGTGCTTATAGTAGGGTAGTACTTTTAGAGAGGCAGCCATTTGCAGAAGGATTGCTCATAACGATATGTTACAGCGAGATGCAGCCTGTTCATTCGAAAAATTACAATACCAATCATGGTCGGCCGAGTGCAGTATCTACTTTTGACTGGTCCACTCTCTCAAGCTATTTTACATCCCCTCTCGGCCCTTCTGCATAACTAGTGGGGCACTCACAGCCGACACAGTTTGTTTGTTTCTCGTTAGACTTCCTGTCTGCCTTCCAGTTGTGTATCCATCCACAGCAACGCCCACATCATCTACCATGCGCCACGCCAAGTCCAAGTTAACAAGCCAACATACTAACCAACAAGTATTTCCAATCTGGGAGTTCTGTGGACTGGTGTCGTTGTACTTAGGCCACTATAGGGCTGGCTGCTTTGGGCGCACCAGCTTTGTTGGCCTTTTTTAGTCTCACAATAACCTCCTTAAGCCCTTTATTTCTCTCTTGACGTCACTAGGATGACCTTGTCTGTGTGATGATGCCCATGGCCCCCAACGGTCTGTGCAGAATCATCGACACCCTTGTTACTTGACCATCATGAACGCGGAATTACGTAGTAAAGAGGGAGTAAAAACCACCCAGCCGTCTTCTCGGATTCGCCTGCCCAGTGAAGCTGGGCATCACTCTGTATAGTGTGATTAATCCTTTGAAAATGGGCAATCACAGTGCAGAGTTACATTGGCTAAAAGGCAGATATACCTATGGAGAAATTCTAACTAGAGAGGTCCCGTTATTGTTAGGCTCATTATACACTGTGGAAGGGGGGTGCTCGAGGAACTCCACTGGCGAGCATCGGTAGCTCATGGTTGAAGATCCACCTCGAATCACGAAATAAACCAGGCTGAAGCGAAATGCATCAGGCCTTGCCGGGTTTAAACCCCCTCATAGAAGCTTGCTCCTTCTCTTCTATCGCGAATTCCAACAAGAAGAAAAAAACTTATTAGGCTACGTTGAATTTAAATGTTTGTATGTCCCACAAAAACCCAACGTCTGTTCCACAACCCAGCCCAGCGTCACAACGTGGGCTAGATAGAAATGTGGCTACGTCTATAAAAAGTCAATATCACGGGGAATCTTTGGAAGGATTCATCTTGTTGGTTGTGCTTGCTTTGTTTTCTTGGGGCCTATGCTAGGTGCTAGGGGGAGCGATCACTGCCAATTTGTAGTCATCATCCCGTATTTCTGCATGTTGAACCAAAGCCCATATAACCCGGCCGTACCCCCCGCGCCCGAGAACCAAGCTTTCAATTTAGCCCCTATCATACTTTGTCTTGAGTCTCTACCTGTTCCACCATATCTTTCGGGCACTATATTCCCCAAGTTTACATTCATGAACTTGACAAGGTCAGTTTTCTCCTTCCACTGAATACTTTTTTTCCTATTCCTGACCTATCGTGCAGGTCGCTCCGGACATCGCCACCTTCAACTTATACGATACATACACTCCGACCCATACCGGAACTCCCCTTACACCAGTATATTATCCCCTGGCTGGTCCTTTTCTCAAAATGAGACCTTCTCGTCCTACTGGAAATCCAATGGCACTTACGTCTCGCCGACCTCCCGAGTCACCCCTGGCCCGGCCATCTCCACTGGCGCCTAGCTTTAGTTTTGAAAAATGGCCCACAGCAGTAGCAACTCCCAACTTTGATACCGACACTGAAAGCTCCTCATACATCCACGAGCCCAACTCTTATTCAAATAGTGTCTCTGGGGAAAACGATACTTTACGCGGTAGAGACCCTCGCAGTTTCCTCCATCCTGACGAGTCTCATGCCAGTAGCCTCTCTGTCTACGGAACTTCAGCACAGTCGTGGAGCGATAAGTCAGCTTCTATGCAACGCAGCCCAGCAGCTTCCCATGTTTCCGTCAGCTCCATTCGAAAGCCATACCGCGACGTGATGAGACAACATCCCCCAATCAATCTTAGAAGTTCTACCGGGAGCTTTCCGTTCCCTACAGTTCCTGGGTCGCGCTCCATGGCACCTGTATCCAATACTGTTGGTCACCATTCTATTCCTCTTGCTCCAACAATCAGTGATGGCCTTACTGCTACCGAAGACAACATGTCTGCACAAACACCAGTGTTGACTCCCAGGGACCTTGACTCTGAGTTTTCAGTCGACGTACCTATTCTAGGGCCTGCAGCAGCTTCTCAATCAACTCTCGGGGACTCGTCTATAGCCCCTTCCGGTGTGTCGTCATCGGCCACTCTTAGTCTTGCTATTGAATCTCCCGCAACCTTAGATTCATCTGTCGACCTGAATTCACCTGTCGACTTGGCTGAACGCCCTCGCGAAATTTCTTCCCGCTGTCCCCTCAGTCCACCTGAACCTGAGCCTGCTCGCGCCACGCTCTCCTTGGATATTCCCACTCATCATGAAACACCGACCCTTAACCCGCTTTCTATTTCTCAACCAAGACTCTCTGAGCCGGCAGCAGACGTTGTTCCTGAAATGGCACCTAGCATGTTCTCCAGGTCCGCTGCCCTTCGGAAACGCTATGCAGCCAGTGATTTTTCTGTCCAGAGTTCAGTTCCAGTTGCCATGGCTCCATTGGTTGACCAGATGCAACGGGCATCACAGTTTCTTGGTAATGCCTTTATTTGCGGGTTCTGTAACAAGTGGCTCCGTCAGCGTCTTACCGCAATCGAAGGTAGCAGCCCTAGTCACGCTGCCTCTGGTCGTAGGAGAAAACACTACGCGCTGAAGCCCATGGGATGCCCAACATGCAAGTTCCTGGAAGAAGCCATCGCACTACGATTGCAAAACGACAGACTTCAGCCTGGACAAGTAGAAAAGGTTGCTTTCCATGGTCCCTATCCACTCAATGAACTTCGAGAGTCTCTGAATGTAGGTGGTATGTCTAAGCGATTTACCAACGGAGCAGGTGTCAAGACGCATGTGCTCGAAGTTGACGAAAGCGACCCCCATCAAAGAACAGTGTGTGCCATCATGGAAGTTGCAGTCACGACGATAGACAAACGAAACATCACTTTCATGATTCAGTTCCAGGCCTTCTTCCGTGATAGATCGTTTGTCGAGATTAGACATTGGGTCCATCAAATGTTTGATCCGGGTCTTATTTCCCAATGGCTCGATGTCTGCGAGAAGCAAGATCACACAACCCGTTTTGAAACTTCTGGTATGATAAACCAACATCGAAAAACCTTTGATCAAATACTAACTTTTTCTAGACAAAACTCCTGTCGACTTCAGACTTCTAGATCTGAAAGAAAACTGTATCGTAAGAGTCGCTCGCCCACAAGATGCACGATACGTAGCTTTGAGTTACAATTGGGCAAGTTCCGGTGGGGCAAACGGGCAGCATACGGCGCTGATGTCAAACATCGACGAACTTGAAAAGCCTGGTTCGCTCAAACGGTGGAATCTAAGCAACGAATCCCTCATCGGTGCGTGCATGAAGTTGTGCAAAACACTAAAGCAGCGTTATTTGTGGATCGACAGATTATGCATTGTTCAGGACGATCGGGAGAACAAAGCCAAGCAGGTCCAGACAATGGATGTTGTTTACAGTTGTGCCTTTTTTACCCTTGTCTGTAGTCTCAACTCCAAGACTGAGGGTGGTCTTCCTGGCTGGTCGTTTTTCAGAGACCACAAACGTACCCTGACACAGCGCTTGGGAAAACCTATGCTAAGTTCTCCTAGTAGCACCAAGCATATCGATAACGTGGTTTTGAACACCAGGTGGAACTCGAGGGGTTGGACCTTCCAAGAAACTCGACTGAGCAGACGCTGTGTTTATATAACGGACACACAGTTGTTCTTCGATTGTACCTGTGGTTTTGCTGAAGAAATGCGTACTTGGACTGGAAACAGCAAGAATACTTGTTCGCACTTGGGAATGACGCTTTATTCCGGCGAGCCTGTCAACTACGATGAGTATGATACAGGCTTGGTGAAAGATGAGACATCACCAGAACCTCCCTCGAGAATGCAAGCCAGGAGACTTTCCACCGTGATGAAAAACCTTTCGTCTCTTAGAAGGACTAGTGTCCCTTCTCGAACGAATACAGGATCATCCGAGAAGTCATCCTCAAGCATGCCTATAACCCAGACCCGGTTTTTTCCACAGACATTGATAGCCAAGATTTCGGCAATCGCCTCTCCAGCGTCCCGTTCCCTCCCTTCGACGCCCACACAAACCAAGGTTCCATTCCCTCCTCCGCCAGATGTCGCAGCCACGCCTATACCTCATGGCACAGAAGAGCATCATCGTCGGTTCTTTAGACATCAAACTTTCACGTTCGATGATTACTCTGAGGCAGTGGAGCAGTATAGTAAGCGGCAGCTTACGAAACACCACGATAACCTCTTTGCTTTCCAGGGTGTGCTTCATAGATTGTCAAGGGCCTATGGTTGTCGTGATATTCATGGTCTGCCGGAAAAGTTCTTTTTACGGTCTCTTTTCTGGAGGAGACCTGAGAAAAATACCAAGCGTGTGGGAGAGCATGCTCTATCAGATATCCCAACATGGGCATGGGCTCACCGCAGACAACCTCTAGAGTATGTTGAGCCGACGGATGTTCCATTACTACGTGAGACACAGCACATGTATCACAAAACCACACAAAAGAGCGAACTGGAATATGTTCGTTTGAATGATGAGATGTTAAGTCCCTCAGAGTCTGATATTTCGCCCGGCTTGAAAAATGCTGTGCAAAATCTGATTTATTATGACCAGAACAAACTGTTGTTCAAGGCTGGTGTAATGGACGTGACTGTCCGTGAGCCGGAGGGATCTACTCTCTTTTATGAACTTCGTGACCTGTCGGGTCGTCTCCCTTGTCAAACGAAGGAGCTCCGTCGGGCCATCAATTCCAACCCGAAAAGTAGAACACAACCTCTTATGGTGGAGGGTATTCACCTTGGACAGGTCCGATATGACAGCTACAGTGCCATGGCTGGTCTAAAGTGTGACAGTGAATGGTGTAATCAGCACGATGATATTGCAGACTGTCACAAATTCAAGATCTTCTTGGTCTTTTTCCAACAATTTGAAAATGTGCCGAGAGGCTCATTGTTGAATTTGGTTGCGGTGTGTCGTGGGATGTATGAACATATCCCGGGACATGGCACTGCATTTCACGGTGAGCGGATTGGTTTTGCGGAGATTTCTGGGAATGTGGGTATCGACTTGGTTGGAGGATACACGAAATTGATGCCCGTGATTTTGGGGTAAATCGATTTTGTTATGTAGTAGTAACGTTGTGACGTTATTTTGTGGTGTGTTGCTAGCATAGACTGTGTGTTTTGTATGCCTTTTGAGGTACAGTCCTAGTATAGCAGCTTTTAAATATCACAGAAGTGCTTGAATTATACTTGATTTCGTTATGGAAATGATTTGATCGATGTTGGACTTTCAGTGTCCTAGTAAATTCCCTGACGATCTGTGTAACAGTACTCCTTGGGAAAGCGCTTCGAGTGCATCAATATTGTAACGTGCAGGAATCATCGACATATCAATAGGCGCTAGACGTTGCAACATGAAAAGTTTGATTCCTTCACCGTACATGGACCACGAGTCATGACTCCCGCCACACTACGGTGCTTTGATATTTCGTACCGAGATAGAGCGTAGTATTGGGCGACAAACAACGTGGCGAGGTGTGCTTATGTAGCATGTGGCAGACAAAAAAAGCGAATGACACGGACGTGACGATATGCTTGGAGTGGCAACTAATAGGTTTAGTTTTTTTCCTCGCCGGAGTTACACGGGATTGAAACATGGAAGGTGGATATGCATGTGCCATCGGTCGTGTTCGGCTGTCTTAGATACCGACATACAGAGCGGGCGGGTGCCGGGTTTAGGTCACAGGGTTTTGGAGGTAACGGAGCGGTATGAGAGCGGAACGATTTAGTCGTGTCTCTAACCGTATGGGGTTGTCCGCAAGATCAAAGTTATACGTGTAAGTTATTGGTTCACTCACCTGATTCATGAGACATTTCCTTCCTTCAAGTGTACATAGCCAATGACGGGAATTCTTAGAGAGACTAATCTATAGGGTTAGAGTGTCTAACGACATGTGATGTGAAATGCGGTGGCAAGTTAAGGCTGGGTTTGATCTATGACGAAACCATATGGTTGACGTTGAAAGCTGATGTCAGAAAGGCACAAAAATGTAGTTGACGGATTAGCTCTTTTTTACTGATCAAGGTGGTAGAAGGAGCCGTGAACGTCAGTGTGGCGGCAAATATAGCATGGGGACTGCATTTCGTGTATTTTTGAGGGGCTGGAAAGTAGCAATAGGAGGCTCTTTGGCCTGATAATGATTTTTGGGTTCAGCTTTCTGGGTAATGCAAGTTGGGAAGGACTACACATGTTCTTTCTTTCTATTACCCGGATGATGTGTTTTTTTGGTTATTTTGAGGAAAGATTGGCGGAGTCGTTCAAGTTTGTTTGGATATAACTTTCTTGAAGACAACGGTTGTTGGCTCGATAGAGAGAAAACTGAGCTACAACCATACTACCAAAGTTTAATGTCTGTGAGTTCATCGAAGGGTTGGCGCGGATCATATCAACGCCGTCACGATCCAGCGGAACTACCAACCCGATCTAGCAAAAAAAACAAGTGTATCAAGCCATCATCATTGGATGAATTATTCTAGTAGTACCGCACATCAAAAGGAGAAACTAGAAAAAAAATCATTCACATTCTGGCGTCGTCATCGCGCGGGTCCACCCACCAGCTGGTCCTTTAGGCCATTGGACTGGACGGTTTGCTTTTTTTACCTTTTTTGAAATATACGGTTAACTGGGAAGCTCGCTGTTTAAATCGGATTTAGCGAAAATCCTAAGACAGGAAACAGGGGAAGCCGCTAGCAAGCGTCGTGCGTCACCTGGCTTCTAGGGAAAACGATGGTTGAAGATACAGTTCATAGGAGTATAACGGGTATGTATTGGACTTGACAAAGAAAAAGTTGCCGACTATTGCATATGTGAAAAGAAGATGAGAGATACACGCCACGCTGTATAGTTGGGAAATACAGGACTTGTAGATTTGGGTCATGTACTCATTATATGTATACACACATTTCTTCTTTCAAGATTGTTGATCACTACTGATGTCACTTTCGGGTCAAAATCCTGAGTGAGACACCTGGAATGCACCCGTTCCTCAGTATAGGGACGTCTGCGCTAACCTTTTCCGGATTAGACGGCATGGATAGACAACAGCAGCTGAAGACGATCCACGCCATGGGGCGGCAGCCAGGAGCGCTGTAATTTTATATCGTTCTTTAGCCAGCCAAACTAGTGGTGACCAGGAAAATTATTATGTTTAAGATACCACCGGGTAAACACCATGTTTACTTTGGGCGCTCGCCAGTTCGCTCTTCTCTAGACGCGTGGCGTCTTTTTGTTGTCTCTAAACTCTACGTGTATTTGCGTGGTTGTGCCTGTATCGCAATATCAGCCTCTTTGTGTCAGCTTGGCCTCAATCGTAGACGGTTAAGGGGACAGTTCGTTACCATGTACAGACCATATGAGTCTCGTTTTCTCGATGCGGGGTGTCAGTCGGTTGGTGCCAAACTCAAGCAAGAGCCACTAGATATAGTCAATGAACGACAAGGGCAGTAAGCAAGCGATCGTTTGCCAGGAAAAAATGCTTGACCAAGATGTTATGGAGTGAAGAATGACAATCCTATCCATTTCGGGCGGCAAATCAACCCGGTTCTTTGGCTAAATGTAGTATTTTATCGTTATTTTGGATATGCTTTCATCAACGTTCTGACATCAATGGCACCACGGCATGTCGATTCAAGACAGAATCGTTTATGCAAGTTCAGGTATAGTCTGTCAAAGGAATTGACGACGTCGTCATCAACGGAATCAAATGACAATTGCCCGGCGTCTACGGATGTTAGTCAAGATGGGCTGAACATATCGGTTCCTTAGAGGGAGGCCACCAGTAGCTATTGTATAGAACAACGTCAACGAGTATAGATAGGTCAAGCTGTTTCAGGCTGTGAGTTGATACTAAAAAAAAAGAAAAAAAAAAAGATAAAGTCCCTGTGGACTGGTTCAGGTTCAACAACCAGGGGACCGCGAGAAAATATGGGGCACAGGGATAAGGGTAGGTCAAATGTAAAGCACAAGAACGTTCAGTAGTTGCCGCTTCTTGGCCCCCCTCCTCCCTTACCCACTATGCTGTCCCGTTGGTAACTACCACTATTAAACAGATGGGTGCCGCACACCAGGACCTTCAAGAGCCGAGCGTTTGTCCTTCTTTTTCTTGTTTGATGGTCATTTTCCCGAGTTTATCTCGTACAGATCTATATTCTTACATTACTATTCCTATATCCATCCTACAAACCGCCTATCTTTTGTTCGGCACTTGAATTCACTGGCAAGAGCCTCAACTACAAACATATTTTAATTCACAGGCCGAAGAGTCCAGCCCACCCTTCACCATGGCCAGCGACGAAGTTGAAAGCACCGGTTCGGCTTCGCTGTCGGGTAAGCTCAGACCCATAGTCCATTTATGGATATCAGTTTGCCCCATTCACATCACCACTAACACGGAGTCTTCCTAAACTATAGGTTTTGTCACCACCCTTGCCGCCGCTGCAATCGTTGCCGGTGTTTACATCGGTATCTTCCTTTTGCTCCGTAAATCCCAGCGCCGCTGGTATGTTCCCCGTACCTACCTTGGTTCTCTTCAAAAGTTCGAGCGTACCCCCGAATTGCCTTCGGGATGGTTCAACTGGGCTACCACCTTCTGGCGCATGCCTGATGAGTACAGTTTGCGCCAACAAACTCTCGACTCGTTCCTGTTCTTGCGCTTCCTCAAGGTCTGCACTGGTATTTGCTTCGTTGGTCTGCTTATGACTTGGCCCATTCTGTTCCCTATCAACGCTACCGGTGGTGGCGGCCAGCAGCAGCTAGATATTCTGTCCATGTCCAACATCGACACTTCCACTAGCTCTGGTCGTTACCGGTACATTGCCCATGCTCTCATGGCCTGGGTCTTCTACGTCTTTGTTATGTTTGTTATCCTGCGTGAACAGATCTTCTACATCAACCTTCGCCAGGCCTACCTTCTGGCTCCCCAGAATTCGAGCCGTATCTCTGCTCGCACTGTTCTGTTCACTGGTGTCCCCAAGAAGTACTGCAAGGAGGAGCAGCTGCGCATTGTTTTTGGTGATGCCGCCAAGAACATCTGGGTTGCCCGTGATACTGAGCAGGTTGACAAGGTTGTCGATGAACGTGACAAGGTCGCCTACCAGCTTGAGAAGGCCGAGGTCAAGCTTCTGAAGACTCTCAACAAGAAGCGCACTGCCACTCTTAAGAAGTCTGGTAACGACCCCGAGAAGGCCGGTGTCACCACTGACTCTAACCCCATCGAAACTTACCTCACTCCTAAGGACATGCCCACTCACCGTCTCGGAAAGATTCCCTTCATCGGTAAGAAGGTCGAGACTATCCCTTGGTGCCGCGAGGAACTTGCCAAACTTATCCCCGAGGCTCGTGCTGCCCAGGCGTCGTACAGAAACCGTGACACCATCCCCGTTGGCGCCGCCTTTGTCGAGTTCCACTCGCTGGCCGACGCCGAGGCTGCTTCGCAGAGCCTGATTCACCACCATGCCTTCAACATGACTCCCGCTCTTGTCGGTGTCCGTCCTGATGATGTCATTTGGAAGAACCTGGGTATGCCTTGGTGGCAGCGTGTCACCCGTCGCTACGCTGTGGGTGCTTTCTTGACTGCCATGATCATCTTCTGGGCTATCCCCACTGCTGTCGTCTCGTCATTCGCCCAGGTCACTTACCTTGAGGAGCGTTTCTCGTGGCTGTCGTGGCTCAAGGATGTTCCCAGTGTTGTCATGGGTTTCATCTCTGGTCTACTGCCCTCGGTTGCTCTTGCTATCCTTTTGTCTTTGGTGCCTGTCATTATCCGTCTTCTTGCTCAGTGGTCTGGTGAGCCTACGCACTCGCGTGTGGAGCTCTTCACCCAGAACGTCTACTTTGCTTTCCAGGTTGTCCAGGTCTTCCTTATTGTGACTATCTCTGGTTCAGCTTGGTCGCTGCTTGGTGACTTGGCCAACAACCCGGGTTCGATCATGACTACTGTCGCTACTGCCCTTCCCCGTGCCTCTAACTTCTACATTAACTACTTCCTGGTTCAGGGTCTTGCCATTGCTTCGACCACTCTGGCTCAGGCTACTGGCTGGGTCATTTTCACCTTGATGTACCGTTATCTCACCGGCACTCCCCGCGCCATGTACAACAAATGGACTACTTTGTCTGGTATGTCTTTCGGCCAGACTCTCCCTGTGTATGCCAACATTGCTATTATCAGTGTTACCTACTCCGTCATCGCGCCTCTTATTCTGTTCTGGTCGTTCACCGGTATTGGTCTGTTCTACTTAGCCTACCGCTACAACATTTTGTTTGTCAGCAACAACAGCATCGACACTGGCGGTCTTATTTACCCCCGTGCCCTTAAGCACCTCTTCGTTGGTATCTACCTCGCCGAGGTTTGCATTCTGGGTATGACTGCTATTGCCAAGTCGTGGATTGCCGTTGGTATCTCCGTTGCTCTAGTCATCTTCACTGTTCTCTTCCAGATCACCGCAATGGGTGCTCTCGAACCTCTCTTGCACTCGCTGCCCCAGACTCTGCAGGCCCAGGAAGCCCATGCTCTGATGAACCGCAACGAGGCTGACGATGAGACCATCCCCGAGCCAACTGATCTTCCTCGCGGTAACGCTGTCACTCGCTTCCTTATGCCCTGGAAGTACGACAACTACCGCTACTTCAAGAGCCTTGTCGCTCCCCACCTGTTCCCTATGCAGGAGTACACTGCGGAGGTCGAGTCAGACTCGTACTTCCCCCCTGGCGTCACCAGCCAAGCTCCCATCATTTGGATTCCTGAGGATGTTGCTGGTGCTTCCAAGGTCGAGATCTCCGCTACTAAGGAGATCATTGACATCACCGATGAGGGTGCTACACTTAACGAGAAGGGTACCATTGTCTGGGATTCGGAGGATGCCCGCCCTCCCATTTGGGAGGAGAAGATTTACTACTAAACAAGAGTGGCTTCTTCGTGTAAGGTTTCCTTGAGCGGGGGTTGAGCGGAAGATTTTTGCCGACTTGAAAGCAAGTCTTTGTCTACTTATTTCTTTTTCTTTTGCCAGATGACTCTAGCGGGGATGACACTCAGTGTCTCTTTTTGGGTCTTCTCTTTTTTTCTTAGCTTCTTTATTTAATCTCACGATATACCCAGGTGGTCACAGCCTGTGACGTTTTGGTTCAGTGGTGGGTGGTTTGTTTGGTTGGAACGAATAAAAGTATCTTAAAATTCACATCTTGTCTCTAATTTGCATGTGTTTAATAACCCTGTATAAGCCTGAAACCCTGGGACGCAAAGTACCGATCCGGACGTCGCGTTTCCAGATTCCGAAAATGGTAACCACAATTTTTTGTCTCTGATGATTGGCTGGCGCAAACAGGTTGATAACATGGATAGTGACACGTGGTTGCTAGGTTACGGAGGGGAAGCTTGGGTAACGATAGTGATTTCGAGTAAACATGGGGTGACGATGAAATGTCTAGCGAGAAACGAGAAGTGGCGGTTCTTTTATCAGGTTGGTTACGGAGATGTATGCAGATGGATGGTAGTGCCAAATGTATAAAAAGGTTCTTGATTCTATAGGGAGAGATTTCATGTTCAGATGCTAGGATATAAAGTGGCACATTCCAGTCAACAATGTTGAATGTGCCGAATTGGGTAGACGGGATGGAAAAGTATTTGGATGCCCAATTAAACGGGGAATCCGAGCTTCTTGTAAAGTGATTTGTTCCGCGGCTGTGTCGTCTGTTCTTGAGTGAAGATTTTGTTGTGATAATAGGGACGTAGAAAGGGTTGTCGTGCGGGACGCCGTGGGCGATGCTGGGCGCCGGTTGCTGGGTGGATTGTTGTTGTTTTTGCGGTGGGGTGACGACGGTGCGATGGTTGAGAAGAGGCGTTTTTGTGGTATAGTTGTGTATATAGCAGAGGTTTATATTGAGAGATACATACATAATAGAGGGGTTATCCGGGTTGAACATGGAAATCGTCTACTTTTCTTGAGGACATTATACATATGACCATACAAATCCTCACCAAATCTCTCGTTTCTAACTTCCCACCGCTTTTTCTATACTTCTCATCTGGTTGTATGTAAAAAGGCCCGTCCGTCCCGCGGCTAGGATCCCAGATTATTCACTGAATTAGTGGCGCACAGGCGATTGATTCTGTTGCTTGTCTCTGTTAGTGTTGACCCGTGAGATTTATTGTCTCTGGAAATATTAGACATTTGTGCTTCTTTCTTTTTTTTTACCTTGTCCTTCTTGTTTGGTTGTGTCCTGTTGTCGAGGGCTTCTTGAGGCTTTTGCAATTCGTTGTATTTCCTCGTTTAGATTTGTTATACGTTTTTTTTTCGTTCTTCTTTGGACGACTTCTATCACCCTTTTTTTTGCATACCTTATTTACTTACAAACTCCTGCCGCATTCCATATCGTATATACCATAATCCATATCATGGCTCGTCGACCACCATCTTCCCGGCGCAATAAGTTGGCGCTATTCTCGCCATTGTCAATTATCCTTCTCGCTACCCCAGTTCTCGCTTCCACAGCCTCGACACTCCCTTATGATGCGACAACCCTCTTAACTCTCAACGATACAGTCTATCTCTTTCAAGATCGCACATTTGCCTCCCTGAATACCTCGACGGCTTCTGACATTTCAGATAGCCCATTTACTACAGTTACCGATGAACTCCCCTTTGGTACAGACTCCTCGACTTCTTCGTATCTTCCGGCTTTAGCCAACGGCTCACTTACTGTCTATGCTGGTGACTGTAAAAAGGGTAATGGTGCCTTGTGGCTTTATACTTTGTCTTCCAAGTCATGGGTTCGCAAGACGGTTAACAATGGTACCGATGACGCGCCGGGCATGCTTGGTGCTGCCATCGGCTTCACATCTACCATTGACCCAACATCAGACTCGGCGCCTTCAATCTACTCATTCGGTGGTATGTGCGGTACGCCTAGTTCCAACGTATGGGCCTGGCAATCAGCAGCTGACTACACCGGCACAATGACCCGCCTAAGTGCCGAATCCACCGACAACGACGCCATCTACAACGCGAGCACCCTCTCTCTTGGCACCGACACTCCCGTCTCCGCCGCCGGCTTCACCTGGACAGGCACCACGCCGGCCGTCGCCAACAAAGCAGCCTCAACCACCCAACAGCAAGACTACGTCATGATTGGTGGACACACGTCCAGCGCGTTTGTCAATATGAGCGAGGTGGCTGTGTGGCGGTTGCCAGAGGAGGAGTGGTCGTTTATCGAGGTTTCTAATTCTGGGTCGGTAAGTAGTCGGTCTGGCCACTCGGCTGTTCTTAGCGAGGATGGTGATACGATTGTTGTCATGGGCGGTTGGGTCGGTAAGGTTACCGAGGCGGCGGACCCGCAGTTGGTTCTTCTTAAGATGAGCGATTCGGATGATGGTTGGGCTTGGGAGGTCCCTGAGAATCAGCCTAGTGGGAATGGTACCTATGGCCATGGTGCTGCGGTGCTTCCGGGGAATGTCGTCATGATGTATGGTGGATATGACGTTGGTTACCCTTCAAGCTCATCTAAGAGAGATGTCTCAGGATCAGCACAATACTATAACCTGACTAGTGGCGAATGGTCGACAAGCTACTCTAATCCTTCGGCTGTCAGTACTACCACCGCTACTTCAACTTCTGCGACTTCCACCGCTACCTCAACCACCACTTCTACATCCTCTGCCACTAAATCCGGTAATTCATCTCGCAACTTAATTCTCGGTCTTGCCATTGGTCTCGGTGTCCCCCTTGTTCTCCTCCTTATCGCCGCTCTCTGCATTCTATGCCGTCGCCACCGGGACAAGAAATCCCGAGACAACCAGATTCGCGCGCTAGCCCAGGATGAAGCACACTTCCTACCTTCAGATGGACAGATGACACAACGGAACCCAAGTGGTTCCGGTTGGCTTCAACGTCCTTCCGCTTACACTGTTCTCCCTGCCACCCAGGATTCCGCCTATGAGAGTATCCGCGGACAAGGTGATGATGCCGGTCAAGCTGGAGAACGTTCAGCTGGTGATTCGCGTGGAAAATATGCGGCTCCCGGTGGCAGTCCGACCAGCCCTATCGATCCCATTTATGAGCGGGAAGAAACAGCATATGACCCCCACTCCGGCGATCTCGGCCACCGTCCTACTCCTGTTGCGCTTACTGATGTCCACCGACCACCACCCGAGAATGACTATGAGGAAGATCAATCACCCCGCCGACTTACCCGGGACCCCGATGTCGACAATTGGATGAACTCTGTCGACCAAACCGATCGTCTCATCTCTGGGTTATCCCGTCATAATACCACGGGCTGCGCTGAAATCCGTAATGCCCTCGCCGCTGTGCAAGGTCGCCCTGTCTCCAAGGAAAGTGATAATTCGTTTAGTACTGCGAAGAGTAACTTTGTTGCTTTGAGAAACGAGGGGCCTTCGTTGCTTATGGGTGGCATGCGTGGCGGTAGATCTGATGAGTCCGATACTCGCAGTCCCAATTTCCCCTCCGAGTCACGATATGATGAGCCTGATGATGAAGAATTCGATCAGCCACCTTCTCCTAGCAAGTACCGTGGCCGGAACAGCTGGTTGGGATCGTTGAAGCGTGTCTTCTCCAATAAGACTAGCACTTCAGAAGATAACATCCCGCCACCCCGTGATTCTACCGGTGCTGAACTATTCACTGCCACTGACTTCAACGATACTCGCCCCGGTGCCCTTGGTACTTCCTCTCTGTTAAGACGCAAGCAAGGTAGACAAGCCTGGGAAGACATGCCCGAGCATCTCCGCAATGGTGATGGCGACAGCAGTGAATGGGATATTGAGCGTGCGGTTGAACAGCGTCTAGTCCAAGTCATGTTCACGGTGCCTAAGGAGCGTCTCCGTGTCGTTAATGCCGAGATTGAGCGCGAAGAGGAAGTCATGATTGTGGATCCATCCATCGAAGAAGGAGTCTCCTTGGTTTCCTATGCCGGCGACATTAGCGGGGCTAGTGCCGAGGCCGAAGAGGGGACTATGGCGGATCAATCTAGAGGTCGCTCTGGTAGTTTAAGAGTCGCTAAGCTTCGTGGCGGGTCATCTAGGGAAACCCTCACGAAAAAGGCTACGAAAAGCTACGGCGAGTTGCGCAGACAGGCAAGTGACTTGTCTTCTCACTTTGATCTCGGTTCTCCTGAGCGGACGCTGCATAAGAAGCGCAGTCGCGTGGGACAAATGGTAGATAGATTTGAGGGTATTAGTAGGGAGTCAAGTCCAGTGAACTCGCTTAGAGGGCGGCCGGCGGGGCTTTAATCCTAAGGGGGTCTGTTTGACTGTTCTTTTTCGAGTCTGTACATAAGTATGTCGGGGATGGATTGATTCATGGCGTTACTTGGTTTTTTTGCTCTTGTTACGATTTTTTGTTGATTATTATTGGGTCCGGCTTTTGTTTTATTTGTTCAGGTTGCGTTTTAATGTTGGTCGACATGTACGTCGGTCGTATCTTGTAGGATTTTTATAAAAAAAAAATCAATTACACAACTTCTAAAAATGAACTATTATAAAACCATGTACGTAGTGTAGTATCTGTGTGTGTGGAACTAATAAAGTGCTGTGTAACCCCGAATCCTGACTAATCTCACTCACATTACACAAACAAGTTGACATTCTGCCCAATAATAGCATCAACCAACGGCGCCCCAGGAAAATCCATAATGACGATTCCACGTCTGCCAATATCCTGTGTACCCAACCACTCACCCGTCCTATCATTCATGCCCTTGAACAAGCCATCACGGGAACCCGCCGCCGCCTCGATAGGTAGGACGCCAACACTGGCACTAAGATGAGAAAGATAAAGACTCTGGTTATCTTCAGCCGAGGCACTTGCACTGCGGACGAGGGCGTCCCGGATGGCTGTCCATTTCAGTTCCAGATGCGCGAGAGACGGGATAATCCAGAGGTCTTCGAGGGTGATTTGGGTAGACCGCCAACGAACGCCATAGTCCGTGGCGGCGGGGAATTCCTGGAGAATGAGGATTTTGCCGCGCAGTTGGCCGAGTGTTGGGAGGGCAGATAGCGGCTTGTGGGTGTATAGGTGTTTAGTGAAACTCCATGATAAATCGGGGTTGGTGGTTTGGAGTTTATGGAAGGCTTGTTGGAA
Organism: Huntiella moniliformis; assembly: GCA_000712465.1. Classification (NCBI taxonomy): domain Eukaryota; kingdom Fungi; phylum Ascomycota; class Sordariomycetes; order Microascales; family Ceratocystidaceae; genus Huntiella; species Huntiella moniliformis. Next base: position 732,803 of record JMSH01000001.1, on the reverse strand, counting down.
GGTTAACGAGCCGCCGCCAACTCGTGGTCCTTCCTCTTTGATACGCAGGATGATTGCTTCGGTGGGGTTTTCAGAGAGGAAGGTGAAGAGGGTAGTGAAGAGATCTTGGAGAGTGTGGCCGGTGGCTTGGGAGGCGTGGTAGATGGCTAGGGTGTCGCCTTTAAGACGCGTACGGCCGTCAATGTAGCGGATACCAGCGTGTAACTGGCTAGTCAGATTGATATTTTGACATTGTAGGCGAATGTCGTCTACCGTGTAAGTCATTGTATCGTGGGTTCCGGGGATTGACAAAGCAGATATATTTACGGAATCAGGGAGTGCGGCCATCCATTTCTTCTTGGATAGACTCGCGGCATCGAAGGACCAGTCACTTTCAAAACCGCGGTAGCATCGCGAGCGATTTGTCTCGAGACATGGGGATGTGCCGAAGAGAGTGTAGAGAATCACGAGGAGGGTGATGAAGGATCCGGCTGTGAATAATAAGAATGTTCGGCGCGAGCTGGCGTTGGAGGGCTGGCGAGGGATGTTCTTGGGGCCGGGGAAGGGACTGTGGCAGTGTGGTGGGTATATGGCTTTTTCGGGATCGAGATGGTCGGTGTCAGTGAGGAGTGGGGCCGATGAGGACCAGCCATGTGGCTCTGGCGCGGTCATTTTGGATGGTGGCGATTGATAGTGGTTGTGAATAGTGATAAAGAATGTGATGCTCAAGGTTAGGCTGGTACACGATAAATTTGTAAAGATTGTATATGCGAGCGATCTACGCTGCAGTTGTCGTTGTCGTTGTCGAGATAATGATTGTGAAGGTGGATGTTGGATAGTTTGTAATGCGATTGTCGTTGTACTGATAGGTTGTTTCAGTGCGTACCCCGAAGGATCGCGACGTCACAGCGTTGAATAATGACGTCCACAGGGGCGATAACGATACCCTAATTGGTTTTGGTAACCCTATGTGTCGCAAGTGGTGACAGCGAAATTGGACAAAAGTACTATCCTGCGAACAAACAAAAACAGGGCAAAAGACACAATTATTACTGTGATTATTGAGCCTCCACCGCCACTCAATGTAGTGTATAGTTCTCACACCCCCCCCCTTTATAATCGTCACACAAGCTTTCAAAGGGCACACATGGTCGGCAGAGACGCCACTTTTTAAGTGTAATGGAAAGCCGCTTGCGAGGAAGAAAGTCACGTAGAGAGAGAAACAAAGTGACTTTGAAGGCGTCAACGCCATGTAACGAAGAACGAGATAAGCGTGAATGGACTTATAGATGGAGGCGAAGATTCGGAAATAGGGTTAACTTAAGGGAGTGGATGTGGCGGAATGGACGGGTGACGGTGAGTATGTAACGTTTAGAGACTAGATTGACGAATTGGTTGGGCGGGAAGAGCTTGCCACTGCCGTGTTGATAAGTTTAAATTTATTAATGGTAAGCTTGGTATAGCTCTACATTGATAGTCTGACGAAATAGATGTGTAATGCAGGTTGGAAAGTCGGTAAACTAAGTACCAAATACTAAGTTGTGGGATGTCACTAAAAAGTGATGGTTGTCTGGCTATCTCGTATTCATTGTCAAAGCCATATTTCCTTGACTGCAGAGTAGCGAGAAAATTCACTGACGTGGTCGTCACACGCTTGAATCCATCAATCACCTCATTCTCGGGAATCTCGTGTTTTTAGGTAAATTTGGGTGAATAGGAGATGTGTACATACTAAGAAAGGCAGAGTGTACATTTGTGAACACCACAAACCCCACTGTCTAGTCCAACAGAACAAATCCAATGACGTCGTTAACCGGGTCTAGTTGATTTGCCACTTACTGCGGGTCAAAAAGCCAGGATATCTTTCTCGATCGGTCAAGTTATGATGCATGAGGCGCTTCGTGGCTCTTGCGTTGTGTGGTTGGGTGGGCTTGAGTTTTGAGTCGAACATGGGTTCTGTTCTGTTCAGATTGAAGACGGCCTTAACGGAGAGACACGAAGAAGACATGCAAGATGAATTTTTGTTGGAAAGACGAGATGGAGGCGTTGGTGGCTAGAGATTAGAGACTGGGAATTTTGACTTGTAGGAGAGACATTTTGTGTACGGAATTATCCCGCAAGAATGATGTGTTTTTGGATGTTGATTGTCTTGGTGGATAACTTGACATATGGATATGTGTATAGATATATATACATACATACATACATATGTAACCGCCCACTTTCCAAAAAAGAAATAGTCCAAAGATCTACAGTACATGCATATAACGCCCCACGAACCTTCATTTCCCCGTTTTCACCAAGACACTATAAAAGCCAGGTCATCGGGAACCCCACTATCACCATGTCACCAATACCAGTAAACCTCAAACCACAAGTTTCTATGAATATCCAACCAGCCTAGCTCGCCAAATAACACCCAGCCCAGCCCGGGGAATATATGTTTTTCCTTCTACAGGGTGTTTCCTCTTATAACTTTCTTTCTTGAGGAGGCGGGGGGGGCAACTTGAAGCTTCAACTGGATTGATAGACGGGTGTTCTGTGCGCGCGTTGGGATGGTTTTGTTGGTGGGTTTGCATGATGATGGCGTGCACGAGACATGGTGTTGGAGATCTCTGAGGTATTGGCGAGAAGAGAAGAGAGAACGGCCACAGATAAGGCTGGTGATATTTACAGGCTAGAGTATTGGGTTTGTTGACGGTTTAAGTGGTTACTGAAGCGGTCGTTGAATCACCGGTACATCAATCACAACCCGGTAATTGAAAAATTGGCGAATGTTAAATGCCGTCTTACATACAGTAAAGATGAACAAGTTAAAAATCACGAGACTAAGACTCATCACATATGGAAATCCTACTGTAACCTTGTTCAACATCATCACTGCAGGACATACGTAAGTTATAAAGAAGCAGGCCATTGAAGGGAACCTACCTGCAGATATGTACCCTCAGAGTCAAAGCCATATTGGGCTCGTCTAAATCAATCTTCATATTTGGAGTTCGGAATATCAAAACTTCCTTCCCTTTGTATGTACTTTGCAAATAACTTCATCCCGTCCGTCGCACCATTCAGACGTGTAATCTGCCATACAAACAAAAACAGTGACTACGTTAGATACTCCTTTGTAATCTTGTACAACAACAACATATCAATAATCCGCAAACTCAACAAAACTGACCAAAAATATACAGCCAGCCAGAGAGTCAAGAAAAAAACCCTTTCGCGTGGTTTATTATCTCGATCGTCATCACTTTTACTCCTGGTCAATCGCGCAAATACACCTGAGCAAAAGTAATGATTTGCGCAGCATCTTTCTTATTCTGGTGGTTTGAGTTTACGGTGATGTGCAGTATAGATAGTATAGATAGTCTGGTATACCTTGTTCTTTGTAAATATGAGTTTCCCTTTTAGGAAATTACCCAATCTAGACAATTACCGAATACAATCACGGGTTAGGGTTTTTTTCGATTCTTTTTGTTAGTGGATGAAGTTGAATGATGGAATGGAAGGGCACCATATCAATTTATTGGCCATGGATGGATTCGTTGATTTGAAGGGCGGTTAGGGACGACGGAGGATCGGAAGTGCCAAAAAGAAAAGAGGAATTGAGGGGGGCCAAGGGAGACAAGTTTCTTTTGAAAAAGACGGCAGTGGCAGTTTCGGGACGGAGTCAGGTTCCAAAGTTTGATAGTTTCCGGGTGTAATGCGGATTACAGACACGACAGATAGAAGTGCATATTTTGAAATAGAAGGAGACTATATATATCTATGTGTATCAAGGAATAAGTATACAAAATGGTTGATTGGCTTTTCTTGTTGTTTCTGTAAGAAAAGAAATTACTACGTCGCCGATGATGGAGGAGAGGGGAAAAACACAACGGAAGCCGGTTGCCATGGATTAGATAGCCGTCGTTGTGTGACTAGCCCCGCAAGCTGGCGTTGAATTTCGCCGGTTTAGAGGCACGATGGATGCTTGTTCAGCTGAGGTTTTTTTTTCTTTTGGTGGACGGATTCTGTGGAATTGTTGATGGCGGTTTCATGATGCGGGTTAGGGTTTTATGATTTTGACGTTGCATGTATAGCTGCTTGTTGTTATAGTTGGAGATTATACAATGTGGAATTGTATATGAAGATGGATAGACAGGTTTGAAGAGAATATGAAGATTATTCTGGTCTTGAATGATTCCTTACGTTGGGTATGACGCAAGCATAACGAAAAAGCTAAGCCGCCAACATTGCTAGCTACTTGAACAAGGTGTATGTGCCCCCCCCACAAACTAAACTACATCAGGCTAAAGGCTAGAAGAGATTTGCTAACAGGTGGGTAAAGACGCAGTCGCCGTGAGATTGTAGGGGGACCAGCCAATGTATCATTTTCAGGATATCTGGCGCCTCAAAGTTTCTATAAGTTGAAGAAGTGGGGTTGAGCTGGACTGGGCTCCGGAAGGGATAGGAGTAGATTCGGCGTTTGTAGACCCGATGTATTTGTTGTTTTCCCTTTATTGGGTTGGTGTTCTAGACTTGACAATAGCATGAGATAGTGTTAACACTAGTTAACAGTGTTCCTGAAGGCAAAGTTTGCCATGTAGTACCGCGTAATGTGTCTTCTTCTTGTTCCTAGTTTTTTGCCTCGAGTTTTGATATGTTTCTGTGGGTTTGAACTTAGTAATCTCCTATAGCCGGGATTTCCAACCTGACGTCAGCCCATTCATCCTACCCGAAAGAACCCACTCAATATCAAATGGTTATCCCGCACTTCTATAAATCCACTAAAATGATACCCTACGCACCGGCCAGGTGCAGCATCAGTATTGCACAGACCGTCTTCACACGGCACAGAAGTCAAAGAGGAGTACTACGGTAACTTTTTTATTTTGGTGGCTTTTTTATATGTAGTGGAAAAAAGATCCATTGGGGAAGTATCGGGAACGAGCAAACAGAAAAAGTATAGAGGAAACAGAGGCTCTGGGATGAGTTGAAGCCATAGAGAGAGACCTGTGGAGCGAAAATGAGGAGATTTGAGAGTCTTGAGTAATGGTTTTTCTAGAGACAACATTTTTCTTCTTCTTTTCTTTCGGGTTCAAGAACAAATTTCTTGTGCCGCAGTTCATAGAGTCAAAGATAAGGAATAGAATAAAGTAGAAACAAAAAAACACTGAGCTTTCACCAATCTACATAGCTCGCGCGGGTATCTATTTGCTACCCAGAACTTAAGAAATCCCCAAACTTGGTACTCCCCATCCAAAGAAGCCACCCGTAACAAATTCTCGCCAGGAGAAATATCAAAGATATACCATCCAAGTAAAGCGGGGAAGCACATCACTATCTAAACGATAGAATACAAGAACCCCCCCTCTTCTTGTGTTAAGTTCTGCCGGCCGCTGATATGGGAAAGTAATTTTTTTTCTTTTTCAGATTGAGACAGATACTTGGTGAATGGGTACAGCATTTGTGTGTTGGTTGCACGCGACCCGGAGAGCCGACGGGAAGATGAAGACTCGGGTTTTGTTTTTTTGTAGAAAATGATAGAAGACTATGATGATGATGAGGATATCTTGAGTAGTCTGCGTCTGTATATACACTATGATCAGTTTCTTCTTCTTCGTCTTCGTGATGATTACTTCATTTTTCTTCATATCAATCAAACACCAATAAAATCTATAAATTCCATTTATAAATTCCCACAATTTATCACTTCACATGTAAACCAGGGTCCCCAAAAATACTCACCCCCCATACTTCCTACAAAAAAAAACCACCAGCCATACAGTCAGTCAGTCAATCAATCAGCCAGACAGACAAGACAAGAAGACAGCCCGTGCCGTTTTTCACGCCCCCCCCTCCTCTATAAACTCGTTGTTACTATTACAAGTCCCCTTGTCCTGTGTTTGTCCTGCTTGTCCTCCCTTCCCGCCTAATATATCTCTGGCAGTATCCGCCGACTCAAGTCCTCCGCATCACCAACGGCTCTTCGCCTTCTTGGGCTTCCCTTTTGCCGTGTTTTTTGATTCTTTCTTTTCTTTACTGTCGTGGATAATTTGTCGTCTTTCATTCTTCCATTCGACTTTCTCGGGGGTTTTAGTCAGCTTCACTTCCTCTTAAACATTATCGACTTGTCTATTACTGGTTTGGTTGTTATCTACTCCGAGTTACGGTCTTTGAGAAGAAGAAGAACAAGAATAAACCAAAAAAAAACATACGCCTCTTTCATCATCCAAGAAACGAATCTTGTCTCTCTCTCTTTTCTTTCGTTTTCTTTCCTTTTTCTCGCTTTGCATTGGCTTAATATTCTTTTGGGACCATTCTTTATTCCGTGTGTTTCTTGCTCGACACTGTCTTGATTTCCTGACTTTCTTTCAACCTGACGAACCGACGAGCATATTCTTCAGTCGAACTCTTCTTTTTTTATTGTTCACTGTCATCTAGCTGTTCTCGTCTTTTTCCGTCTACCAAGTTCACACTTTCCTTCTTGTTCTTGAAGTTATCATATCAACTACCTTGTGACGCGCCTTAATATTCACTACGCCAATACCTATAACGACTCCATTTGCATTGCATCATCAACTCGCCTTTTAACATCTCCTATGAAAGAAACCTAGTCAAAGCCGTTCTCACCATCCATCGCCCTTTTTGACTCTCTTAGAAAAGCCGACATAACCTCTTCATCGTGCTGTTTCTAAACTGCCTTGTCACGAGCACTTAATTGTCTCCTCGTGACACAAAGCAGTATTCCTGAGTCGACACACGTCAAATTCATTTTCATCTTCCAACATTATTGTATCTTCTACTATCGATTGGATAAGGTAAGAAAACACTTTTCCCGTTCTATAATGCCTTGTCAACTTTGTCAACCGAGTCATCAGCCATCCGCCTTCATCGCCTCGTCACCATTTCTTTCCAATTACCGTCAGACCTACAAAATCAGGAAGGTTGCACAAGCCATTTCCAATATGATATTTCTTTAGCCCGGAATCTACAACCAACAATTTCACCTGCCTATTCACGTCATCGTCGCCATTTTACACATGGTTTTTTTGTCCCTGTACATCTCGCTTCGCTTGCCATACTCAGAAACCCCGTCAATCAGCCCGACCTCGTTCGTCAGACTAGTAATTAGTCCCTTGCAGTAGAGAACATATTGCATAGTAGTCTTCATTCCAGTGATGTCACCACCATGACCAAACTGGAATGCACTATTCCTTGGATCGGCGGCTCATTGTTTTATAGAGACCTGGGCTAGCGATATACATGGGCGACGTGGGCTTGTCATTTTCTGAAAAAAAAGCCGCAATTTGGGATGCGTGTGTTTGACGAGGGCTGGTGACAGGCTTTCATACGATAAACTTTTGAACTTAGTGTTGGTCACCAAACACGTTATCTACTTCGCCACTTGACACAAACTGCATTATGTAGCCTCATATCTAGAACCATCTAACTAACCAACCCAACTAGATCTATTCCTCATCTTTTCCGGCCACGCGCTGCTTATTATCTAATAACACCTCTCCACCAAAAAAGCCCATCAAAATGCTTCTCCCACGGCTAACGGGTCTTCTCGCCCTTTGTGGGCTTCTCACCACCGTCACCGCCACAAACACAGCTGCTGACATGTGTGTTTCCATTAACACCGACAGCAATGAGTCCGGCAACTACAGTATCTACCAAACACAAGGACTCTGCACAAACTTTTGTCGAGAAAAGGATGCCGCCTATGCTATTGTGCAATATCAATACTGCTGGTGCTCAAACATCAAGCCTGGCGATTCATATATTGTCGACGACTCGGAATGTGACACCCAATGTCCCGGTTATACAGAATGGTGCGGAAGCAAGTCTAATGATCTTTTTGGATACATGGATTTGGGTGGAAGTGTCACCTCTACAATGGAGGGGTCATCAAGTACCACCGCCACAAGCACGAGTAGTTCAACTACCTCAACCAGTGATGCAACCACGGTAGGTCCTCCTCTATGATTTCTTTTCTTTCTGCGTGTTTTTTTCGTTTGTTTGTCGTTTCTGCCTTGCTATTCTTTCTTTGTCCTTGCTTCATGTTCCCTTTCTGCTTTCTTTTTTGTTTTTCTACAAATTCCCAAGATCGGAGATACTAAAAAACGGACAAACAAGACTACTTCCGATGAATCAACTACATCAACCGTAACATCCAGCAAATCAGAAACCTCAACATCGTCAAATACACCAGTAACTACCACCGTCCTTCTAGAGACTACCAAGTCTCCTCTACCTGTATGACCTTATGACCCTTCCTACCGGGCTCCCCCCACACAGGCAGAGTGACATGATACAATCAATGTCTAGATCTATTACCTACCCTAGGACGATCACCGCTAACATCCCACTCAATCCAGACATCCGCATCAAAATCCAGCACCGTCCAAACAACAACTGACGCCGCCGGCGCCATAACAACCGTCACAACCATCGCCACCGCCACCCCCACATCCACCTCCAAAAAGTCCTCATCCTCCTCCACCGCTCTAATAGCCGGCGTAACCAGCGGCATCTCCGCCATCCTAATAACCGCCATCGCAGGCCTCTTCTGGTACAAATCCAAAAGACGAGCTCAAGACGCCGAATCCTTCGACGGCAAACCCCCCGGTAGTTCTGCCGGTCTGGCCGCTGCCTCGGCGGGCTTCTCAACCCCTAGTAGACGAGACTCGAGATTCATGCCTACAGACCCACGAATGGACCCTTTTACTCCCGTGTATAGCCGGAAGAGCTCCGAGAGTGCGGGTAGTTTGAGAGATGAGCAGGATTATTCACGACGGGTACATCAGCCGCGTGTATTACGGGCTGTTAACCCGGATCCCGTTGTTGACTAACTTGTTTTTTGGGCTTGGCGTCATGTTTGATGATTGGGTACATATAGATTGGTCAGGGTATATGCTATGACACGACTGCGGCATTCCGCTTGAATTCATCTGTTTTTTTTCGTTGTATGTTTCGATCTAAACTGTTGTGACTATCATAATTTGTCTATGAAATCTCCACTGGCTGATAGCCAACTTCGTTCTTCAGACTTTCATCTCTACAACCACCTAACAAGTCTCGTAACCCTGAACTTGATGCTTTTTGCCACCTTGTCTTGTTTCCATTTGTTGTTCGTGAAGAACAGTCGCTATACTTTCAACAGTCCAATCCAATATGGTCCAAGTGCTAACATGTCTCCATCTCAACCCATAAAAATCTTGATCGGAGACCATCCAGATCCGATTACCGGTGATCCATTTTTCTCTTTCCTTTATTCACAAACGCACTTTCCTTTTTTGGACTCCAATAACACGGCTAAGACACATTCATTGTTGTACAAACATCCCCTCCACTTCACACTACAAATATTGAAACAAAAGACAAAATTTATGTATCAGTGTGCGTACGCAAAGAACCAAACGAGATAGTATTTTACAAAAAAACAAAAACAAAACAAATCCAAAGAAAAACATCCCAAAAAAACAACCCAAGTAATCCAAGCCAAAAAAGATAAATCTCTTTTCAATCAATTTAAATCCTACCACTAGCGATGCCTGCGTCTTCGTCCGTGGTGTCCATGCTTCCTGACACCACTAGGCTGTGAGCTGTTACTACCACTGTTCGACCAGCTTCTGCGCTCCTCTTGCCTAGTAGCTACAGTTGGTAATGTGGGAGCTGTTGGCTGTCCAGGCTGTTCCATAGTATGTGGCCGGGTCACTTTATTGCGAGACGAGTTCACACCAGTTGGAGTTGGAATCATAGTAGATGACCCCAAGTTGCCGCCTTGAGGTAGCCTCGCGTTAACAGCCTCCGAGTCGGATGGTGGTGTGACAGAAACACTCCCACGTGAGAACGCATCTGAGACCTCTACCGACGTAAGTCTAGAGAGTGACGAACCTGTGTTCCCATTTTCAATTTGCGACAAGCTTGAACCACTGTAGTTCTAACGACGGGTTCGTTGCTTATCACGATCACCCCCGTTCAAGGGGCCGTTATTACCATGGCCGAGAGGTGCAGCGTTAACTCCCATTGGTCCCATACTAGCCTTAGGGCCATTAGGAGCGCCATGTCCTATATTAGTGATGGGAATCATGTTGGCATTAGCGCCAGACATTGCCTGGCGTCCATCGCGATGTCTATGATCGCGATCGCGCCCACCGGGCCGACGAGTATCCCGTGGAGCCTGCCCAGGCGGAGGTGCTGGCACTGTAATTTCTGGGCGAATGCTGTCACGTTCCCTGTAGTTGCGAGCTTCTTTGTCGCGATCAACACGTTCAGGACTACGCTCACGGTGGTCTCTTTCACGTGGAGGGCGATCGCGCTGATGGTCATGACTCGAATCACGCCCAGAACGACGAGTTCTATCGTTGCGATCACGGCGATCACGGTCGGGACGTCCAGAACTACGATGATCATCTTGGCTACTTGGCGGTCTCATGCGTTCACGGTCAGCATCGGCTGCCGGCCCGGTAGGAGCTGTAGGCTCGGGGCCCAAAGGCTGCCGTGGAGGGTTCTGTGGACGACGCGAGCGCTCAGCATTCTGGGCCTGCTGGAGATGGTTCTGTATGCCGGCGAGTTGGCGTTGCATACCTCCAGCTCTTGCACGCAGGGGGGTAGAGTTTGCGTCACTAGCATTGTTGAAGGAGTCCTTGTTGGGCAGAGACGGCGTACCACTTGCAGGCAGATTTTGCAGACGGTCAGGGTGAATACCAGCACCAGCTATGCTACTGGCAGGACCAGATGGAGGCTGCTGGCGGTGCCGGTCACTGGGTCCAGTGGGTGGGTTGCCAGACATGCTGTTGCCAGGTCTAGCAGGAACATTTTCTGAGCCCCGACCACGCCTGGTACTAGCTGGGCCAGTAGGCGGTTGAGCATCCATGTTGCCAGGGCGGCGATTGTCCGACCCCAAAGTTTGAGACTGCTGGAAGCGGTCCTGGCGTTGAATGGGCGTCATGTTATTGGCAACTGGGTTTGGCGGGAGACTGTTTGGTCCCGAAACGTTACCCGACATGAGGCCGGTGGAAGCAGAGGGAGGCATGTTTCTAACAGCGCCTCTTACACGATTCCCACGAGGACCCACGGGAATATCAGAAGTAGGAACGGGCTGGTTTAACCGTCCAAAAGTAGACTCCTGATTCCTGGCATCACTCTTATCGCCACGCTCAGTACGCTCGTTACGCGAAGACTCCTTCTTGTCACGGTGGCTCTCAGATCTCTCAGACTCTTTAGTATCGCGTCGGTCTGGGCGACTAGAGTCGCTTCTGCTTTCGTGTCCAGGTCGAGATTCCTTTTCACGGTTGTGGCGATCGTCGCGTGTGCTTTCCTCGCCACGTTCACGGTCCCGGCGCGGAGAGCGACCACGGCGTTCGCTGCGAGACTCGTCCTTCCTAGAACCAGTTCCTTTAGCAGCTTGTGTGGAGGGATCATTAATTTGAACCCCCAAAATTGCAGCTGCACGAGCTGGATTAATAGTAGGTTCAGTAACAGAGGACGATGCGCCAGATGGAGTCTCATCTCTTGTTCTGTGGCTGGTGCGCTCACGACCAGAGCGGCTGTCGCGTTCATCACGGCGAGTAGAAGACTGGTCCTTGTCACGCGAGGTAGAATCCACTCTTCTCTCAGGAAGTTGAGGCAAATCGCGAACAGAGGGACGCTCAAGACGGCCGTGCTCAAGGTTTACACGGCTATCTCTATCGCGGTTGCGGTCTCGATCATCTCGACCAGAGTCACGGGATCGGGGGTCCCGGGCAGCATCCCGCGCGGCCAGGCGACTGCCCGAGGGCGGCGGTGGTCTAGACGGCAAGCCGGGTACCGGAGTACCGGGAGTCGATAACCGGTCTGGGAGACTAGGGCGATTGCGAGACGGCGCACTTGGAATCTCAACCTTCTTAGACGACTGTAACACGGGTTTAGCCGGTAATCTCCTATCGGGAAGATCCCGGACCTCGCCATCTTCAGCTTCTGCATTTGATAACCTGCTCGGCAGCTTAGAAGTGGTGGGCTTGAACTCTGTCGCAGTTGGGCGAAGTGAACCTGTTTGGCTCAGCGGTTGACCGGAAGTATCAGGGGTCTATAGTAAAAGTCAGTACTGTAATACAAAAATGTTAGAATGATAGTGACTCACATCTTTGGCGCGGAAGCTTTGAACCATGATCCATCTAGAAGTGCGTCTCTGGAGTTCGGAAAGCGCAGTTTGAGCAGCAACAGAAAGATCAACACGCTGCCCGGAGCCAGTCATAGACTCTCTCTCGGCAATCGACTTGAGCAAGATACCAAATTGGCGACCCATAAAATCAACGGTCGGGAAGTAATCCAAAACACACTTCAGAACTGTGATGGCGTTACGAATATGAAGCCACTCCATACCAGACATGGCAGCCCTGAGTGCAGTGTTGATACTCTTATGCCACCCCCAAAGTGTTTCCTTGAAAGTAACATGTTCCGGCCATTCAGTGGCCTTGCCTTCCTCATCAAAGGTTGTAGCAAAACCGCTCCGTGTATTCTCAGAGGTTCCCTTGGCGAGACCAAGAGCCTCAGTTTCGAAAAGATCCTTAGAACGGTGCCATTTCGACAAGTCGGCGAGAATGAGCTTCAAGAAGCGGCCAAGGTTCTCAGCTTCGCGAACAGTGCAAATGAACAACATAGACCTGAGTCTGTTGGCATTGAAAAGGCGGTCGTATAAGGCCTGTAGTCTGAATCCAGGAACATTGTTGTCATGCAGGTACCGAATCATGGCATATGTAAACTCGGCATCAGAAGGCGACAAAATGGCACGTGGCAACAAACAGTTTTGGATCAAAGAATCCGCAATGCCGTTGGGTGAAAGACCCCCATCCAAAAACCAATAAGGAGTCCGCTCGCCAAGGAAAGTCTTCATCTTTGCAAAAGCCGCGCGATGTTGCTTCTTTTCTTGGCTCAACTTTTCTGCCAACTCGGTCAGCGCCTTCATCTTCTCTGTACGCCGCGCCAAACCGATATGGGTAGAGTCACTACGATCACGGTGAATGTCGTTCATAGCATTCTTGGTACGAATGTACTCTTTTTCGTAGCGAGCGTCAGGGACTGAAATGTCGCCGAGCTGAAGGGCCCAGAAGGTGGTGAAGAATTCAACAGAGACCTTCTCCCAAAAATCATTGCTTCTGGTGCTTGCAATGTCATCAATAAAAGGTTTCAAGGTCTCATACACCACGTTGCCCTGTTGGGATACCTATATATCAATGTTAGCAAGGAGTGAGATGTACCACTATGAAGAAAACTTACCTTTACAACATCAGTCATTTCTACATCGCCATCAGCTTGCGCTGGAGTTTCAGGAGAGCCCAAGTCAAATGAAATACTAGGGCGAGTCAACATGAAAACTAGCCCAGCATCTAAATTCAAGTCACCCATCAAAGTCTTAACACCAGGTAACATCGAAGTGTACTGTTCAGGGGTCAAGTTATGGGTGAGGAAATCAAGATACTGTATCAGAATCTGATGGGAGTCGTCGACCATAGATGACAAGAACTTGACGTGCAGTTCATCGTCTTGGAGCTGAAAGATAGCATTCTGGCGGTACCTGACGATTCCAACGAGGAGCTTCTCTACAAGCTTAGATTCTAAAAGCGACTGAACAAGACGTTCAGAACTGCGAACTGAGTCGAACCGTTTATCAAGAACATTAAGTAACGTTTGGCGGCGAAGAGTAGGATAGCCAGTCATTCCCATGATCTGATCATCAGTGAAATCAAGTGTGGGAACGATGCCTCCCATAGTAGTAATGAGCTCCTTCAAAATAATCAAGTCTGTGCTGTTTCCCTTGGCAAGCTGGTGGTTGACATAACGCAGGACAGGCATGGGACTCATGTTGGCGCAGCGGCGGAAAACCTTTCCACTGAAACGAGAAAGAGCCTGTAGCCATTTGCTAGTCAGGAGAACAGAGCTTTCTTGGTGGCGACTACGTGAGCCACCACCAAGTGAAGACAGGAGTGACCAAACTAGAACATCGTACGCAAGATCAGTGAAGTACTTCGCGCACTCAACGAAAGCCTCGATGAGATTAGCGTAAGCTTCAATCTGATCAAGGGCGACCTTGAAGACAATTCCAGGAGACGAGTAACTGGCTTTAGCGAGGGTCTTGGCCATTTGACTCAAATTGTCAAGAGATAGTCGCTTCATGGTACGCAGGGTATCAAGGCGAGTCTGAGCAAAAGCCTTCCGGACGGCAGGAAGTCTAGAGCTGGGGCCTTCATACCAGTTGGCATACACCCGGTAGCGAGTTTGGATAGGATATAACTTGAGCATATCCCACACCAAGTTAGTAACACTGGGGTTGGCAGCAGTCATACTGAGAGCAGGAACCAAGAGACGAGTAAGCAAGTCGAGCCAACGGTCAAAGTTTGCTTGAGACTTGTCGGTGCGCAAACTCCATATACCAATACGCGCCAACTTCGTCATAAGAACACCATCTTTGCCGATGTTGACACCGGAAATGTTCAAAATAGTATCGCAAAAGGTGAAGACATCGTCAACGCTACGACAAACAGGAACATTGTCGGCCCAGTCTGACCAATAAAATTTGTACTGGCTGTTATCTTTGGTATCGCATGTGTCAGGGAATGGCCAGCGCAACGGACGGCGCGGGATGTATTTCTCCATGCGAATAAGGCCCCTAGGCGCACCAATTTGATCATCGGGAATTACATCACGGGCCGGACACTCCGTATCAGGTTGCGACGAAATGGGCTTGGAAGATTCGTAAACATCGTTGATAGTGTGGTCAAAAATGCGATGAATCCGATGGATGACGTCAGGCTCAACTTCAAGAATCCAAGGATACCGGCCAATCAGGAACAGGGCCTCGGGAATAGCACCAACGGTGAGGAGGGAAGTGAGAAGGCCAATCTTCTGCTCGAATGTTGGTGAGGATTTGGCCTTTTCTTCGGCTTGTTTAGGTTCCTCGGAGGCCTTCTGCGGGTCACGAAGTCTATTGGAGCTGACTGTCGGTGGGCCATCGTCAGGAAGCACTCCAGCCATCGCCAACGCGTTCATACCACCACCACGGCTAGCTTCTTCTTTGTCCCGCATCTCCTTGACTTTTTCTGTCCGCAATTCCTCCATGCCTTTCTCATCAGGCCAGAGGTGGGTCATGAGATCTGTCAATGAAATGAACCCGATTTTGATAAGGAGTGCAGTCAAGTAGAGGAGGTTCGCAGGGAAAACGTCCTCCTCGCTCTGGGCCTCCCCTGTGTAAAATCTGAGTTTGAATCCAAGTAGCTGAGCTGCAGTTTTGTTTCCAATAGCTGGAAGCGTCTTGGTAATGTTGATCCATTCTTGTCTAGCTGCAACATTCACAGCTGTGTCAACATCACCGAAAATAGCTCCCTGAGCCTCTGCATCAATGACCTGGCGGTTTCCGAGTTCAAAGTATGCACGCGTTGAGATTTCGCGGGCTCTCTCCCAGAATTTGATGTCTCTTTCACGTTTCCTTTGCTCGAGCGTTGGATCATCCAGGTCACTAGTGGACCAGTGATCGCAACCAGGCAATGCCCACTCTGGCAATCCGCCGCAAAATGTGCCGTCTGAAGGTTCTACGCGAGGCCACCAGGAACTGACGCGGAGGAGCTTGACATAAAACTCGTGGTGTTTAATCAACACGGAAGCAAAAGTATCAATAATGATATCCAAAACACGGCCGACGTCCAAATCAAAAGTGCCAATCAAAGCCTTTATCCGCTCGAAAGTGTCGTTTACCAGAGTGCTAGTAGGCCGGCCAACGTTACCAGTGGCGAACAGCTCGGTCATGAGTTTCGAGTAACCCTCAGATTCTTCGCGCAACAAATTGTAGTTGGTTTGGCGATAAAGTTGGTTGGTTGCGTGACGAATGTTTAACTTGGGGAATGTTTCGCGAATTAAACCTAATTTGATAAGTAAGGGTGTGTCGCAAACTTCGCGGAGAAGTTGGGGTCTGACTCCAGTAGCTTTGAGGAAATGTAAAAGCTGGGGACGGAAATGGCTCATGTTGTATTCGAACATAAAGGTCAGACTGTCAACGAAATGCGTGTGTGGTTCAAAGCCAAAGCGGTTTTCAGGATCAGTAGTTGGCGCGGGGCCAATGATCTTCTTAACGGCCTGTCCAGCGTCCACAGGCTGCAACCGACCAGACAACACGGAGTACACAATATCTTTCGTCCAGAAAGTGAGTTGATGGTAGTCGCCAGCGCGAACAGATTCAGCGATGGGCCCAACAATAGCATCGTGACCAGAAACAGACCACTGCCGAAGAACTGCATCGGTAAGGTGGGTGTATGTGTAGATAATACTGTTGTCAGGCTGTACAAAAGGAACAGGCTCGGGCTTGGGAACTACAGCGGGGCTGGCCGGGGCTGTCATGGTGAATGACGCATTGGAGACAGCGGGATTGTTGCCACCAAAATTCAAACCAGGGCCAACAGCAGACTGAGGAGTCAATTGCGAAGAGGAGCTCGCGGGCCGAGAGCCAACGGTCGTCGATGGCGCAGGTGAAGGGCCGCCGTGCGCATCACTGTTTTGAGAGTTGTTGAAGCTGTTGGAGGGGTTTCCGCGGCTATTAGACTCGCGGCGGTCAGGGCGTGACTTGCGATGGCGATTGTCACGCGAGAAGTTGTGTTGATCATTTGGCTTATGCGGTGAGGGACGACTAGAATCGGTGCCGTCCCGTTTACGCTTATGGTTGTTAGGAGGTGGCATTTTAGATTAATCTCCCAGACCGGCAGGAGATCTCGTAGTGTATGCGCGAAAGAAGCGCACAAAAAGGATTTGTTTGCAACTTCCAAGTTCGACGGGTGGAGGTTTCGGCAAGTGACAACAAAACTGGCACCAAGAGGGTGGGGATGGGTCGTCGGAACAGTCGAGCAGAATCAGTGCCGGTTTTCGGGCGGCTATTGAAATGGGGGAGAGGTGTCAGTCGGGGCTGTACATGGTGATCTAGAACGGACAATAAAAAATCGCAAAATGGATGTGTGTGGCGTACATTGGTAGGATCAGAAACAGAACTATTTCCAAGTCCAAAATATGATCGAGCTATCGGAAGCTTGAATGGCAGTCAGCCTTTTAAGTGCGAGGCAGGAATAGGAACTGAGGGGTGGTAGTTCTCAAGGGAAGAAAATAAGAAGAGACAAGCGTGCGTATGCGAAAAGATCCAACAACAAGCAGTCGACGAATGAAAAGAAACAAGGTAAAACACAAAGAGAAATTAAATAATGCAAATATGGGTAACAAGAAAAGTGAGTAATACCTAGCTAGAAAAGAATGGATGAAGAAGCGCCACAGTATTGGTTGATGATCCCGTGAGCGGTTCGTCGCGTTGCAGTTGAAATTTGACAATGAATAAGACGAAAGCGAAAAAAGTGGTGATGCATGATTTACATGGGCCCGAATGCCCAGACAGGACTTTGGCAAGGAACCTAAACTCGCGACGCGAGGCTATTGGGTGACTAAGCGAGGCTGCTTTGGGGCAATGTAACACGAAACCCACAGACTGCGGCAGCAGGATTCACAAGATCCTAGCGGCATGAAGTGCATGAGAGGTTTTGAATGACGAATATAAAATATGCCTTTTGATGTAATACTTTGAGGCTGAAAATCTATATGTAGGCATTGACGTAGTTAAGGTCAGTGATATCCAAAGTTCAGATTACACATGAGTCAAAGACAAACTTTGGATGATTCAATGGCTATCATCTCTAACCCTTACACTGAAATACAAGATAATGTGTCTATCATTATCTGTTGGAACAAACAATGCAAATGTTATATAATATCGTTGAACAATTGTCTTCTGATCAGTATGTGATATTTGAAGTGTGACTGGAAACAACTCATGGTATACGGAAATAATGGTACCGTACTGTACAGACTATACCACAAATGTAGCCAAACTCGGTGATGCCATCTCAACGCCCTGTCATTTGCCAGTTAAGAGTCATTAGTGGGCCCTCGCCTGGTCTGTATCAGAGTCAAGCAGCTGCCAGTCCCTGACAAGTAGTAGAGGCTAAAAGGTCATTGATAACCCGCTATGTTGAATTCCTCAATCCTCAAGATTTATCCCTTTTCTTGTATTTTTACATCTTGAACAACCTGCAATTTAAAGTACCATTTTTCGTTAGCCCTACATCGCCAATTTAACGGAAGTTACCATCACAGACCGCCTTGCTCGCTTGTCACACTTCAAATTCTGTAATCGTGATGTCGGCTACTACTCCAGTTGCGCCCGCAGTGGCCGCAACGTCCAAATATGGTCAGTACATTAAATCTTCTCCGCACGCGACAAGCCCACAACCGTAGCCTCACTTAACTTGATTTATCTATTCCATTCACTGCCCCGCCACTCACTCACCCCACACTTTAACTACCCCGCATTCTACAAAAGACCGGTGACTGAATACTTCCAAGAAAGAACACACTCACAGCCCGAGAACCCGTTCGCCACATTGATTCCCGACCAAGAAATCGCCATTATCCCTGAATTCACTCTCGAATCCGGCGTGACTCTTTACAATGCGCCCGTCGCTTACACCACCCGCGGAACTCTAAATGAGAACGGCGACAATGCCATGGTCATTTGCCATGCTCTGACCGGAAGTGCCGACGTCTCTGATTGGTGGGGGCCTCTTTTGGGTGGCCCCGGCCGCGCCTTCGACACTTCGCGCTTCTTCATTGTGTGCATGAACTCGCTCGGAAGTCCATATGGAACAGCTAGTCCTGTCACCAGCAAGGACAATGATCCTAGCAAGGGCCATTATGGTCCCGAGTTCCCCTTGACCACCATTCGCGATGACGTCAGGTATGTATAATAATATATTAACATTGTATGACATAACATACTAACTATATTATAGGCTCCACAAGATGCTTCTTGATGACCTCGGTGTTCGTCAGATTGCTGCCGTCATTGGGGGTTCGCTTGGTGGTATGTTTGTCCTAGAATGGGCCTACTTCGGACGCAAGTACATCCGTTGTATTGTCCCTATCGCCACCTCCAGTCGCCACTCCGCTTGGGGTATCAGCTGGGGTGAAGCCCAGCGCCAAAGCATTTTCGGCGACCCGAAGTACGACGACGGATACTACAGCTTCTCAGACCCTCCCAGTACCGGACTAGGTGCCGCGCGTATGTCCGCTCTCTTGACCTACCGTAGCCGCGACTCCTTCGAATCTCGTTTCGGCCGGAACATCCCCGACGCCTCTAAGCGTCAAACCATTGGCCAAAGCTCCACCCGCCCACACACTCCCGGCGAAGCCCATTTCCAAATCCACAATGACGGCCACAAGGTCAAGAATTCACCATCGTCCCGCGACCACTCAGCCGGCCCGGGGTCACCAAACCCGAATACCGCATCAGCCAAGTTCCCCACAACTCCCTCCGCCAGCATCGCCGCTGCCACCGCTGAAATCAACGCTCTTGCTAGACAGGCTCCTGACGCCTTTATTCCCAGCATCGACCCGCAATTCAAGGGTCCCGAACGTGCTAGTGATGCCGCGGCTCGGAGTCTGACCGGCGGTGACACTCCTCTCCCTGCTACCTCAACTTACTTCTCAGCTCAGTCCTATTTGAGATACCAGGGCCAAAAGTTTGTCAAGCGTTTCGATACCAACTGCTACATCGCCATGACTCGCAAGCTCGACACCCACGATGTCTCTCGTGGACGCGCTGCGTCCATCGCGGAAGCCCTCGCTCAAATTGAACAACCTACATTGGTTCTTGGTATTGAGAGTGATGGCCTTTTCACCTTTGCTGAGCAACAGGAGATTGCCGCGCATGTTCCTGAGGCACGTCTGGAGCGTATTAACAGCCCAGAGGGCCATGACGCATTCCTGTTACAGTTTGAGCAAGTGAACAAGTATGTTCTGGAGTTTCTTAAGGAAGTCTTGCCCGACATTATGGACAAAGAGGGAACTGTTGAAGAGGAGAGTAGTGTGGGTAAGCTGATCAAGTCAAGTGTCTTTGGAGAGGCTGAGGTTGAGGATATCACGGCATGGTAGTTCCTGTGTTATATCTAGCATAGTTTTGTTCATGAAAAATAGAAAACAAGAGATAGAATACTAAAATCTATATTTGTTCAAAACATAAGAAACTTGTACTTTATATCTACAAAATCACACAGGAAATCAACGGCCAGCGTCCACTTCATCCTTAAGATGGGACCTAACGCAATAACAGGAAACCCCCCAATGGATATAAAACTGGGAATATAGAGATGACGTGTACCATGTTGGCAAATTATGAGACGAAGTAATAGGGAGAATTATAGAGTATAAACTACACTCCATGACACTGAAAAATTGCGGGAACAATTTTCGAAACAAGAATCTCACTTGTCGAAAAGCACTCACGCCTTTTGAGACTCGGTCTCCACGTTGACAGCTGCGCGGGCTTTGGCCTCTCGCGCCTTAGCCTCTGTTTTCTTCTGCATGACTTCCTTAAGGACATCAAGCTTCCGCTGCGTTACTTGAATGGCCTCGTGAATTTCGGACTCGTCCATCTTCTCCTCTCGAAGTTTGTCTTCAATCGAGTAGGCGTCAGCCGACTTACGCAGGCCACGCGGCGATCTCTGAGATGCACCAAGAGACTCGGCAGCCATGCGGCTCATGCTCACACGCTCCTCGAGCCAGTCCCACAGTTGACTCTCTTCGCGCCTCCACATCTCTTCGTATGCGGCAATGCGGTCGGGGTAGTTGTGGAAACTGAAATGAACGGGACCATGACCGCCATAAGAGTGGTTTCCCTGCTGAATAGAAGAGCCGGATGGCCTCCTCAGCCACATGAATCCAAGCACACCCACAAGGAGAATGATCATGACTTGGCCAGAGATTATCGGTGAAATGATATCCACCACAGGTTCCAAGACTGGCTTAACAATCTCGAATGGGCCCCAGTTGCTGGCTTGGACAGGCTTGTTGACAACAGCCGTACTTAACTCGGGATCAGCTGTTGTAGTCTTGCGAGACTTCTTTTTCGTCTTGGTAACAGCTCCACTACCAGTTCCAGCTCTTGGTCTGCTAGAAACTGCAGCTCGTATAGCGGCAAACAGGTCATTGGTGTATTGAACCTGTCCGTCGTTGGCACCCTTCTCAATAGGTCCTAGATGGAGTTGTTAGTTTCGATTTCTAATATACGTGGATTCAACAAACATACCCTTGATCCAACTCTTGCCAGACCACTCGATTGTGCATGTAACTTGCATGTGGGTCTGGTTACCCTCTGCCCAAGAAAGACACAAGTGCGTCTTGACAACGAAAAGATTTCCACTAGGGACATCAGGAGTCTGCGTTGACGATGTAACATGTACAGCCTTGTTGAAATCAACGCTGTCCAAAACCTCAGTGATAAGACACTTGGTTTGTTTTGGTCCAATCGAGGCGTTTAAGGGCTTAATGTAGGAGCAAGACCGAGTCTTATTATCCGGACCTAGTCCTTTTTTGTCGTCGGTTGTGTACTCCATACACTTTTGACCCTCTACAATAAACTTCTGGAGAAAGTTGACAGACGCTGCACCGAAAATGAGATCAAAGACCTTGCCCATCGGCGCAGGCAAAATCTCATCACCAACAACACGATCATAGTGTGCTGTGGGCTCACCACAATCTGTCGGTGGATGGGTAGCAGGACCGGAGTGATCTTGAGCCCCAGTGACTGCTGGCGCTGCATCCTTGACTGGAGAACCATTCGGGACACTAGTAGATGCCTTACGTGGTGCTGTCTTATCCCCCTCAGCCTCGAGCGTAGTAGGAGGTGGCGCGACAGACACGGCCGGAGCAGTGACGTCATTCTCTTCGTCATCCTCATCATAAATGTCATCTTCGTCCTCGCTATCCTCTTCAGAGTCAGAACTGTGATCTTCAATCTGGACGGCTGTGGTAGCCTCGTCAACCGTCTTTTCAGTCTTATCTGCGCTTATCTTCAGACTCGGATGACTGAGCTTCCAGATATTGATGATTAAATCATAGGTAGCATCTCGACTAGTGAAGCTGGCAAAAACGTGCTTATTCTGAAGAGTAGAAATCATAAGGCCATTCTTGAAGATAAGAGCCGTATTGCGCTTTTCAACCGTGATAATTTCGTCGAACCGAATCACGAGTGTAGTCACCCACCCCAGGATATTGGCCATGAAGCAGAGATGACCCTCCGAAATGTAGAGACGACCTTGTGCTAGGATTTCACGTTGTACGGCACAACTATAATCCTCAATGAGGTAATCGTCCTCGGGGACACTCTTGAACAAAGAGTGAAAGTCCTTGTTCCTTTTTTTACTCGCAATGGCGAACCCAGTGAGCTTTTGAGTGCTAGCATTTAAGCCATTGCTTAAAGGAACAGACGATTGGTTAACAGCGGCAATAGCAGCACCTACTGTTCCGCCGGTAGCAGCCGAACCCCCTCTTCTGCGAGTAAAGTTACTTCTAATACTTCCGCTACGGTGAATTCCAATACTACCAGGGGCGTCACCATAGACGCTATGGCTTGGCGATGCTGTCTCAACTATTGGATGATCGTGAGCATCAATTCCATGTGCAGCGCTTGGTCGCAAGCTATCCTCAGCTTTTGGGGCGTTATGGCCAACAACCGGAGATGAATTTGGCTTCGGTTCTGCCAGTCCCAACTGACTCAGGCTCAAGTCGCCACTACCAAGAGTCTTAATGGCTGGTTCTTTGCGGTCCATTGTTGTAGGTCTCAGTACAGAAGATGACGGTTGTTCTACACTAACAGACTTGTCAGTGGCTGGGTTTACACCAGGGTCGGTAACTGCCGAGATGGACCTGGATTTGCTCTTCGCGTTTGTGGCGTTTGTGTTGGTGATAGTTGTCCCTATGGTCGTTGCAGCACTCTGAGCCGCTGAGATCATAGACGAGAAAAAACCAGTGGAGCCAGTTGTTGTTGCTGCGCGTTGTCGTAACTCTTGTGGCTGCTCGGTGTCGGTTTCTAAAGTAGTGGAATTCTCAAATGAAGTATTCTCCGGTGTGGGCGTCAATGGCGGCAGAGTAATATTTGACAGTTTACTAGGACCTGCACTGCCAGACCGAAGACGGTTTACAACGGGAACGCTTCCACTTGATTGGGGTCTAGAATTAGACGGTGACCTCGTTATAGCTACGTCTGAGGGCACAGGAGGAACAGTAGACCCAGGTGCGGTGAATATGGTTTTGATTGGGGACGTTGAGGGTCGGTCAAACTGGGGGTTCGTCGGGGTTGGTGGTGTATTAACAATAGCTGGAGCGGGTGGGCTGTCTTTACTGGGTGGCGTTCGTGGTGGTGTACCAGTATTGATCCGTGATGGCACCGGACGCTTTTGTGACGAGTCAGAGACGTCGGACAGATTCTCAAGACTCAAGTTGCTTATATTTGAGGCGGAACGAAGAGTGTCGGAGCCAGATTGTTCGTCAATGGTGGGAGTTGTCGTCTCTATTCCGGAGCTAGCCAAGCTAGAGTTGCTGCGTTTTCCACGGAAGATTCCTCGGAACTTTCCGCCAGGAGAGGAAGCTCTATTGTTCTTTTCCGGTGTAAGAAGGGCTGACGTTGTTTCTGCGGGTGGTGGAGGTGCTCCAGTAGCAGTCCGGTCGATACGTGGGAATGTCGAAGACTTATATGTGAAAGATGGCACTGGGGGGTGTTGCAGCTGATTGACGTCACTTATGCTGTGCTGGGATACAGGACGAGACTGGGAAGACGGCCGTATGGAGCTTGCAGGTGATTGGCCGCCAGAACGGTCTGATGGCGCGGCAACAGTATAAAATCCCGGATTGTTGGATGATCCAGCAGTAGATCTATTTGGGATTTGTTAGGAAACACGGATCTACAAGAGCACAAGACTGTAGCAATTGGAAGGTGTTGCGAGCGGGTTTCTTTGTTGAGGCGGTGGTTACGAAGCGCAATGTGATTCTTGGTATATAAAGTATCCAAGGATAACGGAATATTGAGACAGGAGAGCTGAGAAAGCGGGATAAGTGGCGACGTCCTTGGCGGCAGTTATATGTCCAGATATCAAAGTATAGTACTCTCTGTGGGTACTTGGTATTTCACCAAGCGCAAAAAGACAGAGAATAGTGCAAGAATACAAATAAGAGGTGTGCAAGAAGATGACCAAACTAGCGATAAGCTAGAAACCCAGAAGATCTAGATATTGGTATATATCGTGGACTCTAACCGCACGGATAAAGGCTCATCAAGACAACAACAAAAATGAGAGCCGCCATCGTCTAGAAACCCGAACTTGACGAACAAGGCACGGTATGTACCTTGAGTGATGCTCAAGCTCCCGCTTTGCCCTTGTTCATGGGTGGGTTGAGGATGATGCAGGGATTGTGATTGGCCCAGCAAGTCCAACAAGCTGCACCCAGGCTTCATATTCAAGGTGGAAGACAGTACCAAAGCTCGCATAAAATCCGAACCAGAAGACAGGCACGGCCACAGCCGACGGCAGATCGCTACAGCTAAAGGCAGTCAAGGCATCTAGCAATCCCCTTGTGTACACATAATGGTATGCACAGCGCCCAGTCGTTGCAATGTCGGTTCACTCAAGTCTTGACACTAGTCGACTTGATATTCATCTCAAGTTTGCGACCTTAACTTGCAGTTTATACATAGTTTGTATCGCATTGGGCAACGGTTGCCGCACATGAGGGGTAATTTGATAACTTGTAGTGGCAAAGCGGAAAAAGAAATATTAACTTACAGATCAAAGCCTTCAGACTCGATTTTTGGCGTCTGCAATGCGGGAGACAATGATGTACTCAACCGCTTGTCGGGATCGGCCGCATGGTAGCTGCGTCGCTCACGAACTTTGATTGGAAAGCGGCCATTTCGGGCGTCTTCTTTGGTAAGTGGAGCAGCCGGCGATGTACTTTGGCGCTTTGAATTTGTCGTAGTAAATGACGGGATCGGAGGTGACGATCCCGTTGATTCCGGGGTTTGACGAGAGACACTCATGACGTCTTCTCAGGGATAATCCAAAGAAACAAGAATTAACGAAAAGATACAAGTCTGTTGTATGGATCAGAATGATTAGACTAGAGAAGATGACCGCAAATAGATGGTGTCTCGAATAGATGGTGTGTATATAGTGACACAAACTACTATAGCGACCAAGTCAACTTGGTAATAGTTGGTGCAAAAATAACTGGCAAACTTTGGGATCGGAGCCAACTATAACTGGGTGTCTAGGACACAAACAGGTACAAGTAAAAACTCACGGATCTACACCACTTGTCGATGAGTTATGGTGGAAATGATCCAAAGCATCGACCCGAAAGTTTGAATTTTCGGAATGTCCTCTTCGATCACGGATTCCAGAAGGAAGCAATGTGGCGTACCGGCTATATGGCCTTGCTGACGTCGTAAAGGCGCAATATCTAAGATGGATAAATCTCAAAAATGGAGGCAAGGGATTTCCACACATGCACGCTGTACCGCATGTGATTTCTCTGGTGTTGAATATATCTGTGGAGGTTCCGGTCCGTAGCCAGCCGGTAAAACGAAAGTGTGATGTGTGAATCGCGAAACAACAACGAGAAGCTCAGCGAAAACAAGTTTTAAATCGTCTTGTTCGCTCAGATGAAATATAAACGGCGCCACGGCAGCTCTAATGTCGGCGCAGAGGCCAATGCAAGGCAGCTGTATTCGACCTTCAAGCAAAAGAAGCGGGGGCTACGATATGCCCTGGCCAGGAGAACAAGCCCCTTGCTTGAAACGATTCCCGCAAGATGATTCTCAGATGGGAAAAAGTGTCCACTTTGGTGGAAAGTAACAGACACGGCGATATTATCGAATTCGTAGGAAAGAGTTGGCTAATATGACGGCCGGCCGGGGTTTTTGGCCAGAATATCGAAAAGCCGGGAAAGAAGGTAGACGTGATACAAAGCGAGTAGTGGTTCTGCCAGGCCAGCCCGCAGCAGTTTCTCCCGTTATATCGCGCAAGATTGGTTTGCAGTAATGGTTAGTCGTTGTGACAAGGGAAAATCAGACGCATGTGTAGGGGCCTAGGTTCAATGAGGCAATGCAGGTGATGGATAGTCGTCTTGTTAAAGGGGAATATGTAGATGTTAAAGATCAAAATACCGAATCTCCCTTATGATTAATGATGAATATTATTTAGAGGGCATAGCCTTGTAGTCGAGTGAAGCACTGCATCCTGTTTTCACAACTTGCAAACCCAAAGGAAACCGATCAAGGGTATTCACAAAAACGGAAGGGTCGGCGGATTACTCTACTTATCCCGCAATTCCCAATATAAATGCTGCGTGGGCTATGGCGTGGCTGACAGAGTCAAACTCGGTTGACGTATGCGTGGCCACTTTTGATGTTACTCTACTACGATAACAATCTCTCGGAAAACTTGAACGATGTCCCTTGTCGTCTGTCGTCTGTATGTGGATCGTATAAGTCGCAAAAGTAATATGATCGTATCACCGGACCGGCACAACAGTATTTGAGACGAACTTGGAGCTCCGTTCCTGTAGGGTTAGATAAGACGACTACCCGTGTAAACACGGACCCTAACCATTAACCCAGAACGTCATACCGAGTCTCCAAAGGCAATCATGGGAACATTTGGCTGGATAATCGTCCTGCTCGTGATTCCAAACTATACATGTCCCACGTCACGAATGAAGGACCAAACGACTCATTCTCCTAGTTTTCACCCGCCACCCTATTCTCCCATTACCTAACCTAGGACTATCAAATGGACGGATCACCTTTCGCAAAGGCATGTTGATGAGCTCGCAAAATGCCCCATAACTTCTGAATAGGCGCCATGCAACTAGTTGTTATAATCGGTAGACTAACAAGTACTTGCTGATATAGGCGCAAGAACACGCCCGCGCTGCTGCTCGCGCGACCCAGGCTGCAGACACGACAGTCGCCATAAATGAGCATACGCTCGCCGCCGGAGAGTTTGCTATTGCCGCCGCAGCTACATCAAGTGCCGAAGCCCTACGAACTCTTAAACTTCTAGAAGACCACCACAAACGCTTAGCCGACCTCCTCAAAATTCCCGGGCCATCCCGAACACGACAAACGCCGTCGCAAACTGAGCATAATCCTGATGATGTCGACGATGTTAAAGCAGATGGAGATAAATTGCCTGGAGACGGACAAGGCGCGACAGTCGTGCAACCGATGAGCATGGGTCTTCGAATCGCCGGCCAGATTCCATCACTATCGCAGCCACGTTTTCCCGCTCGCAATAGCGGCTCTTCCATTACAAACAACTTGAATTCGATGCGCGGGATTCGCAACAACGCCTATGGTGGATCTCTTGCAACTCCTAGTGTGTCGCGGGACTCCGCGACTGGGAATATGGATAACAAAAACCGACGCGACACCGGCCGCTCACGCATGCAATCGGTTCTTGACTCTGAAAAGTCTATGGTTTTAGACCAGAGTATGTTGGGGAGTCCACCGGCATCTCCACCCCCAGATGAAGGTTATTCGCGCTTCTATTCAGCATTTGGAAACATCATCAATCGGATATCATCGCCGCTGGCTTTTGCGGGACTTCCACTAGCTACTGACGAGTCAGCAACGCATGAGGAACAAAAAACATACAATAGTGTTCCTAGTCCCGTTGTTCGTAATCGTGGCACATCTTCAGTGGCCAAGCCTAACAACATTCCTGCAAAGTCTTCTCGCCTTTCAGAAGTGACAACCGCAAACCAACAAAGTTCCGACCCAGATCTGGGGAAGATATACTGCAAAGCCACCGTGAGAGCGATGCAAGGTTTACCAGTTAACGAGTCATTTTATGTCGTTCCTCCATCTGGCCACACCATGTCATATGCCAGTATTTTGCGTCATTCTGACAAAGACAAAATAAAACCCGTAACATCAGGTAGAGGTGCAATCGGAACAGACGAAGATAATGATGACTTTGTTGATGCTATAGAAGGCATAAGATCAAGTACCATACACCGACCCACAGCTACCGAACAAGAACTTCGCGTCACAGTTGATGAACTACGCCACCAAAACCAAAAGCTTAAAGAAACTGTACAAACATTAAAAAAACGATTACACGTCTTTGAAGCTAGCGCCCAGAGTCTTACAGAAAGTCGCATAATGCGCCCAAAATCACCTAGTGAGAATGGCAATAACATGTCCTCAAGTATGGCTTCAGGGCCATATGTTGAGGATAATCTCAGACGGACAGTGATTGAATTGGAGCAGCGGCTAAGTGAACAACAGAAACGAGCAGAAGATGCAGAGAAACATTATGAGGAAGCACAGAAGAGACTCAAGAAGTACAAGAAACAATGGGACGCTTTAAGAGAGGAGGCCAAATCACGGCGACAGACTCAGGCCGGCGGTGGTGATTCAAGTACTGTGTCGAGCCGCATCGTGTAGAGCAGAGTATTCCGTTCACTTAAGTCATGATTTATGCATTTTTATTTTAGTATTTATAGAGATTATATTTTACGTCCACCAGAAGGAAACACTGAAGCTCACACTTAGACTACGCACGTAGTGCCACCAGCCGTATGGAATATAAAGACTATCACCAGGTTCCAAGATACAATCCCAGTATTCCAAGTCTTTAAAACTCTCATGCTTTGTCTTTTCTACGTCTTCATCCCAACCCTCTTCAAAGCCAACGTCAAGTTCGGCAGTGTTGGACATGTCAATGCCATTTTCCGCTTTTCGGGGTTGTAGAGCCGCACTGTATTTCGGGTGGTACAGTCTAACGTACTTTCTTCCAACTACTTGCACCAATATATTGTGTGTACTATCAGTGTGTAAGGGGGTAATGGTGCCTGCTGGCCCGAACCATGCGTTTAACCTTGGCCCAGCATGGCATGTTGGTCCGTTTTTCCCATCGTCTGCTAATGGTGGTTCAGCCCAGCATAAATCTGGTATCCCAACATCAGCCCTCAACGCCGGGATCTGAGCTAATAAATCATGCTGTGCGAGGTATCCCTTTCTATTATCCCCATCTACGCAGTCAATATATTCTTCAAGAAATTGAGAAAACGGAATTAGCTGTTGTCCCCAGTCATCATCTGTATATGAACGTCCAAGTTCCACGGGGACAAGACGACGTCCAGAGAAGGTCCGGTGGTGTAAATACGCAGGCTTGTTCCACGGATGATTTGTGAGAGCCGGCCAATGTGTAACAAGATCGGGGAAGACAATAGGGATGAGTTCAGAAGCCGGAGTTTGACTTAGGAAAGATTGGAACGATGTCAGTGAGAAGGAGGGCATTGTGGGGATAGAGTTTGTGACGGGAGGCGTGAAAGACTCTTCGGTGGAGAATGACGGTGTATCATGCCATCGGTTACCAGTATCATTGGAGGTTTTCTTCTGTCGTTTAGTGGTTTCCTGATCTAATGGGGAAGACTCAGAGTCTGGAAATCCCACGGCATCTGCCAGTAAAACCAGAACATTATTCATCCAACGCTTATCTCGTGACTTAACCGGATTTCCACCTGCCACAATTATCGCCATATCAACGAGCGTGACAAGTTCACCAACCCTCTCGCCACTCAAATCCACCACCTCTCCGCTATCCCCAATACCTTCCAAAAACCGAACACAGACCATAAGAATCCTCGTATCGGCATAAACCCTTCTCCAACCATCCTTAACCTCCACAAATGGCACCGCATAAAACTCCGTCGTAGCGATATCCAGAAGATTTTCCAACCTCTTCCATACCAGTATAAACGACACGGCTGGCTCATTGCCTGGTTTAGACACATTTAGTGTCGATCTTGTCGCAAAGGACTGTAATACATTGACAGCCTGACAATGTAACAGCTGAATCACGGGATACGTACATCCCGAGAGCTCAGGGGGACATTCTGATCCCCTGAGTAGTTCCGGCTTGTCTAGGACATGTTTTAGTTCTTGTGAAATTTGATTTACTGCCTGCTTCAGTTCAAGCAGCAGCTTTTGGGCCATTCTGATTGGTCTTTTGTATGTCGAATTGGAAAGTGATGACGATGTGATGGTGTGGTTTTGGTGATACAAGTCTTGTCTACATCTTGTTGTGAGACCCTAGTATATTTAACCCTCAATACCGGGGCTTCTGGGTTTATATACAGAAAATGATGTGTTTTTGGATGTACAGCAATACGTCATCGTAGTTTCAATGGTGTACTACCAAAAGAAATGGACTTTCCTCTCCTGCACATTGCCAATGCCTCAAGATGACCACTCGAAAAGTCTTCAATGCCTTCATCCGCACCCATCATATAACCTCCCGCAAAAAAGTTCAACGCCTCCGTCACGCTGCCGAAGTCCACAAAGTTGACTTCGTAATGCTCCGTTCCGGGGGTGCTCCCGGTCTAATGTACGTCGAGAGTGCCACTGAAGAACCAGTCGCCGCTTGGGTATCAATGGTCCATGGACTTCGGTATAAAGACTATCAAAATCCCCGAAAGGTAGCACCGGCAGTAGTCTTGGCCTCAGGAATAAACGGCCAACTCCCGGCAGGATTTCATGAGGTGGAGGCCGTGGCGGACTTCGGCAAACAAATTGAATTGCGGGGTTTGATGGAGTGGTGGCGGAAGGCGATGGGATATCAGAGCTGATTGGCAGCTGGCGGAGCTTCATGTCGGTTGGTGGCAGCTGAGTTGGGGCATTTGTTAGTCATGAGATGATGGATGCCCCTCATGTAAAATTGTTGTGTAGACAACATTTCAGGTATATGGCACATCACTAAAATGGGTAAATCATTCAAGACTCCATCTATCACATTGTAAATATTGACAAAGCTAGATCCCTCTGACATCACTATCCCTAAGGTCCTCAACGACTGGACCGTCGAAGCTGCCCTGTCCACGGGCATCGTTGAAAGACCCAAAGACTCTACATCCAGTGATTCCCCCATCCAGTACTTCCACCTACTCGAGCGTCTCAAGATCGTCAAACGCGAGGGCTGGAAGCGCCATGGAATTCTTCGTGGCGAGTCCATCGCCGACCACATGTACCGTATGGCCATGATGGCCATGTGCCCTCCCCCATCTCTCATCGCCAAGGGTATCGACGTGAACAAGTGCATGAAGATGTGCTTGATTCACGACATAGCAGAGTCTGTTGTAGGAGACTTGACACCTGCGGATATGGTTGACAAGAAGGAAAAGATGAGACGAGAGACAGTCGCCGTGGATTACATTTCTACAAGACTCCTCAAGGGGGCTACGGGAGAGGAGCTGAAGGCGATTTGGCATGAACATGAAGATGGGACAACACTGGAGTCTCGGTTTGTACAGGACTTGGATAAATTGGAAATGCTGCTGCAAATGGTTGAGTACGAACGGAGAGCTGCAGGACAAATCAACCTGGAGGATTTCCTTTACGTGATTACGAAAATCCAACTCCCTGAAATGGTCAAATGGGCGGACGAGATTGTTGAAGATAGAGCGTCTTTCTGGAAAGGCCGTGCCAAGCCCGTTAACGCTGACTCGGTCACTCGGGATATGCAGGACAAGTATTACACCAAAAACTAAAATTCCGTTTATACGTCAGTCATCACATATAACCCTTAAAAGGCATAGAACCAGGGATTCGCGCTGTAACCCATGTGTTAAAATGGACCCACTTTCAACTACCGTTCTTGAGACTTCAAAGTATAGTAACAAAGTTACTTTATACCGGATTTCCATTTATATCTACATAAACATTCCATCAAAGGACATATATTCACATTCTATATAACACGATGTCTTCTCTCGCAAACCCCTTGGTGACACCTGATCTCCTCAACAAAAGAGCAGAACGTAGAGGGATGCCCCAAGAAGTGTTTGACGCAGTCTACATTTCAACCCAGCTTCTCACCCAAACAGCAGGAATCATGTTGGGTCAAACTCAAACACTTGTTACACAAGCAAGCGTACTTCTATCTCGGTATTTTGTCTTGGGGAACTGGCAGGATCAAGAATATCCGGTATGTATCTCATTAGTTCTGCAAGTTTAGATTTTGCCTATCTGACCCCCGTGATAGCTTCTTTCTGCTGCTATCATGTACACGCTTATTCGTCAGGAGTTCCCACCGTGTGAAGTTAGGAATATCAGTGTGGCTTACGAGACACTGATGTGTTCTTCTTCAACGTTTCGTTCTTCCAAGACAACTACGCTGTCAACAGATGATATTCCAAAACAAATTGCCTATAAGCTAGAGCGAACAGATGCCCTCATTATCCAATACGAAAGCGATATTCTTCGCACTTTGGATTTTGACGTTCATGTAGCTACTCCCCACCCCCTTGCACTCATCTATCTCCAGTCTCTTTCCCATTTCGATAGCCCACCGGAAACTATCGGCGGCATGACCACAGCGTTGCTTAACACCGCTCTATTCTCCCCACAGCTTCTCTATCTGACACATCAGCCTAACGAACTTGCTGTTGCGGCTATGTATGTAGCGTGTTTAAAGTTGAAGATTAAGACACCGGCGGTTAGTTGGTGGGAGATATTTGATGTAGAGGGGCAAAGTTTGGAGTTTCTCGCATTGTCGATGATGAACATGCACGAGGCCATTGAGAAACAGAACTCGGAAATTCCAGAACTTGCGGAGGGTGCTATAACATTTAATTGTGTTCGGAAGTTTCTAGGTCAAAGGTGATAGAAAATGATGGTACTGTCTCAGCATAAAAAATATAGTTGGTGTTTCTTTTTACTGAGTCTATGTTAATAATACACAGCCGCTATACGTCTGGCGATATCAAAGTATTTACTAGAATGCGCCGCTGGAAACAGGTAACCAGTCATTGAGTTGCTTGTTCCAATTGACACTTTGGTAATAAAACTCTATTTCTTGCTGGATTGATACTTTATGTTTGTATTCACATATCATTACCGACTTTCATAAATATCTGCTCTATGTTATCTATAGAAACATATATTCATTGGAAAATCACAGACTAAACCTACAATTATATTTTACATGATGGGTTATCAACTCACTAACATACCCACTTACGGCGCCTCTAGCCAGGACCAGACATCATCACACACGTCATCCCATCTCCACAATGATGACAATTCATCTAGGACAACTAATTCGCCACCTCCCACGTCCACTCAGGACACCTTAACAAATCCGCCCACTTACTCTCCAAGTGTGAACATACCATTCATAGACTATGTCACAACCGGAGTCTGGAGCCGTCGCAAATTCTCCAATAATGTTAAGCCCCTGCCTGTTCTACGAAACACATCTGTTCGTCGCACGTTACACGATCTTACTATCCCCGCTGTTCTCAACAACGAGATGGACGCTATTATCTTCACATTGAATGAGTACTATGTACCAGGATATCCCATCATTTTGACATTCGCAGATTTCCGGCACTTTGAATCGTTAACTCGCGGTGATCCTTGGTTTCAATGGTATTGGACCACGGGCATGTCGGAACTATATGAAGCTCAACAACAGCTTGAGGCCACGAGGAATTGTCAATATACTACGTCAGGAAATGAAGTGAAAAATAAAGTATAGACATATTGACACGTTGTTTGCGAAAACATACATAGGAATATCCGCAGTCTTAGAGTGAAATTAGACATATGTAATTTTGAATTAGTGCTAGGGTATGATATAAAAGCAAATATGATAGTGAACCAAGGTCTCCAAAGAACGGGGTATTTACGGGAAAAGTCCAAACATGTCATCAGGTCAAACCAACATCTCCAGTCATTGGGACAACTACAATCCCAGGCAATGTCTGCCACATATCCAATCATCGAAAGATGATCCCCGCAAGTTCGAGGCAAGAGCTAAATAACATCTTGTGTTTATCCATAACGGATATGCGCAATTCGGCGGTTAAGCCAGAATGCCAATAGTGTGACAAATTTAACGGAGTGCCCTGAGACATTCGATCCCGGATAATACCCATTTCGGGGTCCGGATACAGCCATCTCAGGTCTATCCATCATGGCCAGTGGGATATTCTTTGTAGACACCCTAATGACAACGCCTCTGCCTGAACAGCTAGATCGGATCGGCGATCTGAAAATAGTTCGGCAGTAGGTCAACTCCAGGAGATGCTCTACTTCGAGACAAAAGAAGCCTCGACGAAGAGGGCACCCTGCTCGGTAATCTCTTCCTCGCCAATTCTAAGCTTCAGAGGTTGCTTAGACTTGTGGTTGGAGAACTGTTCCATTTGTCAGTATTCAAGATTTTGTCGAAGTCGAGCAAAAAAAAAACTTACCTGGTAAATGTAGGGCTTGGTACCGGCAGCAGCACCAATGAACTTCTTAACGAAGGTAGGGACCTCAGCCATAACATCAACACGATCCATAAGATCGAACTTGCCGCCAACGCTAGCGTTAATGGCCTTGCCGTCCTTGGTCTTAGAAGACCAGTTGAAGGTCATCTCCTCGGGCGCATTCCATTCGGTATCCTGGTCAAGATAGGTCTTGGTGTGTGAGGCAATGGTGATGGGACCAGCAGCCAGAATCTCGCCATCCTTAACAATAGAACCAATAGAGACCTTAGAGTTGTCGTAGGAAATGGGGGTAGTGAACTCCATGACGTTGGCAGAGTAGGTAGGGCCCTGGAAGGTAACAAAGTTCCAACGAGCAGCAGCGTGGTGGGGCTTCATGCCCTGAAGGGCGTAGACGTAGAAAGCGTGACCGGCGAAGTCAATGGCGCCCTCGGCGGTGGTGAAGGTACCCTCAGCCTTGCAACGGGGCCAGTAGGCGTGACGCATGGAACCCCAAGGCTCAGCGGGGTCGGTGCCGTAAGTCGAGATGCCGTTCTTGCCAGCCTGGTAACCGGGAGCCAAACGGGTGACAGTCATGTTGACGATGCACTTCTCATCAACCATGCTCTTGATGGTCCAGACGGTACCATCCTCGCTAAGCTCGACAGCGCAAGAGTCGGCGAAGAAAGAGGACTTGTCCTCAGAAAATTCGACGTTATCCAGGGCCACGGACGACCAAGTTTGGGGCTTGGCAGGATCAGTTGAGAAGACCTTGGCGCTGAACTGGCAGGTAGTCTTGATACCACTATAAAAATAATGAGCACATGGTTAGTTAAATGTTTGTAGATTAGATGCGGCAATGCAAATAAAGCCCTGGTAAGGTTGCATGCATCCCAACACTATGACGCAATAGGCTTTTTGAGCAAAGACCGGCTGTGACCTCTATCAAGCTTTTGATAGAGGGGTTACAGATGCAGATATCCTAGCTATTCGAATATCTCCTATTTCTCAATATGCGAGGCAAGGGTTGCGATCTGCGGCGGTCTATGATCCTAGTATTCGAAGAAAGTTTTGCATCGCCTGATTTTACAGGTTTGCATGAGACTCACGCAATGTTGTTGTAAATGACCTGGCAATAACCGATTCTACCGTTGGCGGCAGTGAAGTAGAAGGTCTGGGTCTCGACACAGGTGCTGTCCATGACCTGCCACTTGGTATCCTCGCGCTTAAGTTCAGTGTAGGGGGTGTCCTTGGCCTGCTCGGCGACGGAGTGGAAGGCAGCGGCGCCGTGGATGGGCTCGGCGGTGCCGGCAACATCAGCGAGCCTATTACAGACGAATGGTGTGTTAGTTATTGACCGTACTGAAGTTGAAGGTTTAGGTTCTACGCCTGACACAGGTGGCATGACGTAGTACCCATGTGTCTAGCACTGGATGAGGGGTCATCAAAGGCAGAACCAAGTCACGGGTTTCGGCCGAATTTCCTCAGTGTTTCTCCCGCATGAGCTTCCCCCAGAATATGCCGTAGTGGCTATAAAGACACTGGGATGTAGATGTTGTCGTCAACCAGAATTCAATCCGTGAAAGCTTTCTAGTCGATAGAGGGGTTGTGTACACACTTTTGCTTGGCCCAGTTGAACATGATGAAGTATTAAAGGGATGAGAAGAAGAAGAAAGAAAGAGAAGAGATATATGACAAGTAACAATGGTTATACTCGAAATTCACAGTAGTTCAAATAGATGGAGAAAAAATTAAAAGAGAAATGCACGGGAGCTACAAAGGGGAGAGTGGTGGATGTGGGAAAAAGGAAGCTACCAGGTTATATTAGGTCAAGTCAGAACGAAGCGCCAGTCAGTGCCTTGCCAGGAAGTACCGCAGGCTGTATTAGAGCTGTTGGGGCAGGATGAAAGTTGACATACGACGGGTTCAGGCATCGCAAACGTTGAGCTGCCGTAAGGCAAATTAAAGCGTGGATCATTGATACTGGTGTATGTGATCACTCATGGCGGATGTGGCCCGGGGACACCGTTTCTCCGTTGTCCCAGGTTTCTTCACACATTTGCACCCAGCCTACAGTGAAATCGTGGTAGACGCGCTACATATGACGGACACCAAATCACGAGCTAGTCTCCCTAGGACAATCGGGTGCTTCGGACCGCTTGAATAGGGAAAAAGGTGTGCAACTTGTGTGTGTGTGTCGATGCCCTGGCTACGTGGGCATTCATGCTAGAGAACGAAGCGGACTATCGGTAAACAATTCCAGCTCCGACGTGTATTAAACGGTATTCTTAAATTGCCGGGGGCCTTACTGGGGCCCGAGGTCAAAGTCTACCGATACTTGGCTGGGATTTACGTTTATTTGTATAGCGTATACATCCGGGCTCCATGTCAAATCCGATGGCCGAGCAGAAAGTTATAGAATTTTACAAATTGTAACTCACACGCGTAACTTCTTCCAGCCTCTAGACACCAGCTTTTTTTCTTTGTTTTCGTTATAACATGTCAATCCCATTCCCCGCCATCATGACCGCGTTGCTATGACGTCTATTCTGACCGCTTACCAAAACTGGAACTCCCAGAAAGCTCCAAAAGCTCTGGGGCAGTTTTGAGTAAGGAAGCGGGTTGTCCACTGTACCGATATGTTAACTCGGTACTTGTGTATTACACTTGATTCTTCTTAGACTTCATCCCCCAAATTAGTCAACATGGCATAATGCGTAATCGATCCAGATCCCATTCCAAGGCACTTTGGTCTCTACACTACCCCAAAGTTCAAGTCTACAACCGATAAGCTTCTAGGCCCAGCCTCCGAATACGTGATCCATCCAATGGAGTCCCTTTCAACTGCAACCAATCATATCAAAGAACGTTTACCCCACTATCAAAACAACCCTTGAAGTAAAACAGTGATTGAATGTGTATTTAGGGTTATTTGGGCGTCAACGCGATTGACTGAATCCGGCGTCAATGGGCTACCATTAGGCCATTAAGCTTGTTGTCAGCCCAATTCTCGCCCAAATGCACAGGAATTCTTATAGCTGTTCAACCCCCCAATACATAAGAAAACTCCCCCGCGTTTTGTACCTATATTCCTATTCATCACCATTAAATATCATCACGGCACTGACCAACCTGATTGCAATCTGGATTTTTCCCCTGCCCCCTCAAGTGAATTTCTTATCGCGATAAGACCAATCACTGCTGGTTGAACCCACCTCTTTGCCCATTTCTCTGGGTTCATCTCTTTGTTCTACGCGAGGGCGCCATCAAGTTTTTATCGATAACAATTCACTATCAACGGTTATCTCACTTACAATCCATCAATCATCACCACTTTCAGCCAACGACAGCAATACTTTGGTGAATACATTGCTATTTTCGCTGGTTGTGTCATTTTCAAGCTTTGGTTTTGTTTTCTTGCTTCTCATCTTTTCAGCGCTTCATCTTGCTTTGTTTTCTGATTCTTATCGCGTTTTTGGCTGTTATTTCGTGATAACTGCTTCATCGCTGATCCTCCACACCAGAGCTCACCTTTTGCTGCATTTCAAGCAATCAATTCAGCTTTAGAAGAATAAGGCATCGCTTATTGTTTTCTGTCAACGCGACTTTGTATCCCTCAGTTACAATGGAAGAGACCGCTGTTGCTGAATTGCCTACTACCGTGGTTGCTGTCCCGGAGCAACCCGCAGAAGTGTCCCCCGCCGCCCCTCCTCCCACTGTCGCTCCTCCTACGGATTCTGCTGTTGCCAAAACTGACAATACTGAGTCGGCTCCTAATGATGCCGCCGTGTCTGCGGCCGTTGCTACAGCTATTGCTGCCACTGAAGCAGTTGCGGTCGCACCTGTTGAAGCTATGCCGCCTGTTGAAGCGCCTCTGACGACCACCGAAGTTGTCATTCCTCAGACCACTGTTGCCGAACATTCGGCTGCCCTTCACAGCTTGGCTCTCGCCACTGATGAACATCAAGTTGCCCAGCAAACCTTTGAACAACAACAGCAAAGTTTGCAACAGGAACAGGCGCAACAACAAGCGCAACAACAAGCGCAGCAACAGGCTCAGCAACAACAACAATTGCAAGATCAGCAGGTTCAGGCCCAGTTCCAACAGCATCAACTCAACTTGCAACAACAGCAGCAGCTCCAGCAACAGCGTCTTCAACAACAAAGGTATGTCCTATGTTGCATTTTTGCCAGTTGATGAATCCCATTTAACACGATTATTAGACATGCCCCTCAAGCGGCAGCCACCCACCCGTCATCATCTCAGCAGCCAATGTATCAGAACGCTTCGCAGCCACCCAATAACTTGGTAAGTAGTGATTTTTTTGTACAAGGATGAGTTCAACATTTTATTTGACCTGTTGCATCGAAAATGGCATCTCGGCTACCTAATTTAGCAACATGTTCTTATCGGTTGGTGGATCATCAAGTGCATCAACCTTATCAATGATGTCAGGGTTTCTATCTGAGAACTATATATTGATCAAGGGTTATGACGGTTGTTTTATTTGTGCCACTTGAAACAGTGTTACAATTTATTACAAACGACTACTCTATCAAGATGGTATGCCTAGTATTTAGATGTTTGATGCTAACGTCATTTCCAGCCTAGCTGTCAAAACTGTGGTACTCAAACCACTCCTCTCTGGCGTCGCGATGAAATGGGTTCTGTTCTCTGCAATGCTTGCGGCCTGTTTTTGAAGCTTCATGGCAGACCACGTCCCATCAGTCTTAAGACTGATGTTATCAAGAGCAGAAATCGTGTCAAGGTGAACAGAAATGATGGAGAGGGGATGAAGCGGAAGGTACGTACTAAACTTCCAACTGCCAAAATCACAAATTTGCTAAAAATGTTAACAGCAACGCATGCAACAACAGCAGCAACATGTTTATCCTATTGCTCCCGAAATGAATGTTCTCGAGCTGAATGCCATGGCTCAAGTTGCGCGTCGTGCAGTCAAGTCTGACGGCCCAGCCGGGCAGCGCAACTCCTTGGGTTACACTGGTTTCAGTGGACTCGAAGATGCTCAGTATCAGGCTGCTCTCGGTCAGCTTCCTACTGGCTCTGGTTCGCCGGGATTGAACGGTGATGGCCAACAAAACGCCTATCAAAACGAGATAGCAACTCTCAAGACCCGTGTCAACGAGTTAGAGCTTATCAACGAGCTCTTCCGTGGTCGCCTCGGGCAACTTGAACATGATGAGGCCAATGCTCGCAGAGGGCAGGAAATCAGCGGAGCTACTGAGTCTGCTCTTCGCCAACAGATGGAGGAATGGGTCAAGAACAACACTGAGCTCCGTACTCAGCTTGACGAGAGCCATCACCGCGAGAATGCCCTCAAGCGTCGTCTCGAGGAGGTCGAGACCGAACTTCATGCTCTCTATGACGCATCTGGACATCCCGAACGTAAGCGCGCTCGGGTTACTGATCCACTTCTAGAAGACCCAGCTCTGGCTCTTGCTACTCTTCACACCCACACGCAACATGCTGGTGAGTCTGGTATGCAACACCATCTGGATGATGGCACTACTCATGATTTATCACATGAGACTGAAGCTGCTCGGGCAGCTCTATTGGCTTCCATGTCACTGCCTCTTGAGACACTTGCCAATGTTTCTGCTGAGCACATTGATCCGGCCATTCAGAGTGTTCAGATTCCTGCTCATCTACAGGAGGAAGTCGAGGCTGGTCTAGCTGCTCATGCTGAAGCTGAAGCTCAAGCCCAGGCCCAGGCCCAGGCTGATGCCCAGGCTCAAGCTGATGCCCAGGCTCAGGCTGATGCTGAAGCTCAGGCACATACTCAAAGCAATTCGGTGGACAATCATGATCTGGGAGATGTGATGGACGTTGCGCACGGTGATACCCACATGCACACTGGTGATGTCGGCGAACTGCAGCATGATGAGCCCCAACAACCTGAAGGAGCGGAGCCGCAGGTGTCACACGACTTAGATGGACACATTGACATGGATTTGAATGTCAATGGCGTCCCCGGTGGACAACATATTGACATGGAAATGTCTGGTGTTGTAGATGCGACGACGGAGGAAGAAGTCGCTGCCGATGGAGGTGAAATGGTCAAGAGTTAAAGATTCTTTCGCTTCTTTAAGTGTCGGTTGATTGGGGAGAAAAAATATCTTTAGGTTTCTTGTTTTGCTAGCAGTTTCGTTTCAATATTATCATGTGTGAATTAAATGGCTTTAAAGTATCTACCACTGGTACAAATCTACCCACCCACCTTCGGCGTTCTCGAAGGGTGCTGACAGTTGATGACAACGTGACGATTCTCCATCGGAAAGGTGCAACCCAACCTAATCGAGACGGGTAAAAAAGCATGTTTAATATCTGTACATTCTTATATATGTCTTTTCATGAACCCACTCATCCAGAAATCCCGCCTATGTATGTATATAGCCAACCCGCAGATAAGCCAGCCCAACCTCCTTCCCGCAGAAATCCGTCAATGTAACCGGTGATGTCATGATGCATGATTTTTCCACCCGATGTTTCCGGATAAAGAAGGTTGGGAATAGCGAAGTGAGCGGGTGGGAGCCGAGGTGGATTTTAGTTTATGGGGTATTAGAATGGTGTATGTATCATGCGTGCAGACGGGTTTGTAGGTGCATAGGAGAAAAGGCTCCGATTGTATTTGGTTTTTGTATATTGGTGACTGTGGAGTTGGGTAGTATTTATATGGATAGCCTGAGGGGACATTTTGGAGGTTTGCTGTCGGTAAGTTATTGCTGATCAGTCGTTAATTTGTGGGGTGTTTGTTGGAGATCATGTTCGTGAGTTTCGCTCCAGACTGATGGATCTCAACGGGCTATTCACAGGATCACGCACCCTCTCTAAAGGTCACCCACCATATATTTTCCAGCGGCAAAACTGTCACCCTTCTAAAGCAAGCCTATAACACAATTCTCACATCAACCTTCCGCATTCTGTTTTCTATCCATGTACATATACATGTACAAAGAACAATGTCACGATCGACGGTCCCATAGACACACATGCATACAGTCACCTTTACTTTGCACAACGTTGTCCAGGGTAACAGAGATAGCGTGTTGACCAACCAAGATTGCATTTCCCATGGCATGTAATTTCTCCGATAGAGGCCATGGAGTAGCTGGGAACAGGCGGTCAAGAATAAGTCAGGGGCTAATTCTGGGGAGAGAACGGCCTACGCTACGTGAAGAACTGCAGAAATGGTGATGTGCGTATTATGCGGCTGTTAGTGTGCTTTTTTGAAAAAAAAAACTTGGACGTGGAGTGAGTGGGGGCCACCAGTTAGTCAAATTGTTTAGATTCGA
This sequence comes from Huntiella moniliformis, assembly GCA_000712465.1. Taxonomy (NCBI): domain Eukaryota; kingdom Fungi; phylum Ascomycota; class Sordariomycetes; order Microascales; family Ceratocystidaceae; genus Huntiella; species Huntiella moniliformis. The sequence continues at coordinate 691,367 of JMSH01000001.1, read as the reverse complement.
CCGTCCACCGGCCGAGATGTTATGGAGGCTCTGATATGGCTGGATCCCGTTAAATTGGACTTTTTGAAGAGAACAAAGGACGTCGTGTCAATGTTTACGATTTTATATATGGAAAATTAAAGTTCCATATTCAACCGTAGGACTGTAGTAGATCGGTTTGATGGTGACGAACAAAAACAAAACATTCTCACCCTCCATAAACTGATGTGTTTGTTCGCTTACGTCGTCGTCTGCCGGTTTTATGTTTCCTTGAGAGATCATAGCGGGTGTATAGGTCTATGTATGTACATCCACATCATATCGTGAATGAGAAGGATATTGTTTCGGAAAGAGGTATAAATGGTCATCATATACACTTTACATTGTATCTACGGCTATCTAACATCCACATTCAACTCACCAATCATAACTCATATTTGATAACAGATCAGCTCGTAGTATCATGTGCCACAGTCCACCAAACAAATTGAAGCCACGACACTACGACGCCACAAACTGCATGTGCACATATGTCGCAAGTCCAAGACCATCAACCCGGGCAAATGCAAAGAAGACCAATAATCAATCCGCAAGCAGATTCTCGAAGCTGCATGGAAGACAAGGTCATTGCATGCGGACGCGGGGGGCAGGGAGGAAAATAGAGCGCTGTTCTTTTTTACGGGTAGGGGGGGAGGGAAGTCTTCTACTACTGCAGGTTCCCGACTTTGTTTAATTTCTAAGGGTGAGACAGCGGTGTGAAACCTTGTTATAAAATGGTCGACGGGTTTGAAGGGACGGGATATTGTCAATTAACAGTATATGATTTCAATAATTTATTGATATGGACTTCCAGGTTCAAGTCGGGGCTGCATGTAGATATGCAAGGGAGGCTGTACTTATCTCTTACCGCATGTAGAAAATATCAGGAACGAGAAGGTGGAAATAGTGGTTCTATTGTGTCCATTACGAATCATATGTATGTAGACGCAAACGGATGTGACCGCATCTTTAAATCCAAGAGTCTGAACTGGAATAACAACCAACGGCACTGAGTAGATCAGCTTTCAATGCAGTACCGATCCTGATGCATTCCTGTAACCCACCATCAAAAATACATGATTTCACTTCTAAACTAAGCCTTCCCCATAGCCATCCCATCTGAAAAGTTTCCCACGGTCCGGATACTGTCCCGTCATGCTTTATGCATTTCGGCCCATGTTTCATTCTTCACTTTTTTGAGGGGGCTTTTCCCACGCATGAATCCAACTACAAAGCCACGCAACAAACACTCGAACCAACTTATATCTGTACACAATAAACTATAATCCTCTTTGGCGTTCTTCGGCATGAACCCGCCTTGGAGCAACTTGGGACAAGCCACGTTTGTATTGCTTAATATTTTCGGGCTTATGCATTATAGAGGACAAATACATAATATAGACAAACCTTAGTTGACGACGACTGGCTGCCGCGTAGTTGTTGTGGCTCGCCATCGGTGAATTGTTTTTTTCTCATGATACACAAGGAGGGGGGGCATTGTATGAATCGAACCGAACAATGGGAACAGACGTATGTAGTTATAGCAGGGTTAACGGCTACTTGCAGACCATCGTGTCACCATGAACACTTGAGCAGTGCAAGTTTTTCCTAGATCAAGGTCACACAAGTTATAAAGGTCGGGCGAGGATTACTTTGGAAAGGCAGTGAAGTCCTTTGGAAGAATATTGGTCGTGTGGTTTCACGCGGCTTGCATCCGGTTGAGAGGCGGTTCGGCTTGTTTGCAGATGGAGACCCGTGGATACGAGATTGAGGAACCGGTCGGCAGCTGTCAGATTGCTGTGTTTTTTTTGGTGGCTATGTATGTACATACATACGTACAGCAAAATGTTTGTCTGTATTGCGAGTCATCTTGACAAGGCGGCTTCCATTTGGGCTGATGTTGTTTATGAATGCTCCATGAAGGATTCCATAATGTGGCGGATTCGTTATACCAAATTCATCTAGATATATGCACGTCATATAAAAATCCTGCAGTCTGCATCCATTTGTATTGGTAGATACTGTTGATTGTATCATTGTCTCGGATTTTTGTATGGTGCAACTTGAATTTAGTATGTCAGTTAATAGGGTTGATCAGGGTTGCTGCGGGGAAGATAGCACCATTGTGTTCAGAAGGTCTAAATTTAACCAATAAGATCTATACAGACATGATTTTATTTGAATAATGGTCAACGGATCTTACCATTCGTACTTTAAGAAATTAAGACTAGAATTGTAATTAATTAGTGTCTTCACTTATTAGAATTACACCGATTCTGCCAGCTGTTTCGGGCGATACCGCGTCTAACCAATCCGTTAAACCCCCCTCTGTGACGCAATTATTGCTTGACGACGAGTCAAACTTCTCGGACGGACAACATCAAGGTGGACAAGTGATACTCTTTCAGGAAACACATAGAGGCGAATTAGCAGGCGATACAACGGTGGTTATCGCTAGAGACGGCTCGCATTCCCTGTAATACTCTACAACAAGCGGGGACTTTTTTGCTCTCGCCAGTATACACACAAGTAGGCCTTTTTGATGTTTTTGTCGTTACAGCTCTTTTTCTCTTCTTACCTACCGTCATCTTCAATATTGTTATCTTTGGTGACGCCCCGCATTTCACTATCCTCGTATTTAATCTTGAGCCGCCGAATCCATCCAACTAACGGCTCGTGATGGAACACAGACCTTGACCTTCCTTTGGGCCAATCCCGTGCTTCCCAGCCGCCGCGATATTGCAAAATGATACCAAAAGCAAGGGTTCAAGTGTCTCTTTTTGAATTTATTCCCTTCTCGTCAGGCTTCCCGACCACCGACAAAGTCAAGTTGGCCCAATAGTAGGCCATGGAAGTTGTTCCTGAGAACACCTCGTTTGTCTAACTTGCATAATTGAGAATGCACGTCGTCATGGATGCTGCAGGTCGCTACTGCTGAATTTGTGGAGAGACCAGTGGGACCAGGACTCGAACGGTAGGTACAAGAGAACGATTTGCGCATGAATGTGTGTCGTCTTTGCATGTGACAAGGCTGGAAAACAGAGAGTAGGAAGCTAGCTTGAGAGGAGAAAGGCGAGAAGGCTGCCGAAGATTACGGATTAGGATCGTCAGTTTCGGACTGTGTGTACATACAATGTATGCACATATACATACACACAGGTGAAGTTGAATAGAGCCTATACAATAGAGCCTTGTAGATACAGCTCGCCTCATACCCTGACTCATTATCTACCAGCTTTCATGGATTTATTGTGCAGCCGTCAACCAATTCGGTTGTGTTGTAGATGACAAGCTTTCGTGCGATGTGCACAACCCCCATCGAGATCCCGTTTCACCATCCCATCCAGGTGCCCCGTGGCAATTCGAGCAGGCCAAGCCTCCCGAACCTCACATGGCCCTATTTGAAAATGCCCCTCCACTTAACCAAAAGAATACCCACAAACAAACTCCATCCTACAATCTTAACTTGCATATCACCAAATAATACCAGAGCAACGACGTGCCCGCAGCGGCGACACCGTCCTAGGGTTACCAGCCCCATTATGTAGATAACGCGACGTGCGCTATAAGTTCAGTGCTCTCTTTATTTACCAGGGCTTGACGACGACGACAAACGGGGAGACGAAGAAGCAACGAGGAAGAAAAAGAGAAGACGAAAGCACAGGGCATCTAGATACTATAGCGTCGTCTGGGCTTCTGTTACTTGCTTGCTCGACTTGTATGTGTGTGTGTGTGTGTGTGTCCGTCTGCGGCTTGAGGCGGGGTTCACTGTAAAGAAGGATTGTTACTGAGCGGCTTTTGCATTGGGCTGTGTGTGGAAGGCTTGGACGGTTGTAGCTTCTGGAAGAAAAAAAAAGCACCATAACTGTGGATATGTTACTTTTTTGCTCTTTCCTTCCCGTGTACGCTTGTTTGGATAGTTTTGCTCCAGCTGGACTTTTTGATATCGTCCTAAATAGTACTGGGAATGAAGTGCGGCTCTGGTGTGGGTCTACGTAGCAGGTCCCGGCATCTAAACGTCCTTTTTCTTAACCCGTTTTTCCTCAAGAATTGCTTTCCAATCTCCTCATTGAACTTTAGGTGCAAGGACACCATTACAGGTCATGAAAGAACTCATCAGCAGGATCGTGAATGCTCTCGCTTAATGTTTGTTCAAATTCATTCTTATCTTTTGGCAAGTTGCGTGCCAGGGTCTGGCTTGGAGCGAAAGAAGAAAAAAAAGCCAAGAGAGGTGATGCTCCATCGATTGAATCTAACGTCTAGTTTCTAGCGCTTTCAGTGGCACTTGGTTTATATGCGAATTAGACGGACTCAAAGTAGGATGCTCGCTGTTGCCGCTTGTCGTATTAGTTTGACAGGTTCCGTTGTGATGGCACCAACTGGCTGACGGAAGATCCTGTACCGAGAAAAAACAAGAATGTAAAAATAAATTTCCGTCTATACGAGTAGCCTAACTATCAGTTAACATAGTCTTTACCCGGAAACATCTAAAACTACCGCAGTTGCGTGGCTCCGTTTCCATTGAATGGCCAAATATACAGTTACGTAGAGCAGGTAGTCTGACATTCCCCCTTTCTCTGACAACAACACATGCGGCCCTGTATTTGCTCGTCACAACAGCCTGTTGGGCCCTGCCTGTCAACAACACCTTTCTGTAAATGCAGTAATTTCTTGCTGTAATGGAAGGGGGAGCAGATGGCCGTGTCCGTTGCAAGAACAATTTGCTTACAGTGGACAATAAATACGAATAAAGCAATAAATCACATGTCCTGGAAACGATAGCGGGACCTCGTGGCAGTCGAGTTACCATAACTTGTTCAGAAGCTTTGCGGCTTTGAAGTCCCAAAACGGTATCAAAAGCATTGAACATGTGCATGTTACTGGTAGTGGGAAAAGCCAGTCAGATGCTAGGGAAAGTAGAACAAGCAAGGTGTCCGACCATACCCTGCACCCCGTCTTTGGATGCAACCCATGTTCAAATCCCTTTGGGTCTGTTGTTTCTGTTCTCTCCCAAAAAAAAACAGGCAATAAAATAAAACAAAAAGAAAGCCACGCACGATGACTGCCTCTTTGGGCAGAGTTGTTTATCGTACAGTATTGAGCACCTGCTCTTATATTACGCCTTTCGCTCGTCCTCTCACGAATACACCTTCACTTCCTCCTATTTCAACATCTTCTACACTTCTCAGTCTCTCGTTTGCTCTGAAATCATTTTTACGATATCCTTTTATTTGCTTCACTACAACATTCCATCGCTCACGTCACCCATTGACAAACACTATTTTTCTCTTCCCTTTTGTCCTTTCCGCCCATCTCAAACACACGTTCCCGCGGCTCGTTCTTCTTCATCCCTAGATCAAGAAGTCCATTCCAACACCGGCTTTCCGTTTTTGAGTAAACTTTTGCTTCATATTCAAACACCGGCTCGTTGCTACAACCACTACCGCTTCCCGGCCGTTATTTGCGATCTTGCCCTTTTTACGTCTCCCTGGACTAACTCACCAACACCATCCATCCACGTCGCTACCTTCTAAGTCTCTCTTCTTACAAGGGCCCGGCATTCCGAAACGGATTATAAGAGACAGTGCTCACCATCCGGATCTGCGACAACCAGCAGAAACGTCAAAGAGTGTGCGCTTGCGTCAACCAATTCCCAATCTAGAACGCGAACAAACGACTAGTCTTGTACTAAAAGGGTAACTTGCCCTCGTCTTGACTCCTCGCTTTTACCCAAGTTGATTCGATCTTGTCCATTTCTCTATTCAATTCATCTCACTCCATCTCAGCTCACCAAACCGCCACTCACAATGTCTTCGCTTGCCATCAACCTCCACCGGCCATCAGTGTCATCTCCTCTGAACCCAACGCCCACATGCGCCGTTGCCCCAAAACGTCGCCGCATTCAAATCGCCCGCCGGTCAAATCATATGTCACCCGGCCAGAGACTTCTTCGTCGCAAGGCCTCTGAAGCCTACAATGCCCAGCAAATCATCGTCAACCTTTGCGACACTCGCGTTTCTTCACTCTCAAACAAACGCCACGAGTCCTACCGGGCGCAGACTCCTCTTATCAACCTCATCCCAGATCAACAAGATACTTTTGAGGATGTCGAGACGGAAGAGGAGTCTTCATACATGCTTTCATCTTTCCTAATGCCTACAAAGTCCTTCAACATTGCTGCCCTGTTCCAGGCTATTCCCCTGCCAATCATCAGTCTCATTATGATGTTGCTCCCCGGGTGGACCCGTTCTGTCTCCCAAAATTCGGAGAAGAACTCGGAGCAGGAGCAGATTGAGGACTCTTGTGAGTTTCTTCAGGCCGCCGCTGATCTCGAAGAAGGTCGCTTGGCGATTGTCGTTCCAGAGCACAGCACGTTGCCTCTTATGCTTACTATGCGTCGGGTTATGACGGCGATTGGCTTCTTGTGCTTTTATGCGCTCATGCAAGTCGAACCAATTATCAGACGGACTGGTCGTTCTTACGATTAAAGTTTGCCAGCCAATCTGTCATGAAAAGTTTTGGTTTTCTTTGATTTACTGCACAGCGTGGTTTTCTTTCTTTCTTTTTTCTGTTTTTTTTTTCTTCATTTTATAATCTTAATGACACTTACGCCATAGAGATGCCCTTCGTTGATGGCATCTCGTACTCTTTCTCTTCTCTTGTCCCAACTTTATCAACTTCGCTTCTTGGATCTACGACAGATCTTTGTTTGGTTACACAGCACACCATAACAATATTTTTTCTTTCTTTTGCTTTACTTCTTTGGCCTCCTGGGTGTTGGTTAAGATTTCACTTTTGCTGTATTGACAGCTTTTCTCGCTATGAGCTGACGAAGAGATGGAAATGCTTGAATTTCTCACTGGTGGAATCACGTCTATGTTTTGACGTCCTGTTTGGATCTTGCCGACGTGCTTCTTTTTTGTATATATAGTCAATTATATGGCATGGCCCTTCTTTTTTGAATCATTATCTGGTATCTCTATCTGATCATTGCGTGTGGTATAAATATGTTACAAAGGAAAAGGAAAACAAAACAGTAAACGATGGATGGTACAGTGACATGGTCGTGGATTCAGGAACTAGGAGTGCATCTTGAGCTTCTCCTTCTCCCGGTACTCGGCCTTGTTGGCGTGGTTGTCCTTATGGTGCTTAAACTTCTTCTCCTTCTCACCATGATGAGAATGGGTGTTCTCTTTCTCTCCCCGGTACGAGTGAATCTTCTTCTTGTCCTCCTTAACAACAACATGTCTCTTGCGTACCCGATGTTCCTCCTCTCTGGCACTATCCGACTTCTCTGCGACAGCTTCTTGGGCTTCAACGGGGTTCTTGGTAGCTACCTCGGCTTCCTTATCCACAGCACCAGTGATTTGACCTACGGCACGGTCAAGGTCGACCTGGATCTCAGGGATACCAGTGGCGCTGGTGATTTCGGAGACGGCAGAGTCAGTGAGAAGAAGGGCGTTGGGGGTGTTGGGAGCTGGTGACTTGTATGAGGCGGCGAGTTGTGCTGAGGCCTTGTAGGTGAGGAGGTTGTTGGATAGGAGATGTTGGAGGTGCTTGCCGCCGAGGATGGCGGTCCAGTGGGAGTAGGCCCGGTACATAAGATAGAAGAGGGGAAGATTGGGGATTCTATAGAATGTTAGTTTATTTGACCATGTTGAAGATGAGAACTCGAAGACTTACACAGGCACGATAGCAAAGGGAACTGCAATCGGCATACCAACAAAACACCAAAACAATCTCCGTCTATGCAACCCCTCTCTCTCCGTCGCCAACTTCTCCAAAACCACGGGAACATCCGCCGCCTGAATCTGTCCCTCGGGGTAAACAACCTCGACCGGCGCACCGGGCTTCTCTCCGGCGGTGACGGCAGCCTTTTGAGCGGCGGTCATCGGGGGGATGCTCTTTAAAGACCATTCTTCAAGGGCAATGTGGCGGAGAAGCTTGTTTCCGTAGGTGGCGCAATGGGCTTGCCAGCCGGTCTTTTGGAGAGTCCATGATGTCCAGGTTTTGGCGGCACGGTCGGCGAGACGGGTGGTGAGGGTTGTTGGTGGGGGGGTTAGACGTTGGGCGTGGAGGAGGGTGCGGCGGGCGGTGAGGGGGAGGACGTAGAGTCTCATTTTGGTGAGTTTAAGTGAATTGGTGAGTGAGTGAGCGAGTTGAGTTATATGAGGTAAGATGATTTATGAATGAATGAGTGAAAGATAAGAGTAAATGATATGCCTGGAAAAGTTCTATCTCAAAGGCACAATTGCAAATACTAGCAATAGATTGTGAGAATGAACAATATAAGTGACAAGTAAAGTAAAGAATGTTTCCAACCAAGTGGAAGGCAACACCGTTATCGACCACGATATAAATATAGACTTCGTCTCAAGCAAAGCCCAGAAAAAATCCCAATTTTCAATCCCCAAAACGAACCAAGGGAGGCAACTCAACGTAGCGTTGTCAGAATCTCCACTTTTATACTTTCACAATCAGCCTCCAAGAGCAGGATGAAAGTAAGAAGCACCAAGAAAAAAAAACGGAGTATCGTGAGAAGCGAGAAGCCAGAGTGTATTTTGTTGAGAAGAATGAAAAGAAGAAAACGAGACAACCAAAGGTGAAGGAAGAGGTTGGGCTGAGATTCTAAGGCGAGAGGGCTAGCTATGTTACAGAAAGAGGTAACAGGCTGACTGGTGGTGCTTATGGGATGTCTATGGAAGATGAATTCAGGTTTGGATTTCAAGTGGGAGGGCGCCGGGCGATGTGGTGTGTGCTTTGATTGCTTGAGTAGGCAGAAGACATTAATTTGGATGTAGAGGTAGATGGGAAATAGAGAGAAGATATAGGAAGATAAAACGACCGACTTCCCAGATGGATGTGGTTGAAAAGGCTGTTTTGTAATCACGTCAATCAGTCACAGTCAGATACAATTGCTCATCTTCCAATCAATCATCACATATGCCTTATCTGACAGCCTACATATATCCTACGCCCCACATTCGCAGCCCATCAGCCTTGAGTAAGCCAAGTGCCGAGAACAATCTGAAATAAATGCCTTTGAAATGAATATCGAGATTGAAACAACATGCCCAATATCTACAAGTCGCACCTAAAAAGCCTGCATATCACACCTAACGAATGACGTAGTGATGCAGAAATTCAGGGTTCGCCCCTCCCCTAACCCATCTATCGCGAGTCGTTTATCAACTACAAAAAAGGGCCCCATCATTGCACTGCCCTCGCTAACCAAATCGTTGCCTCTTCCATCTTGGAAGATTTTGTTTGGGTCGTTGGTATTGTTGAGTATCACATGTCAAGAGTAGATGTCAGAGTTTTTCTACCAAGGTTGTAATTGATGTAGAGGCCGCCAAAAGGGGTCAGGGCTCCGGATTGAGGACAGGAGAATGCTTCGACGTTTGCGGTGTCACTGGGCTGGGGATTCTCCCTTGCAGAGTGATGGACTTATCTTATCCGGCATTGGCAGGTCTAGGCTCTCTATATGTTACTCTGATGTTCCATTGGGATAAGAAACACAAGTGCGAATGTCACATTACATATTAACACTAGAAAGTTGAATATAAATGTTAATGACTAGGTGTAAAGCCCATTGGGCTATCGCCATTCAAAACTTGAAATTCACTAGCTAAATCCTATCGCAATATCTGCGATTAGGGATGCTGTTATGAAAACGCCAATCAATTCCATCCAGAAACAAAGAAACCCAACTCCCAAGTGGCCGTTAACCCATAATACCAGAACTCCATGCTAAACGAATGCTATAGGCAATACTGCCAATGAATAAAAAACAACAGCCCAAACTGAAACCCAAAAAAGAAACAATTACAAATTACATCAAGTCCATGTTCGTGGACTTGAACGCACAGTGCTGAGTCTGTTTACCACACGAAGCACATTGATAACGAGCGTCGATGTCCATGCAAATAGACCCAGCACAACAAAGGCTGCAAGAGCCCGCGACAACCTCAACAACTCAGGACCTCGAGGGTCATTGAACCCGTCCCCATCGGGATCATTGGCATGAGAGACTAAATACTCAAATGCCAATGAAGTGCTAGCAGATTTGAAAATAATAAATATGATATCCAACAAAATCAACATGACTTTATGTGTTGGTGACCGAAGACCCACAGGTTTACCGGTGTATTCATCATAAGTCATGTAACAAATATACGGAACCGCAATCGCATCAACAATGATGACCACCAGCGATTGCGATTGTGAGGCTTGTGTAGATGCCATAATTTGACTGCTGACCTTGAAGATGCGAACTGCCACTGCCATGGAGATAGCAGAAGCGCTAAGCGCCAATACGCGACAAAGAAGTGGAACCATATAATGGTTAATCATAGTCTCCCATATACGTAATCGTAGGGGTACTTTGATGGGTGTCTTGTCGGATTCATAAGGCGCATATGGTAGCTCCGTAGAAGTGTGGTTCAAGACACCACCATTATTGCCAGACATGGCTGTTCCTGGAGGAGACATACTTGACCCCCGGGGTCGGGCAGCATCTGTAAGCTCATCGTACGGGCGCATCATAGCTGGACTGTTGAAGGTTGGTTGAAGCTGATTCAACGCTTCGATATCCACTTGGCTTGATATACCAGTGCGTGGGTACCGAGTTGCCTCCTTGAAATTGCGCCAACTCGACTGAGTACCGCTACGCTCCCAGCTTCTGGTGAGAGCGTGATCCATCACAACCACAGGTTCCGCAGTTCTCTTGTGGTCCCATTTGCGTCCCTGGAGAGAACGCCCCAACCCAAGCTGGCGGCGATATTGGCGAAATGTTCGACGCTTTTTAGGCTCTGGTGGAATCCAATGTTCATATCCGTCTATAGAGACTCGATGGGTATAGTCTTCGGCTGGCGCATTATTGCCCGAAGGCGGAACTGCTGACGGAGGAGTGCTTGGTACAGAAGGGCCATCGGAAGTTCCAGGCGCAGTCGCTGGTTCGGTTGGGGTCTCAGGGACACTATGTGTGGCATTCGAATGTGCGGATTTTGGTGCAAATGGCGACAATGGAGAAGTGGCTTGAGACGTAGAAGTTGGGTTTGGACTTAAGTCTTCGGTAGAAGCCCAGGCTATTCAGTTATTCGTGGTTAGGATCAATTGTCTGGAAATTTTCATCTTGAATTGCTTACGAGGAACCGTCCGAATAACACTCCGTGACATCACTTGTGCCTGTGATGTATTTGAGCGTGCAGCGCTACTGCGACGACTTCTTTTGCCGCGTGCTTTCTCTGACCTTGCTGACGTCGCTGATTTTGATGTTGAAACTGCATTACTAGCTGAGGAGCCCGGGGGCTTGAGGAAGTCCGGACTGCTCATGTTGGCTGATGTATGTCGCACAACAGAGGATGTTTGTTCGGCTTCGACGGGTGATAGATTCATGATGGAAAGAGGCTTTGCGTCGGGTCAAGAATCCATCACTGCAGACTTCGATGTATAAAGAAAGGAGGCAAAGGTTGCCAAAAATTATTGCGATTACTAAGGATGAGACACTGCGATAGTCGGCAAAACTCGAAGCCAAGTCTATTCACTAGTGTTGGACGATAAAAGGTTGCCGAACTGAAGACACACGACTGGAGGCGATGCTTTGGTTCGTCGCCAATGGAGAATGTCTATTCCTGATAGGGTAACAGGTCGAGGAGTGGTATCGGCTTTCGATCGTAATGCAAACGGGTGTAGACAAAATCGTATATAGAAAATGGAGATGGTAGGTAACAAAAGAACACGGAGGTCCGATTAGATTGAGACTTCCAATAACTATCCGGTGTCGTGAGGAGATGCGTGATAAAAGGGATCGACAGAAATATTGTGCAAGCGGACCTGAACACAAAGTCGAGCTATTCCCCAAGATGCTAGTGCAGTTTAATGTTATAAATTGATCCTAACGCTTGAGTGCTGTCTAGCGCTGAACAGGATGCCCTAGCGTTCTTGTTTCAACGTCAGAGGGCCTGGGCGGATGAGGATTAATTGGATTGGCAATTTGGTGTTTCGTATTTTATGATCCAGGTCCCGGCGGCTGTTGACGCTCGCGCCGTCGTCGTGGGTAAGGAGAAATGGAAAGAACTTGCGTAGGAAAAAAAAGATAAGGCCTAGTGTTATTGTCAATTTTGAACAAAGAAACTTTGAACAAACGAAATTAAGGTCGAGAATATGGACCTTTAATACTTGATGCTACAACACAAATCGCATTCGGAAAAGAGGCGTGTTTTTGATTGGTGCACACATACAAATGTAGAAACGGAAAAGGGACAAAGAGACGAGGAATGGCGGTCGCCAAGATGCTGTGCAAATTGACAAAGCCAAAATTCGGATGGCTTAACCAAGTCTACATCCCAAAAATCCCCACGGTTGGTTTTTGTCTTGAGCAACACACATACATATGTACATGCAGATATTGAAATCGCCTCTGAATTTGAAAAAGCTGCATCACTACACACTTCCGGCATTTTGTTCCAGACTTCGGTAGTTTCCTCACTGAGATCTTGCCTTTTGATCTCACCACTTATCATGTTACATCACCATAAATACACACCAATTTCTAGAGTATGCTTTGATTGGTTTGTAAAACTTAGTCTCTAAAAGTCAGTATTACATTCAACGCTCAAGTTCTGATTCTGAACTTGGTACCGCATGTGACTTTGTTTCTTTAGACAAATCATTTATTGGGTGACTTACATGCGTGCCTTATAAACTCAGTTTTTCCGCAAGACCTTTTAGGTCTGGGCAATCTTAGTATGCCAACCAATTCACTCGTCCAACAGATATACAACCCTTTCTGTGGTATCAAAGGCTATTTGTATAAACCATTTCACGTATTTCTGAGTGTGTCCTTAGATGTATCTAGATACGTGCACAGAACTAACACATTTTCGTCTTCTCCTCCATTTTAAATAGACGGACGGGTGTATGCATGTGTGTCGGTACCTGTATGTACAACATCAAGGTATGTTGTGTATGTCTATAGATTCACCAAAACCCTGGTTTATAAATGTAAACTGGCTGGTGGAGTACACTTAAGGAGCCTCCCCTTCAATGGCTTTACATGCGTATGGACATACATACAGCCCTATTCACAGTTACAATTGATCTCCAAAAACCCTCAGACCCAGAGAATCAGTTTGGCTGTCAACCTAATGACATCAACATGAATACGAGCCTCAATTCGTCTGTGCTCAACTCTACGTAAACTCGTTGTTACGATTGTACACATGTATCACCACTATCCAGCTCACATATTCTATTATAGGTTTTCTCCAAAAGTTAACATAACTATATACATTCGTCTCATTTCTATCCAATCCTTCCTTCATTTCTGCAAATTTACGTCTGATGTTATAGTAACTCTGTTCGACATCTCACGAATGCCATGTCCATAGCATGATCTCATCAACCCTATCATAATGAACAACCCTTGACAACATGTAATTGCCCCACTTTCCACGGAGTACTGATGTCATTTCTAATAAGAATAACCCTACCATATGGGATGTAGGTACATACCCTACGTAAAGACATAATGGGTAAACAAGGCTGCCATGTCTCAACATTAGTAGGCGGATTGTTACCCACTTGACCAACCTAAGCTCTTTTTGATCATACTACCAATATATCACGATTCAAAATACCTTTTACTTTAACTTTACATCCATATTTAACTCTAATATCTTCGTAGCAGTCAATGTAAGTCTCCCCATGTATAGATTGGTTTATACAACACATTGCCTGCCTTGTTGAACGTCTTGGCTGCCATTTGGGCATGCTTTCCACACCCAACATTCTCCTCGCTGTGCAGTTCGGACCTGCCTGTCGCGAGCGTGCATTAAGAGGGCACCTTCAGCATCACCCCACATTTCCTTTCGTCGTACTATACCAATAACCACGACTTTTCATCCATTTGTTTTGATATTGACCAATCAGACTGAGTTATCTGTGTATACCTCGACAATTGTAGTTCTTGTGGTCCACAGCACAACGAAATATCGCAACAACAAACACCTACCTCATCGTACCAACCCAACTAGAGAACTGTCTCTCTATCTGTTGAATACCCCGCCGCCAGACCCATCCACGATCGTTCCTTTGACAACAACCTAAAAAACACACGGAAATCGAGCCATACATTCCAAATGGCTTCACGACCTTCCCTGGCTATGCAGCCAAACAGGAACGACATTGAGTCGACGTAAGTAGACGCTTTATAACACACATTGACCAGCACGATATGTGGTGTTATGAACTCAAGTGCTAATGGATGTTGTGATGTTCAGATGGAGTTTCCTCCAGGTTGGTATCGACAAGGTAATGAATGTCGAACAAGGAGATGGTATCACCATGCAACTGGTAAGTTTGTAGATATGATATGCGACATTGTGTGCAAGGGACCTAATCTAACACTATTGTAGTATATGGCTATTTACTCGTAAGCTATACTTATCACGATATCACATACCTAGCTTCAAAACTAACACGTTTAGCGCGATTCACAACTTCTGTACTTCTCAGAAGCCTAACGCTGCAATGCATGGATCGTCAGGGACTGCTGGCCGGGGAGGTCAGTATTTTATGAACGGGCGTACTTAAACACCACGACTAACTAGAATTTAGCCCATCTCGTTGGTGAGGATATCTATCTTAAGCTTGATGGATACCTTGTTCAACATCTCGAAGCTATAGTAAAAAGGGCGGAAAATCTTTCCCCGGAGGGTTTACTTGAGCTGTACAACAAAGAGTGGGTGCGGTATACTACGGCAGCCAAATATGTCCATCACCTATTCAGATACCTCAACCGTCACTGGGTTAAGAGGGAAATGGATGAAGGAAAGAAGAGTGTTTACGACATCTATACACTCCACTTGGTTCGGTGGCGCAAGATTTTGTTTGATCGATTGAATGAGACTGTGATGTCTGCCGTTCTGAAGATGGTGGAATCCCACCGTATGGGACACACGATTGAATACGACCAAATCAAGCAGGTTGTAGATTCTTTCATTGCGCTTGGCCTTGATGATGCTGATCCTAGCAAGTCTACCCTCGATGTCTACCGTTACCACTTCGAAAGGCCATTTGTTGAGGCGTCAGCCCAGTTCTACGTGGCAGAATCAAGCAAGTACTTGGCAGAACACAGTGTCGTCGAGTACATGATCCAGGCCGAGACTAGACTTCACCAGGAAGAGGAGCGTGTCAATACTTACCTTCATGCTGATTTGGGACCCCCCCTTCGCAAGGCCTGTAACGATGCCCTCATTCTCACCCACTCTAGCCTTTTGCGCGACGAGTTTCAAATACTCTTGAACAACAACCAAGAGAAGGATATGGCCCGTGCCTTCTGGCTTCTTTCTCGTATTCCTGAGGGGTTAGCCCCTCTGAGGAAGAGTTTCGAAGCTCATGTCCGTAAGGCTGGGTTGGCCGCAATCAAGAAGGTGGCTGCTGAAGGCGACAAACTCGAGCCCAAGGTTTATGTCGATGCTATCCTTGATGTTCACGCCCAGTACCAAGGTCTAGTTGATCGAGCATTCGATGGCGAACCCGAGTTCACGCGGTCCCTTGACAATGCTTGCAGAGACTTCGTTAACCGGAATGATGTTTGCAAGTCCAGCTCCCAGAAATCACCCGAGCTGCTTGCCAAGTACACCGATGTTTTGCTCCGCAAGGGTCAGTCTCCAGCTACAGAACAGGACGTGGAGAAGGCTTTAGCTCAGGTCATGGTGGTGTTCAAGTACATTGAGGACAAGGACGTTTTCCAAAAGTTCTATTCTCGTCTTCTTGCCCGTCGTCTCGTCCACAGCACATCCGCCACCGAAGATGCTGAAACCAGTATGATTAGCAGACTCAAGGATGCCTGTGGATTTGAGTACACCAACAAGCTTCAGCGCATGTACCAGGACATCCAGTTATCGAAGGATCTTAACACGTCCTACCAGTCCTGGCTCCGGGAGAACTCCAAAGAAACTGGTGTCGATGCACAGTTCCACATTCTCGGTACTGGATTTTGGCCACTTACGCCACCGACTACTAAGTTCACCCCACCCGCAGAGGTTGCTAATGACATCACACATTTCACCGACTTCTACAAGCACAACCACGATGGCCGCAAGTTGACGTGGTTATGGAACTTGTGCAAGGGCGAGATTCGTGCCAATTTTTCACGTCACACCAAGGTGCCTTACTCTCTCTCAGTATCTGTTTACCAGATGTCTGTACTCTTGATGTTCAACGACAGGGACGAGTACACATGGACCGAGATTGCCGAGCACACTGGCCTTTCAGCGGAGACGTTGGAGGGTACTTTTGTGAATCTTCTCAAGTCGAAGCTCCTGACCAGCGACCAAGGGCCCGGAAAGGCCGGACTTGGTGCTAAGTTTGCACTGAACCGGGACTTCCGCAGCAAGAAGCTGCGCATCAAGCTTGATGGCGGCGGTACCACCAAGGAGACCAAACAGGAGGAAGTAGAGACGAACAAGAACATTGAAGAAGATCGTCGCCTCCTGATCCAGGTAAGACATTATTGCGACGTACCACGTAGAGGATTTGACACTAACATGCATCATTTTAGTCTGCTATGGTCCGTATCATGAAGGCTCGCAAGCAAATGAAGCACCAGCAGTTGGTTGGTGAGACGATTAACCAGGTTCGGTCTCGGTTCACGCCCAAGATTACGGATATCAAGAAGTGTATTGATATCCTGCTCGACAAAGAGTACATCGAACGTTTGGGCGAAGATGATATTGGGTACTTGGCCTAATGTGGTAGTTTTGTTTAATGTACATAATTTTGTTATACAACTAAGCTGTGCTTGCACTCTCGCATTAGTTGAACGCATCGATCACATACACTTGTTTCTATGTCTGTGTAGCATGGCGTCTCGAGTAGCATAGTAAAAAAGCAAATAAATTGAATCAAAAAGTAAAGACCGGACGGTAAAAATGGAGACACGGGGAATCGAACCCCGGACCTGATCCAAGCTATGAAGCCGGAGCTTCAATCATGCTAAGGATCCGTCATACCACTAGACCATGTCCCCTCGTATTGTAATGCTGGAGTGAATTATGGATTTATAAATGTTACAGAATTGAACACCGTTGAGTTTGCCAGTTGTTTTCGAGCCATGTTGGGTATAAAACCTTATGGGTTTTCATCTGGTTCCATGATTAGCCACAAGAGGACCTCCAACGTTACCAATTCCTACAACTACCGGCCTCCTAGTGGAAATCTCTGGAGATGACATCATTCAGGCGTCATAATTTGGAGAATTCCCCTATTAACATGTAAAGTCAATTAATGTAGGCGTTAAATAGACAACAGAAGTGACGAGTCAATAGAAGAAGACGTAAGCCGCAATTCCCAGTGAAGCTAGTTTGACATATGAAAACTCCACTTGTGTGTGTAGTAGTAGCACGCAATTTGAATATATTCACTTTATAAGCAACCGTAAATAGATCTTCAAACTTAGTTGCCACCCTTTTTATCAATCCCAGTAACCTTTGGTTTCTCGGGAATCTCAACGTCAAGAGATCCACCAACTCCAATGTACGAGTCACTGACAACCTTGACAACCAACTTACGGCCCTCGGCCTCCGGACCAATCTTCAATGTCACGCGGGCAGTACGAGGTTTCATACCAGCACGGAGAATCCTGTCTTTAGGCTTATTTCCGTCTTCGGTAGACTGGTCGGTAGCTTTACCTTTACCCTTATCGGTGAACGGGGGACTCCATCCGATACGTTTGACGGCAAGGACTTCATCTGAGGGCTCATCAACAAGGAAGACGAAGAACCCTTCGGTTTGAGGCTTGGGGAAGCGTGGGGCAAAGATACGGCCTTCGTTAACGGTGAAGGCATTGTGACGGCGGAGAGAAATTACGACCTGAGAGACTGTGACGGTGTCGAGAGTCATTGAGAGGTGCGGGAGGGAGGCAGCAGCCGTGTTGAAGGCGTTTTTGGAATAGGAGGAAACTGAGAGACGGGATGCCATGCGGGAAAGGGCGCCTGGGCCACTAGAGGCTGCGGCTTGGGCGACAGCGGCAAGGGTGATATCTGCCGGGGCATTTGAACTAACACCTGGGAGGATGGAAGCTGGGGGGTGTTCCGGCCAAGTGGCCGATTTGATACACTGAAGGAGTTCCACCATGCCACGGCAGCCGCTCCAGATGGTACATTCAGCAAAAACGTCGATAGCGGCTTGAATAATACGGATAGCTTGGTCCAAGACACTGGTTTGGTCACCGACGTAATCTGTAATTGGCAGTTCTATTCGAGACATGTGGGCTTGCAGCAGCAAGAAAGCCTTGACGTGGGGATCCCACAATGGCAGGTTACCCTCATACTTGTCAGCCGACAGTGGTAAGTTCTTAGAAAGCTCAGCATTGATAAGCTCCTCATTGTGACGAACAGGAAGCTCATCATATTCAGTAGCATGGGACATCCATTCGAGCATGTCAGACAGTGTGCCGTTGGGGCGAGCATGCTTGACGAGATAGCGAATAGTCTGATGAGCAAGATAGTAGTAAGACATGATCTTACCAAGGGCGGTGGGCTCTACATCTCCGTTGGGATAGGTCTCTACACAATGAGAGAGTTCCAGCTCAGCCAGTGACTTATTGACCATTTCAATCATGTATGCATTGGCTTCATATTGGGCGGCGTCCGGAGTCAGATTGTCAGCAGCGGAAATCTGAAGACCATAATAGGTGGGGTTCTTGTGAAGACGGCGGAAGAAGAAAGTCCACGTGAGATAGTCAAGGGCATCTTGCTTGCTCTGGATTGTTTCAGCAGAAATTTCAGCACACAAATGGTTGTCGAGAACGGTGTGAAGAGAAGATTCAACAGGGAAACCAGTGTGCAGGAAGTGCTTGTAAAAGTCCTTTTTAGAAGCCTGAGTAAAGATACGGGCAACTCCAGAGTCATCGAATTGGGGACGGCCAGCACGACCAAGCATCTGGAGTACATCAGTAAGGTCCATGTCCTTATAAGCCTCCGTTTTGGCATCGAAGAACTGAGTACCCTTCACAACGACGAGATGGGCTGGCAAGTTGACACCCCAAGCAAGAGTAGAAGTGGCGACGAGAATTTGGATTTTGTTGTGGAGGAAGAGCTCTTCGGCGATTTCGCGATCTCCTTCAACGAGACCAGCATGGTGGAGACCGATACCGAAACTGATAGCCTCCTGTAGCGACTCATCCTTGACACGAGCCAGAATCATATCCAGCTCATCGTCAGGCAACTTGAGAAAACGGCGAGGGTTCTCTTCCATACCGCAAAAGTTGATGAGATCCTTCGCAGTCAAGCGAGTCTGACGACGAGAGGGCACAAATACAATGACAGGCTTCTCAGGGCTATGGGACTTGATGGCGCGGAAGGTGGGTCGATTCATAGACTGCATGAAGGGTGAGAAGCCACGGACTTCAGGGAAACCATCAATGTACATTTCGAGCGGTACAGGACGAACGGAAGGTCTAAAGTTGAAGAGGCCACCTTCCTTGACACCAAGCCAACTGGCTAGATCGGTAGCATTGGCGCAGGCAGTCGACATACCAAGGAGACGAACAGGTTTCTTGGTAGATGCACCAATGTAGTTCATACGGGAGACAATGATTTCAAGAATGGGACCACGGTCACCAGCGAGCAAGTGAATCTCATCGATGATGACAAGTGCCACCTTTTGGACATAGCCACGAGTTTGCCATGAACGAGAGATACCATCCCACTTTTCGGGGGTTGTGATGATAACATCGGCATCATTGATGGTGCGAGTATCTGGCGTGTTGTCACCCGTCAGTTCCACCAACTTCAAACCCAAAGGAGCACCAAGACGGCCACCCCAGTCCTTAATACGCTCGCGAACCAGAGCCTTCATGGGTGCAATATACACCACCTTACAGCCAGGTCGGGTCTTGAAGGCCCACCACATAGCCAGTTCAGCAGCAACTGTTTTTCCACTACCGGTGGGTGAACCCAGAAGCACATTGGCAGCAGTATTGTAGAGAGTATGGAAAACTTGTGTTTGCATCGGGTTGAAGTACTCAAAACGACGACGATATAATTCTTCGATGAGCGGATTTTTAAGAGCCGAGATGTGTAGAGGCTGGAGGTTATGTAAATCAGTCCACACTGTCTCTGTATCAGGACGAATCAAATGCTGGAAGGACACAGGCGTGACAGTTTCGGCACCCAACCAGCGGTCCGAAACAGCACGAACATAGATTTGCTTCGGCAGCGGGTCGGACAATGGGATAGTAAAGTTGAGCTCATGATCTTCATACAACCGGCGGCGGTTAAGGATGACATACTCGTGGTGGTAAATCATTGAAGTCTCCGAGTTTTCTACCCAAACATAAAACGCTTCGCTCGTACCATGCATCTGGTCGTTCCACGAGAAATCGGCAAACAACCGAAGCTTTATACGGAGTACATCGCGGTTAAGTGGCGCAATATCCGCCTCGACATCAACCACAGGGAAATGCTGAAGCAACTTGTATAGCTTGCGACCAGCACCCTCGTTCTGTACCATGCTACCAAGCTCGCTAGAGTCCATGTCTCGGAGTGTTTGCATCGACAGACTACGCTTTGCTTGCAGCGCCCGGAGAACCGGCTGTGTCAGTTCAAACTGGCCAAGAGGATGGGTGTACGACCATTGACGCCGCTCAAACGACTTTGCAAGCGTCAACAGTACAAGACACAATCGACCCCAGCGTCTATTAAGCGCAATCATGAAAATGGCCCGGCAAATACGTCCTGATTGCTGTGCCACATAGTTGAGATCGTTCATCATGGCAAAATCGTCAGGTTGTAGCCGTGAAACATACGCCTGGAGTAGCAAGAACGTTTTAGTATGGGCCTTATCAAAGTCCTTCTGGCTCACACGATACTCGACACGATCATTCATCATTTCAAGGTCCTTCTTTTCACTATCGCGTGCTTGGACGTTGTCGAACTCGCCACTCATACTCATCATCATTAACATGTCCTCCTCAGTACCATGCTCGCGCATCATTTTGTTGAACACTTCGATAGTGTTGTGTCCAATGTAGTACTGACTAGCAATACGACCAAGATCTGTGATGCGCATATCCTCAGTGATGGGATCGAAAATCACCATCTGGCACTTTTTGAGCTCATTAGCTGCATCCGTCACCATCTTGCACCGACGCTGCACTAGCTCGGGATCATCACGGATCTCAGTCCACTCAATATTGTATGTCTGGTAACTGCGTTGCATACGGACGAAGAGATAGGAGTAACCAATCCACTGAGCTGCCTCGCTAACATTCGTCACTGTACCCAGTGAAATCTCAGCATTCAGGTTATCCACCAGCTTCTGAGAGAACCGAGACTCAATCGGCTGTTGCTCAGTCACAGCTCTGAGATAATGCTCCAGCTTATCGTGAGTTGTGCAAATCATACCAATACCGGTATCCTCAAATTGGGGACGACCGGCACGACCAAAGATTTGAAGAACATCCAAGATACTGAGGTCAGCAAAACGACCAAGTTGCGCATTGTATACATTGGTGCCCTTGATGACAACAGCAGCTGCTGGCAAGTTGACACCCCACGCCAGAGTGGCCGTGCAACAAAGAACTCGCAATACACCCATTGCAAACAAGCGCTCCATCATGTTACGGTCCGATCTTGCCATACCAGCATGATGAATACCGATGCCCTTGGGGATCAACTCGCGCAAATCACGGGCCTTTGTGCTTTTCATTTGTCTCATCGCCTCATCGTACTTGGGGTGGCCTATAGGGTCAAAAAGATCAAGGCAATCATCTTCCATAGCTTTTTGGATCAACATTTTGGCTGTGTTGGACGTGTCGCGGCGTGAGTGCACAAACACCATAACTTGGTGGTCACGCTCAAGCATTAGTTTAACCTTTTCAAAAGCCACCTGATCAAGATTACCACGGCTTTCCATCGAATTAGGCTTGCCACGGACACCAATGAAATGTTGCTCAAGAGGTACCGGACGGAACGATTGATCAAAATAGAAAAGACCACGCATGCGGTTGACTCTCAGGAAGTCTGCAACATCCAAGTAGTTGGGCAACGTAGCACTGAGACCCACAATACGAATAAGAGACTGCGTGCTTTCAACCTGCCGTTGTGTACGAGCCACCAAAGACTCAAGGACAGCACCACGTTCGTCGTGCAACATGTGTACCTCATCGATGATAAGCAAACGCACTTTTTGAACAAGCTCGGTATCTCCCGTTCCCTTCCGCGTAACGACATCCCACTTCTCGGGCGTTGTGACAATGATCTGCGTTTTGATGATCTCGGCCTTGGTCAAAGACATGTCACCCGTATATTCACGGCAACGGATACCCAGCCACGCAAGGCGTTTACCAAGCTTCTCTGTGACTTCAGCGGCAAGGGCCTTCATTGGCGCGACATACACAATCTTGAAGTCTTCAAGAGCAACCTTGAAGCTGTCAATTGTTGGATTTTCAAGTGGATTGGGCTCACAGTATTGACCAATTGTGTGAAGAACAGTCAACATCGAGGCATCAGTTTTACCCTGGTGAAAGTTAGAATTGGGTCGAGACTTTGATAAAGAAGGTTGTTAAACTCACCGCACCAGTAGGAGCACAAACCAACATGTTTTCATTGGTTTTATACGCAACAGGATGCACCAGACTTTGCATTCGGTTGAGGCTCTTATATCCTTTGAAAGTCCCCCGGCACAGACCATCCATATCGGTGATCTCAACCAATTTTTCGCCTGGCTGAAGTGTCCCCTTCTTACCAGCTGGGATGGAGTACTCCTCATACTTCTCATACTGGAGTCTTTCAAACCCAACAGGGAGTGTGTATTTCTTTCCTGTAGCACTGATAGTGTTTCCTGCATGATAACTCTTATACACATGCGGATAACGGACCTCCTCAGCACGCGCTGCCGCCAAGGGCATGGCCTTGTGACGAGCATCAGCAGCAGCTAAGGCAGCTTCCCGTTCTTGGCGGGTTAGAATGCGATGGCCGCCAGTCTCCTCTTCAATATGGCTCTGTGTCACAGACGTTAAAATGTCTTGACGGTTGCCCAGCAGTTCAATGATAAAGTCAAAGTCATCGTATCCAATCAAATCTGCAAGTTCAGACTGACGAGCTTCATCCGAGCTATCGTTTTCCAACAATGTGATAATTTGTTGCTGCAAAATGTCTTTCGAAACACCGTTTTTCAAAGCTAACTCGTCGCATTTGCCCTTCAGCCAAACAGCATCGAAGCCATTGGAGGAACTGGAAGATGATGTGTCAATAGAACCACCCTGAGCAGCAAAGAAAGCAAGGGCCTCTTCATCTGGAATGAAGTCCCACACGTCTTGATCGTGGAGAGTGTCGATAGTAGAAATTTCGTCATCGATGGAGTCGACTGGTTCAGTAGGAAGATTAAGAGCTGTGATGCTATCAAGCATAGCTTGGAACTGTAGGTTCCATTCGGCAGCAGCCGCCTCAACATCGAGAGGAGCCATTATAAAAGTTGGTGGTTTGTTCAAGGTTTTATGGTTATTCCTTAACAAAATACAATAGGTTCGTTGTTGACTTTATACATTATTCCTAATGTCATCCCGAACTAGACCCACCATCACTATGACGCCAACAAACATCACTCTGTGCAACCGCAAATTATTAACAGGGTTAGCGCTTTACCGCATTTAAGCATATTTGAATCCTTCGCAACCCCGCCACGCCAACCCCCTGAAATCCCGGCCCCTCCAATGCATGTGAAAGAAACCCTAAATCAGGCATCAATTTCCCGCATAATTTGGATGCTTTGTTAGGGTCCATGTGATCTGGCAAGGCGCATGAGCGGTCGAACAAAGTGCCTTTGATTCCGCCACGGCGTTTACAGAAACGAATACTGACATTTTACTTTTTGTTAGTTACTTATCAAGTCTTCATTTCATAAATTCATCTATCTACTACATTAAAGCCGTTGCGTCTTTGAATCACCAACCGAACACACCCAAAAGCCCGTCCACATAAAACCTCTTATCGCCCACCATGAAGCTGCGCTACATCGGCGTAAGAAGCCCACGATCCATACTTCACGACGTTCACTTAGAGTTCTGCTGTCCACACATAAGTTCCAAATATACGGGAGGGAGCGCTCTATATCTTTAGAACAAGTGCTCGGCAAACAGCAGACTAGCAGTGATGGCCTCCAGATAGCAGGGTGCTAACGGATTTATGCGGTATAGATTTTCCGCACCACCGACTCGCCGGCCACTGAGTTGGTGTCTGTTAAAGAGCTCAGTGACTACTCCTACTTCACCCGTAACTCGTGAGTTGATAGTCTTCCAGGGCCAGCGCATTTGCAAAGCGCCCAGTTGAAACCGCAGTTTAGAGCTTGCGCTAACCTTGAAATCCAATAGTTGTACGTCTTTTTGAAACATGCACACCAAAATCCTCGACCTTGAATTATTACTATTCGACATCCGAGTTAATTCACCGAGACCCCGCATCCGACCATAAAAACTAACAACACATCGACCACAGACTCCGAGTTCATGACATTTTTTGCCCAGCAGGTTGCTGACGGTGCCAAGGATGCTGAGCGCAAAGAGGTTACTGAGCCTAACGGCGGTGAGTTTGCTTTGTTTCCCATGATATTCTAGTAGGGAGATCTAACTTATGATACAGATGCTACCTTCTACATTTACAACCGCCCCAACGAGGGTGTCGCCTGTGTCGTGATTGGTGACAAGGAGTATCCTTCAATTGTCGCTCACCAGTTGGCTAGCAAGTAAGTACAGCTCTCTGAGAAATAACGCAACCGCCAAATACTAATCGCCTACCTTTAGGATGCTCAACGACTTCCTCACCGAGAACCCCAAGCCTACTTGGGCCACCGGCAAGCCCACTCTCTCCACAAAGAACCTGCAGGAGGCCATCGACAAGTACCAAAACCCCGACGAGGCGGATAGCATTCTGCGGGTGCAGAAGGAGCTGGATGACACCAAGGATGTGTTGAACAAGACTATTCAGTCAGTTATGGAGCGCGGCGCTAAGCTGGACGATTTAGTGGCTAAGTCACAGGGACTGAGCGCACAGAGTAAGATGTTCTATGGACAGGCCAAGAAGCAGAATTCTTGCTGCGCAGTCATGTAAAGAGGGTTGTGGAAGATAGTTAGTGATTTATATGTGATAATGATTATACCCTTGACAAAACTTTGGAACTCTAGGTTATATCAAAGACTGCCGTTGGGATGATGCTTTCACACCAGATGTGTTTTTGTGTTGCCCGTTAGATAGTCGTCGTTACAAGATTGTTAACCTTTCCCCGAGGCCAAGTCTAGTGTAACCAATTCCTAAGCGCATTCCCCAAATATAGACACAGTGTATTCCACTCCCGCACGGCTTTCTAGCACGGCCCACCGAATGTGGCAACCATCTTTGCGAAGGAAGAAAGAAGCGTCGCTTTCCTGACATCATCGTCCTGATCCGCTTGGCCTCATTGTCTCACTCACAGAGGAAGTGAGTAGTCGCTTTTTTCTAAATCTCGGGGGCCAATACTCTAATTGAATGTGCCTTCTCAACTTTGTCCTTACTTCTCTTTATACCGCTGGACGATACCTGGTTAATTGCCGCGCCTTTTTATCTTGTAGTGGCGCAAGAAAGTAGAGCGAGCGCATTTCGGTCAATTGGGGTCGGCAATTTGAGAGGATTTCACCGATTTGAACGAGTCGCATTAAATCGTTATACTTATTGAAGCTTGGTTGGCAATAGTAACTTGAGGTCTATATTTATAAATTGTCATCATGTCAAAACGGGTGCGCCAGCGCATCAGCTATGGTTTGTCTAGCTTCCGCAGTCATGCCTCACGAACCAACGCTGACTTTATAACTTTTGGTAGTTTTGGACCTCCCCAAGTCGTCTTATAGTGGCGCTGAGGGCGGCCATAGACTTGGTGTTAGTGGTTTGACAATCGATCCATCTCGATCCATTCTGTGCGTTTCATCCCACCATTTGCCCGTATAATGCTCCAATAATTTAGACTAACATTTGCCCTTGTTTGCGCTTATAGTTATTCTGGTGGCCGCGATGGTATGTTGTGTGCCTGGGACTTAAACCTCGACCTTTCTGCAACCTCGAAACCTTCCATTGCTGATGCGACAAACCCTCCTCCCCAAACAAAGTCAACTCTCCGTCTACAGACACAGGCACACACCCATTGGATCAATGATATCTGCTTGGTCCAGAATAACGATACTGTAGTTTCTGCTTCCTCCGATCTCACAGTTAAGCTGTGGCGCCCGCACTCTGAAGATACAACGCCACAAAACATTGGCCAACATGCTGACTTCGTCAGAGTTGTCTCAGCCCCGCCACAGTCTTCATGGGTAGCCTCCGGCGGCCTTGATCGCAAGGTGCGCCTTTGGGATTTGAATGGGAAGGGTATGACGTTGGAGTTTGATGTACAAGGAGAAGAAAAGGCCGAAAAGGGCTCTGTATATGCCCTCGCCACCGCTCAAAATGTCGTTGCTTGTGGCGGCCCCGAATCTATTGTTCGTCTGCTGGATCCACGTGCTGGCGGAGGAATGGTCAAGAAGTTTGTTGGACACACGGACATGATTAGGGATATCCTGCTCAGTGAAAATGGCGACTTGGTTCTGTCGGCTAGTTCGGACAACACTGTAAAGCTCTGGAGTATGACTGCTGGTCGTTGCATGTACACCTACAGTATGCACAATGCTAGCGTGTGGGCTTTGGCTTCTGAGCTGCCAGATCTGTCTGTATTCTACAGTGCTGACCGCGATGGTCTCATTGTCAAGACTGATGTTCGTGGTGTCCAGGATGATATGGACCGTGGGTTGTCCCTGGCTGTGGCCAAGGAGAATAACGGCGTCTTGCGCGTTGTTCCTGCCGGCCCGCACTTCTGGACCTCGACTGCTGGCTCTTCAATCAACCGGTGGGCTACTGTTGACACCGATGACGTTAACTTGGCGCTACCGACATCTCCAGTTGTGGCTAATGGAATGGATGGACTGGTGCGGACTAGAAATCACCGGTCTCCTTCAGCTGCCACTTTTGCCACTGTTGGGACTGGGGCTACTGCCAAGACAGTGGTTCTGCCAGCGCGTATTCCCAAGAGCAGTGTACTTCAAATCTCCAATGCTGCTGATCTTCCACTCGTGGTTCGTCCCGGCGAGTCTTCTGGTGACGTCGAGTATATTGAAGATGACCTGCCAACTGAGCCTATTCACCATGTCTCGGAAGAGACCATCGAGGGACAGAATGGGCTGGTTAAGCAGGTTTTGCTAAATGACCGCCGTCGCGTGCTCACCCAAGATACCGCTGGTGAGGTTCTGTTGTGGGATCTTATCCAGTGTAAGCCTATCGCAAAGTATGAGCGTCGTGACATTTCTAGCATCCTTCCTGAGTTGAACACACATGATGCCATCGCTCCGTGGTGCTCAGTTGATATCAGTTCTGGTAGTCTTAGCGTCGTCCTGGAGCCATTTAACTGTTTTGACGCAGAGATGTACATTGATGAACTTGATCTGCCTGCTGAAATGCTCTCGAGTCTGGATTTCCGCGATGACCAAAGAGTTAATCTGGGTAAGTGGGTCCTTCGTTACCTATTTGCTGGACTTATTGATGAGGAAGCTCGACGTGACGAGACCTATCGTCGTCACTTGATTGAAGGCAAAGGCGGGAAAGGAAACGGCGTTATTGTGCCAATTCCTGAGGGCGCAGACGATGAAATGACGTTTCCTCTGACACAAACCGTCTCTGCTGCAGTCGGTGGTGCCCCTCTAGGCCCGGCTATCAGTAGAATGTCCCAAATGAGCCATTTGACTCAGCAAGATGATGATGTCGAAGCCGTCATCCCGCCTCCAACGGAGAACAGTGGAAGTTCTGATAACGGGCAAGACACCGCAGACAAGGAAGCCCAAGAAAAAGAAAAAGAAGCTAAAGAAAAAGAGGCTAAGGAGAAGGCCAACAAGGAAAAAGAAAAGGAAAAGGAAAAAGACGGCAAAGGCTCCGGGTTTAAGATGCTTCGCATGGGCTTCGGTACTAAGAGGAACCGGAGTAGCATGGACAAGGCTTCTGCCGCTGATGTCAAGGAGAAGGAAGCGGATGTGGCTGTTCCGGAGACTGCTCCTGTTGAGCAACAGCCTGTCTTTGATGACTCTTTCTTTGGTGCTGTTCAACAGATCCGTTCCGACTATGCTCGCCAAATGTCAGAGATTCCAGGTGCTCCGCCTACAACCAAAGTCATTCCGTCGCCACCTGCTGATACTCCACCATTGACTATTCCACCAAATACCAAAGTGATTATTCAAGAAGAGACATCTTCAGGCGGGTCTGCCAACATTTATGCTGGTACTGTTGGTACTCTGGCAAAGGATGCCGATATGGTTGAGAGCAAGGGTCCTCTTTGGCTTGGTGAAGTACTCCTGATGAATGTACTTCCTTACAAGGAGCCTGTCAAGGTCTCATTTGTATTGCACCCTATGGGAGATCTTCCACGGATTGCATCTACTGATGGGAACAACCGCCTCAATGCTAACCGTATGCTCCGTGTTCGCAAAGTCCTGACATATATCGCCGACAAGATTGATCCTCTGCCCCCCATGACAGAGGCTGAAGCCGCCATCGATGCCGGTGAGATCCCACCACCGGTACCTGCCGATGCCCCACCGGCAGAAAAGACTGAACGGCAAAAGGAAATAGAGAGACGGCCAAAGCCAGAAGAGTATCTCGAACTCTACTGCAACGATCAGTTGTTACCAGTGACGATGACATTGGCTACGTTGAGATCACGGGTTTGGAAGAGTAGCAATGATGTTGTGTTTTACTACAAAGCTAACGGGAAACGCTCGGTACCGAAGCCACCGCCACCACCTATGATTCCCCCGGATGGTGCGACGACGGTGCTTCTGAGTGGTCATTAAATGTAGATTGGGCGATTCCAGGCGCTCTAGGTGTAGTTTGAATGAATTTTATTGCTGTATATGTGCCAGGCTGGTTCTAGCTTCTATCTTGTGATGTAATGACATTGGCCATTTCTTGGGGTATCATTTTGAAAGTGACTTTATAGTCTATGTGTTTTTGCACGTAATCAAGTACTATGTCTAAGGTGGGTAAGGCGATAAGATTCCAATCGTCGGTAGTGATTGTTGTCTTTGCATGGCCTGTGGGCAGGTCGGACTTAGCATAGATAGCTGGAAGCGTAAACCGAATAACTCCCTTGGCATCTTTAAGCTTTTCTTTCAATGTAGCTTGTTGCTCTTTCGACAGACGAGGTCGAAAGATAGCCAAATGTTCAGGTGTCAATGGAGCAATCTTAAGCGGAGTAGTAAGTCTATTCGTGACTTTAAACCAGAACCGCGAGTCCCAAAGTGTAATTGGAGAGTTACTAGTGGTAGCAGGAATGTGTACTTCGGGCTTTTCCTCGGTTGAAGGAAATGGTTGTCTGGCCATAGTGAGACCAGTTGGAGTGGGTGTTATAAGTAGGCCGTGAAGTGAAAATGTAGGAGCTGGTGACTCTGTACAGTCCACGGGAAAGACTCTGGGGAGAAACCCCGGAAGAGACCGAAGAGAAGGCGAGTGTGGGTGAGGAGAAATTGTCAGGAGAAGAGAGCGGAATATAAGAGACAGTATGTGTAGAGGCGTTGTTGAAATGGATATAGTTGGCGGTATTGTAACGGAGAGAGTTCCAGTGGAGAAAGATGGGATTACGCGTAGGGTTTTGAGAAGCGTAGCTGAGTGTTCATCATGGAGATCTTTCTGAGTGCGACATTTGGCGGCGAGTGAGAGGATGGATGATCGTTGAAGAGCAACGGGTAACGTGTACATGGCTTCTATGTGGCGGATGGCGTTACGTGTGGTGAGAGTCGGATCCAGATTTGTGGAGTCCATCACAAAGGAAACCCCGTTCTCTAAACATGTGGCAAGTAACATATCTTTAGAAACAGAGAGAAGTGGGCGGTACAGTTTAATACCGCCTTCCTCGGGACATATAGAATGTGAGGTCTGTTCAAAGCCAGTCCCGGACCTATGGATGCCATATAACCCTTCACACTCGGGAATATCCGCAGCCTCTTTTATCCCAGCGAGTCCGCGATACCCGGTGATTCCACTAGCCAATCTCATCAATACCGTCTCATACACATCTCCAGCGTGATGTCCCACAAACAAACTCGTGCTTTTCCTCTCTCGCATCAACCGGGCAAGAACCCGGTATCTCGCCCGGCGTGCTATGCCCTCTAATGAGCCACTCTTTGATACATCCTGTGCTCTGGTGAATCCGAACTCTCGCCAGTCAATCTTTGCTACGTGTGCTGAGATGTTGCCAAGGTTTTCAACGATTCCGGCAACTGTTGAAGCTTCTTGGGTAGACTCGGGACGGAACCCATGGTCGACTATGTACGCATCTATTCCAGATATGAGGGCGCCAGATATACGTAATGCGGGATTGGCTTTATAAACTGCGGAGAGAAGATATGCGAGGGCCATGGAATCCGGGCCACCGGAAAGTGCGATGGATATGGGCCGAGGCGTGGGGTTATATGCGTGGGACGGGGTCGCACATGTTTTAGTGAGAAGATCAGCAAATTGACGTAGCCTTAATGGAAATATACCCCGAGTAGGAAACATTTTATAATCAACAACATCAAAACTTTAGATTTCTACTCACACAAAGTTAAACTCTTACACAAGGTGTCGTCATAAGGGTTATTTGACAGGTAACACAACCAACCCACTACAGACCGAGACCCACATCGGTGACGAAGAACCTTCGCCATCATCAACCACGAGCCAACTCCGACCTCGCATTCCTTTTCCCCTCCACCTCACGAATCCTTGCTCTTCTCGCCACACCCCGCTACCACTGGCCCCCTCCTGCAGCCCACCAACGACTCCCTGGCTGATTGATAAGAAAGGCTATCTTGAGTTTGCTCAATCTCACACCTAGTCACGTGCGGCTGGTTTATTCATTTTGGGAAGTTGCGTTTAGGATTGTCGGATTGGGAGCAAGGGCGAACCAGGAAAGCTATAGACTACTGTGGAGACTTTCCTTATTTGGTCGTATGCCTTGATATTTCGTTGAAGCCAGTTGACTGATGTTCTCTCCTTCTTGATTTTGAACGTTTGACTATACATCCCTTATATTTCTCCGTGTCACTCTTTTCTTTTCTTCCTCTTTTTTCTTCTCAATGGAGACTCCTTTTCAAACGGCTCTTCTGGCCGGTGGTCTGGCCGGTACTACCGTTGATCTTTCCCTTTTCCCTCTTGACACACTCAAGACCCGTCTCCAGTCGTCTGCCGGCTTCTTCGCCTCCGGTGGTTTCCGGGGTGTGTACCGGGGTGTTGGATCCGCGGTAGTTGGATCAGCGCCCGGTGCTGCCTTATTTTTCAGTACCTATGAAGCCGTGAAACAACGGCTTCCAAAATACGGGTTGGGGCTCAGTGATGCTGCGACACATATGATTGCTGCGTCAGCTGGTGAAATTGCTGCGTGTTCAGTTAGAGTTCCTACCGAGGTTATCAAGCAGCGGGCGCAGGCTGGTCAGCATGGCGGACGGTCACGGATGGCGTTGACGGCGATTTTGGAGTTGCGTGCGTCAAGTGGGTTTGGGGCCATGTGGGCGGCGTTGTATAGGGGATGGGGTATCACGGTTATGAGAGAGGTTCCGTTCACCGTCATTCAGTTCCCCTTATGGGAGGGCTTGAAGAGAATGGGACGGACACGGAGAGGTGGTGGGGGTGATGTTAGTGCGTTAGAGAGTGCAGCATACGGGTCTCTTTCGGGTGGTATTGCTGCTGCTGCCACGACACCTTTAGACGTGTTGAAGACGAGAACTATGTTGGATTTGGAGAAGAAGAGTGTAGCACGGGTGTTGAAGGAGACATACCGCGAGGGCGGTGTTGGTGTCTTCTTCTCTGGTATTGGACCAAGAGTCATGTGGATTAGCATTGGTGGTGCTATTTTCTTGGGGAGTTACCAAAGCATTGTCAACACAGTGGCACAGAAACAAAGAACAGTGGGTAACGGTGAAGTGAAGTTGTAAGATTTAGAGTTGGTTGTATATTAGAATGTAACAATATTACGGTTAGAATAATAGGATAAATCTAGGTTGAGGCTCGGTTGACATCCGCCTTGATATTCCCTGACATGGTGCTCAAAACTAAACTAGAGAGACCATCACCTTTGTGTCCCATGACAGCCTTAAATGAAGAGGAAGTGCGAGCAATACGATACTCTTCATCAATGACAGTTTCTCCTCCATCAATAGAAATTCTGCCGGTCATACTCTTTGCTTCGAAGCGCCCAGACCAACTGGTCGGCATCGAGATGTCCAACTTCCCAGACATTGAAGAGTGAGTACTCTTCATGCATTGCAAGCCGACCTCAGATAGTGTAGATACCTCAGATGAAGTCCTAACCGCAGAGCCCGCATCCAACAAATTAACAGGCGACAACCAAGAAGCCATTTCCCTGATAGCACGACTTTCAATCTTAGCACCGTTGTTATCTCCATGGACAATACCGGTTTCAAATGACTGGAGAAGGCCCGCGTTTTCATGAGGGAAATCCCCATAGTATGGCTCGTTGACGTAGACCTGTTGGTTTCCGGAGACAGTCTTGGTGGTAAGCTGACTGTTGCAGCCCTCGGGACCTGTATGGATGACAGGTTGGAGGAAGAGAGAGATAGCGCCGGATATGGTGTTGGAGTAACTAAGGGTAGATAGAAGACTGGCGACTATATTACCAGATGTTGACTGGACTTGCGAGTAGTATTCACGGGTGGCTACCACAGGGTCATTGATGGCATCAGACACCTTGAGCTTTCCTGAGAGTGTCTTCACCTTGAGCATGGATGGTTGACGGTCACTCTCGGACGTTGGAACGACATACTTCAACTTAAGGTCCACATTGCCTGAAGCCGAGTTGACAATGACTTGGTTCGTTCTCGGGAACACAGCTGTGATGTCTCCCGAAACGGTACTCACGCCTACAGTCGCCGCCTTAATTGACGTACTCCGAGATCCATCTTCGGGCTCTTCAGCTAAAAATCCTCCAGCCGCATTCGTGAACCCGACTAACTCGGCATTCAGAGAAAAGTTCCTTTCGACAATCATCTCCAGAACAACCGATGATACATCCACGGTGTGTAGTGTAGCATCCTGAGGGGCAGCGACAGTAATGCGAACCTGTACACATGGATATAGGTCATGGTGCCAGTTACTAATAGGACCTGGGGTAGTAACCTGTAATTTCTGCTCATCGCCGTACCAATGAATAGCCGTCTTGAGATCGTCAGAGTTGGAAAGAGTCTCAACATAGACACCGGGACGCAGCTTATCGGTTGCTAGAACAAAGCGGATATCTCCAAAAGCGGAAGGGCGGTAATGGGGGTAGTGGCTATTATCATCGGTGTGCTCTAGGTCTTGAATGATAACAAGGTTACGATCACTAGCATAGTCGACAGGGAAGAAGGAAATTGGAGCCCGATGCTCCTCGGGGTAGCAGGACTCTCCGGGTGACCATTCAACGTTGCCATTAGGCATTGTCTTGTACCGACGACCGAACAAAGCATCGTCGTCTCCAATGATAATCTAAAACATATTGTTAATAAGTCTCTAGAAGAAGCATGTATAGTGTTACAAACCTTAACTACGTCCGAAGTCTTGGACGCATATCCGATGAATAACAAGAGACATGTAACAACCACTGCATATCCCAGTAACTTCTGCATCACACGGCGACTTCTCGTCTTCCTTGCCATTCTAGCATGTAAAAGCGTCTCTCTCTCCACATCGATAGACTCTGGTGAACCCATACTTTCCCGTCCTGGTGGTGGTGGTGGTGGATTGGAATTAAAGGCAGAAGCTAACAAGCCTGTCGTCTCTGTTGGTGACGTCTCTGTCGTTGGGCGTCTCGGCTCGTATTGTGGTGGTGGCGTATCGTCGTAGTGTGGCTGTAGACTTGGATATCCCAGATATTCCACATCAACAGCTCGTCTCGGTGACAACCCGAACTCTTCCATTAATGTCCCGTAAGACCGACCCGGGACATTTCCTCCATATATACTCTGATTTGGTCTCCGCACTTCCGTTTCATTATTCTCCCTATTCTGTTGCCTAGCACTCTCGCCCCCATCGCTTAGCAATGTACTCGGCTGAGATCCATTGTCTCGTCTAGGCACCAAGGTATTCACTGAAACGGAGTTTGGCTCGGATCTCTTATCGTCTGACGGTCGACTAGACGAAGGGGCTGCAGTATGTACTTGGTAACTTCGGCGTTCACCGGCCGGAGAAACTACATGATGAATTGTTGAGTATGCGGGAGACACCGGAGTTTGTGGTGGGGAGTCTTCCGTGGTCCGCGTGGACTCCAGGGGTGGTGAGTTTGTTGGGGACATTATCTTTGTGGGTTGAAAAGTTCACGATTAAGAAAACTGGAGAAGATGAATTACAAAGTGCCATGAAGTGAGATATCGCGAGAGTTTTACATTTGCCTTATCGTATCTATGCCATTCTATGTATCATTGATCTTGACTACGCACTGTTCACCGGAAGTCACTCTAGCCCCGCCGTTCGTCAAAGAACCTCCATATCAGAACATGTCAGAGTGATATTTCTGATCCTTGTTAATCTCGTCATACATTTCCTCATTGGGCCATCCATGGTCCCTTTGTACGGGACTAAACCCATAAGATAACCATACATCGGAGCTAACCCTTGCTAACTACACAGGCAATTATCTGTAAAAACTCGCCCGACCAGCACAAACAATTCTCCACCTGCAGCTACATCCTTCAACTTTATTCTGGTGCCTAGGCAGGCTCACACGACACAGAGAACCACAGTCGGCAGTATCCGGGAAAAAGACAACATGAAAATTGAACAACGCGTAACTCCAAATCGGAGCCAAGAAGAGAAAAAAACAGAAACCAAAAGAAATCTAGAAGCACAAAAGGGTTCCCTTAACCAAACAACAATAACAACTACAAGCTTCATGACAAAAGCCAATCATACTATCCAAACACACCCTAGTTTACCTCATCCTCCTCATACAACTGTGAATCTATCAGAATCACAACGGTTACAGCAGCCGCCCAGGCTTCTCTAATCGCACAAGAAATGCTACACGAATAAAGTTAGTTTAAGATACGAACCCACGTGTCCAAGAGGTGACCAAACTTACCAAGTAGACGCAACGTCTGCAACCACGGCACTCAATCCCCAATGAGAAGACCAAGCACGCGCGAGCACCTCGTTGTCTTTAACCCCGAAAGCCTCAATAACCAAAACCTTAGTGTCATCTCCTTCGTCATTTACTACCGAAGCAGTCCGGTAGTGTTGGCTGCCCCGATATACATGACCCCAGTTCTGAATGCGGACAATCTTGTCCACTGAGACCCGCTCAAATGTGTAGTCTACAAATAATGGATGCGGTCCATCCATACAAGGCCACGCCGCGATAAATGAAACGTCAAATTGCAGACGTAAAGGCCATGACATACCGTCAATAGCAAAGATGACTACTGCATGGAACCACTCTGGAGTCTTCTCGTCGAGTGCTCCAGTACCAGAAAGGGACTTGGTCCCTGCCAAGTCTTTTGCCGTGGACGGCCGCGCGCCCTTATCCTTCTCAGACAATGCGCCTACAGCTGCAGTCGACGCTGACTTGCGTTCACGGTCAACCTGTTTCTCCAGTTGGGTCTGTTCGATCCGAACTGTGTCTACCATCTCGTGTTGATTTGGGAGAGGCATAACGTATTCTTCTACCAAGTAATCATCTGCCTCGGGGCCAAGTGGGTTCGATCCCGAGCGCATCTCTTCAATGTCTCGGGCCCGAATCCGCTTCTTTGGCCGATTGCATACTAGGCGGGCAATTTGAGTGCGCTCCAGGTCGGAAGTTGGTCGCGCGGGGCCTACCCAACCACCAATGGAGTTGCAAGTGGGTGCAAGAACCTTACCAACAATGCTAGTAGCCGACCAGTATGTGTAAGAATTACGGTACTGGAATCCACAATTGGGGAAGTCCAAGATTAGATGATCCAGCTGCATACTTGCTGGATCAGGGTCTATATCACTCAATGTGTTCATGATGATATACGGGAATGATGCCTATAAGTACGGTTAGTATCACACCTTGATTTCAAGGCTACTGTGGGTTGACTTACACCTGGCAGAATGAGACCACTGAAAAAGGCTAATGAATCTTCACTCATATGAACCAACTGACCCTCAGAATCCAGCTGTCTCATCTCATCCAAAGTTGTGCGTAGATTTGGCCACTTCAGTTCCCTGGCAAACAACCTCAAGCTCTTCATTTGTTGCTTCTTGTTGATGAATCGTAATTTCACTATATCCATTGTTAGCCACAGTACATGACCGATTACCCAAATACCAAAACTTACAATCATCTGGAAGCGGCCCAATTGCATCGACACGCACACCTTCCTGCCATCTCCTTACGACGGCTAAACTCCATTGAACCGAGGGAGCCATGTCAGTCGTCATGCGCTTCCGTACTTCAGCGGGTAGCCGTCTATGCGTCAAGCGGAATAATAACTCCCAAGTGAGCATAAGTTGATAATAAAACCGTTTGTAGTCTTCCTCCTTTTCCACTGGACATGGCGTCCACATAAATTGTGTCACCAGTTGATTTTGATTTTGCGAGAAATCAATCCACTCTGGTCGTGAAAGCACATATGCTAAATCCGTAGCTTGTTTCTCAAGCGGCCTACTGCCGGAACGAGACTTATGTTCCGGATCACGAATAAAGTACTTGTAGACGTATTCTTCGTCATCCACGTCGAACACGGCAATCTCTTGAAGTCTCTCCAGTCGTTGGAAAATATCAATCAAATCGACATCTTGAATCTCAATTGGTGATCTCCGCAACTGAAGCTTTTCTGGTGTGCTGCTGGCGCCGTAAGCCCATTGATTCAAACTGATTGTACCTGGCAAATACCCATGATAGAAGGTGTAACTTGGCTGCTCAACGGTATCCCATGGCGAACATCTGTTGTCTGGGTTTACACCTTGTAACACCATAGATTGCATTTCTGCCATGATTCTCTTGTTGTTTGCTAGGCCAGTAACAGTACTGGACTTACACGACGAAGAGGAATAGCATTGAAAGTACACTTTCTCTGCGTAAGGAATGTACTTTTTGAATCCTTTATGTGTAGAAGCGCCCCGCGAAATGAGCTGTTGCGCTTTGCGCTCTGGAAGCGCATCAGACCCAGTTAGTCCCGGCGGTGGCCAGCGTTGAAGACGACCGGACGAATTGCGGGCACCGAGTATCCGGTTTTTGTCTTTAGTCCGCCCACTACGGGACTGTGCTGGGTCAAAAGGTTCGGTATGATAAGACCGGCGTCTGTTCGTCGAATCTCCACTAGAGTCTGGGCGTCCAGTAACCGAGGATTTTCTACCCAGACCTGGCTCAATTGAACTCGATCTACGACCATCTTTAGACTGTAGTAAGTGTTAGTCAATAGTTCCTAAGACTAGCTGTAGTGTTGACACATAGCGCATTAAAAATGCTTGTAAAACGCGACTATGAGATTGTAATTCTTACCTTGCGCTTTCCCGACAAGCTGACACTACGCAGCATGCTCATGAAGCCGCCCTTCTTTCTGCGATCTTCCCTTTCCGCCATGATGTTGGATTCCAGTCGATTTATGAAAGAGATTCCAGTCGTAATTCGTAAGATTTCACCGGGAAATCCTTAATCTTTCAACGGTGCTTGTATAACCCAGCTACTCACTCCAGTCAAGAGAGCTATAGCACACGTCCCGGAGGTTACCAATGGGGTGTCTCGAGTGCTCTCACGAGACAGAGAAAACCGAAAACAAAAAGTAATGCCACAGTTACAACCCTAAAAACTCGAAATTGGGCCGACGGTATAGGAAAAGTGGTGATTTGATCCAGCAGAAAACACTTGGATATCTGGTTGTGAAGTAATAAAAAGCGTGAATATATGAAATCACAAAACCCGAGAGTCAACGAGATAAACGCGCTGAGAAAATAATAGCAAAAAAATCACTTAACGCGCGATTCCGGGGGCCCTTGTTCGTTTTGTTTCGAGGAATTCAGTTGCGAAGCTTTGTTCATAGGCTGTTTGGCGAGCGGCTGTGTAAGAGTAAGGCGTGATAATTTGTTGTATGTATCTGTATGGTAGAGCCGACAAAAAAAAGTGGCTTGTATGCGTTGATTCTGGACGCGGTTCTATACCGTGAGAGGTTCAAAAAGATTTGGGATTTGGTCGGCCCCTGGTCACTGACGATCACTGTCTGTAGGTTGGACGACGACAGGCGGATGTTCCGGACTTTTGGCTGCGAGGGTGGCGGGAATGTGTTTTGATGGCGACCCTGTTAGGCAAAATGGCCTGTGCTGCGGATTTGGCAGGTTGAATTGGCTGTTCCACTTGAGTAAGCTTTAGGTTCAGAGTTTGCGATTCGCAAGAATATGCAAGTTGGTGACCTGAATGTTCAAAGCACTGTGGTTTAAACAGCGGGTGAAATATATGAGAAATCGATCCGCATAAGTAGATAAACCTGCGGGGTAGAGACGATCAGTGAAGGTTTCGTGGTGTAAGTACAAGCCTTATTAGACACAGAAGACGCGAAGAAATCGAGGCCAGCATGTAATGACGTCGAAAAGAAGTTCTCTTCCCAACCACCTATAAAAGCCCAATACCCAGCCTACTTCCTTTACAGCTTCGCTAACTAGTCAAGCTGACGAGCGGGAGATGTTAGACCAGATCTGAAGAACTGCTGGGGGTAAATTTAGGCGTGAACAGTGAATGCAAGGTTGAATGCAAGATCCCGTATATCCCTGGGGCTCGCGAGACTGCAAGAGAACCGATGACTGAGTGGCGAGGATCAGCAATGAGGTGATAATGGGCAGAGGAAATTTCTGGTACAGTAAAAACACGATTCGTTGTGTTTTTTCAGAGCCTGAAAATCAAGTTGGGTAGGATGCCGGGTTTTTGAAAGTTGTGGGTGTCTAAATTCAAATACAGGGCTAGAACTCACTACACATCCAACAAGACGGCAGCTTCTGTTGTATTATATACATATCCTTAAGATATATGGGCCTATGACGTATGTGTCGTTGTGTCTGCTAGCGCAGCTTCCGGCTATGAACCTTGATTTTCACGGACCCTCTTGTGGGGTTATACATTAAAAGCACCACAAAATATCATGAGGCAAATCGTCGGTGAGAATCAAGGCATCATTGTGGAGCCAATGTGGATTTTCTCAATGCAAGTCTATCGGGCTACATTTTGGTGGCTCAGTGATTTTGGGCAGAGGAGTATTCTGCATTTTGGTTTAAAGGAAGAGGTTGCGGTATCTTGAGGTTGTACCAATTACATTCCAAGTACCCGACTAGATAGATAACTATCAGTAACTGCCTGATCCGGTTTTCGTCACGCTTGCTCCTTCAGGATGTCACTTGCAATGTGGCACTAACATGTAAAACGTGAAATGAATTTTGTTTTAAACAGATGCCATGAAATGGGCAAAAAGGACTAACAACGCAATGGAAACAATAGACAAACAAAGGGACCAGATCCTATAACTCGCAAACAAAGAACCATAACAACTACATGCCATCAGCCGCTACTACGACACTCTAAATCAACCACACTATACATAACCGTATTCACACAAGTCTACAACTCGAGGCCCAGCTCTGATGCCGTAGTGTTATCAGAACCGCCATCGACGAGATAGAACGCCTTGCGGAACTCAAGGGTGAAGTTGATAACCATAGCAACAGCCATGGCCGCCGCGATAACCAAAGGACCGATCAAGTTGTCAAAGTCCTTTCCACTGCGCTCCATAATCATACGTCTACGCACATGTAACATGTAATAGCCCCAGACACCAGCAAATACGGCAATCAGAATGTACGTTACACCCATGATTTCGGCGATAGTGTCTTTACCAGCAGCTGAGTACAGCGCAACGGCCAAACCACCCAATAGAACAGAAATATGCTGCCACTTGAGGAATGTCCGCTCGTTGGCCAACCAGACCTTGGGCTCGATCTTGAGCTCACCGGAGTTCTTGATCCACTCTAATGGCTCCTCAACACCTTCAGGGAGATCAGCCTCGTAGCCTCTCCGCTGCTTTGCGCGGCGGTTTTGGGCATAGCGTGACATAGAAAAACTGGGCAGAACACTGGAAATACCACTGCGCACCTGTTCAGTGAGACCAAGTTCCTGTTGTTCTACTTCTGGCAAAACACCACCAGTACGGCCCGCAGCGGTCAAGCTCTGGCTGAGACTCATCTCAGCGTTAGCTCTTTGGGTCAAGATACCCTCGGCAACAGGGGAATGTGTGGTGGGCTTGAATGAAGATCCGAGCTTGCCTCCCAGCAAACTGCCAACGATCTGCTCGTCCTCGGCCTTCTGAATACGGCGCTGGACCTCCTCGTCGAAGGCTTGCTTGGGATCCTTGCGAATATCTCCCTCAAGCTCACTGATCCAGAATGGCAGAGCGTTGACGTAATCCTCAAAGAGGGAGGCAACACCGTGGACAAACTTAGAGAAGCCGGGGGCGGGGTAAACCAAATGGGAGCCCATGAGATCCTCAATCCACTCAGGGCGCTTGCGACCCTCCTGGATCTTGATTTCAAGAATGGCGTATGGAAACTTGGAAATTTCACTCTGGTTGATGTTGGAGAAGGGGTACTTCATGCTGCTGTTGTCAATATCGGTGCGGTGCCAAGTAGAAGGGTCACGGCAAGGACGGCTGCGGTCGAGCGTGTCCTCGCGAATGAAAGCAACATCGGTATCGATGCTGATACGAATACGGTCGTCGGCAGGTTGTTGGAAGGCCGTTCTCACATAGTTGGCACGGAGAACAGGGGACAACTTCTGCTCAACAATGGATTTTTGAATGCGCTCAGTAGTAGCCTTGAAAGTCTCTACCTCAGTGGACTGTTGTCCCTGACGCTCCATCTTGGCAATGGATTTCTCCATATGGTACGAGTTATCCAAGAAGGGGGTAATCCACTTCTGCTTGATATCTAGCTTGTGCTCCTCGGCATTTCCGGTAGTGTTGACGCTCTTCTCCTCCAACTTCAGTACCGGCGCAGAGTTAAGATCGCCGTACCAGCGCAAACGCAGGGAAGAGTGGTCTTTGTTGTGATCCACCTTCTTGTTGTAAAGATTGAATTTGGGGCTGTCAAAGTAGAGAGAGGTGATGGTCGGGTCATTTGGCGCATCGTCCATAGAGGCGGACTGCTCGGCATAGACAAGAGCGGGTAAACGACGGAGAATGTAGGTCTTGACCTCCAGAAGGTTGTCGGGGTGGATCCAGACTTTAAAACGAATAACGGGTTAGCATGTTTGGGTCTCGTAGATTCTGTGTCGATATTTCTACTTACACTTGTGCGCAGAGTGCTTGCCATCCTCCTGAACACTCGCATCCAACTCGGGGTGCTGCACGGTAGCATCACCAGCGCCCGAGTTTTGACGAACAATGTAGTACATGACAGAAAGCTTGTTGATAAGAGGAGTGTAGCTCTTCTCGTTGTTGAAAGGGCGCTTGCTCAAACTCAATTGCATCACAGGGCGCACCTTATACCGGTCTCCACGCTTACGGTCATGCTTCTTAACAATCTTGAGGAAACCGGTATAGTTGATCGAGCTGTACTTTTTGAGCTGGCGCAACTCCTCCGTGAAGGCGTCAAGTTCTGATTCGATTTGCTTGGCCTGGTCAGGGCTAATGTTGGGGGTGTCGGAATCGGTGTTTTCAGCGGCAGCGAGACCCTTGAGTTTGCCGTATGTTTCTTGAACACGCTCGGTCAGGCTGTTGAATGTCTCTTCCTGGAAAGCGGCGACCTTCTCAAGTTGGCCAAAGATCTCGTCCGAGAATTTGGCCTCGTCGTTATCCGTCCATGGTTCGTCATCATCGTCATATTTGTCTTCGCGAAGGAGGCTCTTGAGCTTAGAGTAGTTGATGTACTTGCCCTTGAAAGGACCGTACTCGGCCTCACCCAAGGTCTTCCCGAAGCGCATAGTGTACGTAGTAGATCAAGGTGATAAAGTCGCGGAACAAATCGGTGGTCACTATAGAAAGTGAAGTCTTCGGGGTCACACAGGCAGAAGAGGAAGGTGACGTCAAATATTTCAAGAATGAACGTCGACTGCGGCTCGCGGAAAGGTCAACAAAGAAAGGATGGTTCCAGTGAGTCCTGGAACTATTTACAAATGATGATAATGATAATGACAGGACATATACCACACCTTCAACTAAGAACGAAAATTAGAAGAGATCGTTGGTTAGTCGCAAGGGAAATCGTCGCAGGGACTACGTCGCCGCCAAAATTTCCCAAATCGCGCGTTAACCTTGCCGCAACTGCATGTTCCTACAATACAGCGCATTCCACCTATGTAATAGTTTCCAGCTCCTGCGCCCGCGACAAAGCCCTCTCAAAGTCTCCTCTAAACCGACAAAAATTCACGACTTTGGCCCAAAATGGTTTAAACATTGTGCACCATGGCATCCAAGCGTCCATTATATGCCAATGAATACTACTGAATATCACGGACGACGAACATAATACGTGCAATGGGTACGCTACAACGAGCTTCGCCAACTTCCGCTCAGAAGCCTTAAGGAGCTTTAGCTGCCCCACTATAGCCGTCCCCGTTCCAGGCCAGAGACTCCTGGCATAAATCGCTAATAGCCAATCAAATATGAGGGAAACACAACGTGCTTTAGTTTCGACGACGTAATATCGTGAGGCATTTGCTGATTCTGTACGACACCCAGCTTCGCTTCAACCAAGAAGACTGATAGTTCCGCTGTATGCCCCACCAATCACAATAACTAAGCAAATAATTATTGAGGCAAGGAAGATTTTTCTTTGTCAAATAGTATTTCGTTTCTACTCTCGTCAGCTAGTCAGTCACCTTGAGTGCGGAACATGTCATGCAGGGGTAACAGCAAAAATCTATCGAACGTGGGGGTCATCATGATTACGACAACACTACTAGCAAAAAGAACAATTCACGAATCAATTTATCAACGTTGTATGGTGAAAACCATGTTACATTTTGATATTTTTTTGCTTCTCTACCATACAAATCCAATCTTCAGCCTTACAAGTCCATCAACACAAACAAAATGCAAGATTCACAAACACAAGCTAAATCTCCCTTAGGGCAGAGCAACGATTAAGTCCACTCTCATAGCTACACAGGGCTTTCCCTCCATCCCGAGAAACAAAGTCATTATCTCGGGATGTAGTCTCTTTCCCTCATTAGTGCAAACCATCTTCACCCAAAAAAGCAGCCAACATCTGATCCGTCTAACAATAAAGATGTGCCTGCGCGGCAATACCTCATACGCAGATGGAAAAAACCAAAGAATAACAGGAAAACATGAAAGTAGGAAAAGAAAAGAGGGTAAGGCGTGGACAACAAGATTCAAGCACCAGCTCTGAACAGAGCTCTCCGCATTTTTGTTTTGTTCTGACTTTTACTTTTTGTATTTTTTGTCGTAACGAAACGATGTGGAAGGTGTCAAAGACTTGAGCGCAACGCTTACCACTCCTTGGGGGCAGTAGCCTCAGCAGCCCAGTCAGTGGGGGCAGCAGCGGCCCACTCCTCGCCGGTGGGGGCAGCGGGCTCCCAGTCAGCGACGTAGGCACCCTCGGTGGCGACAACGGCCTCCTCCTCAACGGGGGCGGCAACAATCTCCTCCTCGGCCTCCTTCTCCTCAGCCTCGGTCTCGGGGTCGCGGTCTGAAATAACTTGTTAGGATATAATTCTTCAATACTCATCGAAAAAATCAGGGAAAACTTACAGAAGTACAGATCGACCATGACGTCCCAGGGGTTCTCGCGGGGAGCGATGGTGCCACGGAGGCGAAGGACCTCACGGGCAAGCATCCACCAGATGAGACCAACAGAGTGACGACCCTTGTTGTTGGTGGGGATGGCAACATCAACGTAGGAAGTGGGCGAGTCGGTATCGCACAGAGCAATGACGGGGATGTTGACGTACGAGGCCTCCTTGATAGCCTGGGCGTCGGTGCGGGGGTCGGTGACGATGATCAGGCGGGGCTCCTTGAACGAACGGGTGATGTAGT
This sequence comes from Huntiella moniliformis, assembly GCA_000712465.1. Taxonomy (NCBI): domain Eukaryota; kingdom Fungi; phylum Ascomycota; class Sordariomycetes; order Microascales; family Ceratocystidaceae; genus Huntiella; species Huntiella moniliformis. Next base: position 647,266 of record JMSH01000001.1, on the reverse strand, counting down.
TGGTGAAAGAACCGGGGGTGAAGCGACCAGCAATGGGGGTGGCACCAGTGTGGGCGGCGAACTTGAGGACGGCACGCTGACCGTAGGGACGGGCAGAGATGACGCAAATGTCAGCGGGGTTCTCGATGGCGGCAATGATGCGAGCAGCCAGGACGATCTTCTCCCTGTTATGAAGTTAGTATTTTTGTGTTGCTGACGGTGTGCGAACTTCTCAGATTATCTGATTATCTTTGTTTCTGGTCAAGGTTGCTTGTTGCAACACAAAATTCAAGTATAATACATGAATTTGCCAATTGCAAAGCAACCTCTCCCATCCAGATACACAAATATATCCCAAATAAAGCCGATTGTTCCGCATGATGGTGAATTCTTACCAGGTCTTGCCGACGTTGATGACGTTGACACCATCAGCGCGGGTCTTCCAGAGGTAGTTCTCCATCTGGACCTGCAAGTTCTTGCTACCCAGGTGGCACTGGGCAGCCAGGAGCATCTCAATGTCCTGCTGGGTGGCGTCGAAGATCGCGGGCACGTTGGAGGGGGCCATTTTGACGGTTGTTTGACGATAGTTGAACAGACAATCACGAATCGAGGATTCCAACGTCGGAAGAAATGGTAATTCACCTATATCCAGACTAGTAGAGCCAGGGACCGCGAAAATTCCTGCCCCACTATGCCGTGGGTCAAAAATTCGATTTTTGTGCGCTGTCAGTGGCACCCTGGTGCCCTTCACAGATATGTAATCGATAAGATAAACAATTGACGCCACAGACTCAACAATTGTGTGGCGTATTTTAGCGGTGGACAAGGCTGTGTTGATTAGTCAGATAGCTACAGGGGTTGAAGTGTCCCGCACTGTCAGCCTCGTAGGTGGGTCATACAACGCAGGAACATGGTAAATTTTGAGTGTAGTCAAGCGCCCGGGTGTCAAGATATCACGGAGTGAGGAGGGAAGAGACCCTACTAATTGACACAATCCTACGACCGAAAATGCCCCCCAAGTTTGGTGTCCCTTCCGCGGCTGGGCTGGCTTGTATGTTTTGTATGTGACTTTTCCCATGTACTCCGATCTCTAACTCCGTATGCGCATAGTCCGCCCGGCCGTTCGGCCCACGATCTCCACCGTCCGCCCCGCTCTCCCGGTCACCCAAACCGCCACCATCATGACCAAGTGGGAGAAGAAGCAGCTCGCCAAGCGTGATCCATATCGGTGGGCTCAAATTCAACAGCGCAAGGATGCAAACGTCAAGCGCCAGAAAGATCTGGCTGCCCTCCGCGCAAAGGACTACGGTGACCCAGTTTGGGGTAAGCCCACTCCCTTTGTCGAGTCTTTTGATTCTGCCGGTCAAGAGACCATGACAAAGGGTAAGGTCGACAAGGACGGCAATGTTGTTGAGCCTGGTCACCAACTTCCCACTGCCAAGGGTCTCTTGGCGTACGGTCTGCAACAGAAGGACGTTGATGAGGCTTTGGCGGTTGCATTCGAGACTACCCGGCCATACCTTGGTGAGGAGCGCACTGTTGCCGATCCCCAACTAGACGCCCAAGAACTCAGTCAGCACCAGGAGCGCCACCAAATCGCCTCTGAAGCTGTCAACCGTATCTTGCGCATCGAAAACGCAAACACCTACGTCCGCCTTCACGCCAACATTCAACGTGTCGTTGAGACATTTGGTCGCCACAACACTGACGCGGTGTTGAAACAAAAACCCGCATCTATCCACCCTAACACCGAGCCTGTCCCACCACGTGCAGGTCCCGACACCGGCAGTTCCGAAGTCCAGATCGGTATTCTCACAGCTAAGATTCGCGCGCTGGCGCAGGCCCTGCAGGAGCGCCACGCTACTCGTGACAAGGCCAACAAGCGCAATCTGAGATTACTGGTTCACCGGAGGCAAAAGCTGCTCAAGTACATGGAGCGGAAAGAGCGTGGAAGCGAGAGATGGACCAACATGTTGACTACCCTCGGTTTGACTCCCGCGACCTGGAAGGACCAGATCTCTATGTAATATTGAGTAAAGGCGCATAGTTGGCATATAGAGGCCGATAGGAGGCGATTGTGTGTTACGATATGATGGGTTTGTTTTGATTTTCTCTTGTATTAGTATGGATTTTTTGTCATCCGTCGGAGTTTGTATAACAGTATCACGGTTTGGTCTAGTCATCAGGCTCAACATTTGCATTACACTTGAAATCATATACCTTTGTGAAAATGTAAAACATAATAGATGTGGCCAAGATGACTGGTGTGTAGCAGTTCAGCTTCAAGGTCCTTCAACATCCAAAATCGAAAACCAATGCGCCCCAACTAAATATTTCAAGCAACAAGACAAAAACAAGCTAAACCATAACATGTGAACGTAACAATCAAGGATGTCGCTAAACCCAAATCCTTCTGTTGGTGAAATCCCCAGCAACGGACAAAAAGGCAGGCAGCTGGACAACTACTGGAGTATATGATAGAAAGAGAAACGACAAAACAAACTCTCGCATTGCCAAAACGACTGCCTTAGAAAACGCTGATATAATTGTCAATGCGGTCCTTTTGGTTTTGGGCGATGCACTCCGCAATCCAAGTAATATTGCGGATTTCCTATGATAGGTTGTTAGTCCTGATGAGCGCAATACGTGAAAAACTCCCAAAACTCACCTGCTCGCGAAGTTTTACCCAAGCATAGACAATGGAAAGAGTAAACTGGCGTGTGAAAGCACCCTTGGAAATGTCCATTTCCTTCTGATAGAACATGTCTTCCAAACTCTTCCCCTCGGACGACGCAGCATTGTGGTCACCACCAAGGCCAGAATCGTCAAAGAACTTTTTGTAATCATGGACTGCCTCGACAGCCAAACGGACACCCTCGAAATCATCAGCTCTGGACAGCATCAAGGTTCCTTCCGGGTAAAGGCGACCAAAGTTAGGGTACAGCTTGTTGCGGTCGGCCTTGGCAAGCTCAGTGCCGAAAGAGTTGAGGGTGATGTTGATAGCACGACGATCGGCTTCGAACTCGAGAACCTCAAGCATAACTTCGGAGGTCATGTCGATGTTGTCCTTGCAGAATTGGTAAAAGTCTTCGAGATAGTTCTTGTACAGGGTGTTGCGGACAATCTCAATGTTGAGTTCGTTAAGATCGTCGTGCTATAAATCGTAGTCAGGTTAGATCGTCGCCTCATCATGAGTGTCTTATAACGGGTACTTACCTTCCAGGTAGTCGCCTTAAAGTAAGGCGCCAATGGGGTCTCAACCAACACGGTGTTGTAAAGATCCTCAATGTTGGTGGCAGCGCACAGAGCAGGCATAGTCTCAAACCATCCGAGAGGGTGGCAACGCTCCAGCAGGTCACGGGTATCACGCTCGTGGAGAGTGCCAGTGATCAGTAAGGCAACATTGTCGATCATGTATCCGTAGGTAAGGTAGTCGAGAAACTTGGACATGGCACCCACAGAGTTGGCGCGCACATATTTGAATTCGCTGACGAGTTTGTCGGTGGTCTTGGCGGCCAAGCTAGAGGTCGATGGATTGGGAGGCAGCGACGCGAGGAAGTCGCCGTATGCGGGACCGAGTTGAAGCTTGAGGTCTATGTGGTGTAAGCTATGAACTATTGAAGTTACTATGGCGCATCAAGGACCTACCATCAAGGGTTTCGCATTGGGTCAGGTTGGCCTATGGTAGAGGTTAACATCACATGTCTATCGGTTAAAGTGGGCCGGTCGCAACTTACGTAGTTTGAGGAAGTAAGCAGGCTGTTGCGGTAACCTCTTATTATGCCCTCGAGATAGCTGTCGCATACAATTCGTTAGAATCCCTGTTCCTCAGTCGTAATTCTGGCTCGCGATATCGGAATCATACCCGTTGTTGACGTTGAAAAAGAGACCCTCCATGGCACTAATGTTGTGGGGGATTGTGTATTCGGGAGTGGACGGTTTGCGCAACTGGCTATGATGATGCTATCTAAGTCACTATAAGAAGAGTCGAGCAAATGGGTCGTGTGTAGATATAGCGCAAGGAAAGGAAAATCTCGGCCGGCGAATTATTGATTTCCGGGTGTTTAATGGGTTAGTGATGGTGGATAAGTCTGATGTAATTGATGCAAACTGGATGAGCTCGATTGCTGCTTGAGCGAATTCCATCCATGTGCTACAGGTGGAGCCAACGATTGCCAGCACTTAACCAACGCTCCTACACCCTTGAGTCCATGTCGCGCAGGCTCCATACGGTTAATGGTAGGGTTACGAGGGTTGGATATAAATATTGGTGAGGTTGGTGTTAGCCCCACTCTTTCAAGGGGATCAAGAGTAACCTTACCGGTGTAGAAAAGATGGCCGAAGATTTCCCCTCGTTACTACAGACGAAACATTACGATTCAATTTAATGAATTGTCTATCAAGTTAAACACAATGTCTTGCTGTTAGTCTATATGCCTAACTGTCTTGGTAAAACTTGTCATTGAATTTCATCCCATGTAAACTTACACTGTCCATAAAAGTTTCTAGACCGACTTTCACTTACACACAGTCCAACCCTTGACCGAACTAGGAATTGCTGACCTAATCCTACAGAGGGCCCACAATTTTGCGATAAACCGCTTTCAGAGCCCGATAACGAAAATTTTGGGTAATTGTAGCTTCCTGGCCATAAAAATTTTTGGTCTACGCTTTTCACCATTTTTGGCCATCTTGAGAAATCTTCTATTCCTCTACTCCTCGAGCCGATCGTTTGCATCCCCGACAACGAGAGAGATTCCCACGGAAAAAGTGGTGACTGTCGTTTGTGTCTTGACTTTTGCATTTCGTTGCTGTTTTTTTTTCCATAAAAGTGTTTTCATAATGCCTCTCTACGTTCTGTCTGAGACGCCCGCGGGGTGCGTTGTCCCGGCCTTCCCATGTGGTCTGGTGCCATCACACACATGTCGTTGATTCGCATTTGTCGTATGGCCCAGATCGCATGTTGCATGGCATCGAGAATTCATATGGCTAACAATTTGGGAATGTAGTTACGGTCTTTTCAAGTCCGCGGACAAGAAGCTCCACACCCGCGACGATGTGTCGTCCAAGCTGTCTTCCCTTGAGGCTGTCTCCGAGATGTAAAGTTCCCTTTCTTACCGCTTTAACACTGCCAATATTCTCTTGGATCGAGTTGTTCCAATTATTTGGTTCAAAGATGAACAAAATTGGCAGTCACATGCGATGTAGACTCCTAGCGACTAACCATTGTGATTTTGTTTTTTTAGGTTCAAGTTGAAGGACTTCCGCAAGTACGAGAACACCAGCATGGCCCTCGAGGAGGTCGCCTCCATGTCCAGCCGTAACGTCAAGGTTCCCCAGCTCCTTGCCGACTTCCTCGACGAGATCAAGGATGAGAAGAACGCTTCTCTGGCCCTTGCCGATAAGGCTCTTGGCCAGAAGTTGAAGGAGATTCCTGGCTTCGAGAAGCTCGATATTGTCGCCGCCTCCGACTCCGCCGCTGGTCGCTCTGTCGAGGAGATCTTCCGTGCCATCAGAGAGAACATGAACGCTCTTATGCCCGAGACTGCCTCCACCTTTGAGCGGGTCGCCCTGGGTCTGTCTCACTCCATCGATCGCTACAAGCTCAAGTTCACCGAGGACAAGGTCGACTCTATGATCATCCACGCCGTCAAGCACCTCGAGGACCTCGACCAGGCCCTCAACATCATGGCCATGCGCACCAAGGAGTGGTACGGCTGGCACTTCCCCGAGATGAGCCGTCACATTTCCGACAACGTCGCTTACTGTCGGGTCATCATTGAGACTGGTCGCCGTGACACTTACGCCGAGGCCGATCTGACTACCGTTCTTCCCGAGGCTATGGCTGATGCCGTTAAGGCTGCCGCCGAGATTTCCATGGGTACCGATGTCGACCAGGACGATATGGAGAATATTAAGCTTCTGGCCCGCCAGGTCGTTACCTACTCCGAGCACCGTTCCGAGCTCGCCACCTACGTCGAGAACCGCATGCGTGCCATCGCCCCCAACCTGACTGCTCTTGTTGGTTACCTTGTTGGTGCTAAGCTTATTGCCCACACTGGTTCGCTCCTAAACCTGTCTAAGTCTGCTGCTTCGACTATCCAGATTCTCGGTGCCGAGAAGGCTCTTTTCCGTGCCCTCAAGACCAAGCACAACACCCCCAAGTACGGTATTCTGTACAACTCTTCCCTCGTCGGTCAGGCCCCCATGAAGTACAAGGGTAAGATTGCGCGTATGCTTGCTGCTAAGACTGCTCTGGGTCTCCGTGTCGATGCCATGAAGGCCACCAAGTTGAACGAGGATGGCGAGGAGGTCATTGATGAGACTTACGAGCTCGACGAGGAGGAGCGCGCCTTCTTCGGTCTTAACCTCCGCACCAAGCTTGAGAACAAGCTCCGCACTCTCGAGGGCAAGCCCCTTCTCCCCAAGGGTGTCAGCGTTGGCCCCGACGGCCAGGTCCTCCAGCCCGGCGAGTTCACCATCCGCGAGAAGCGCCAGTACAACGCCGACGTTGACGCCGCCGCACCCTCCAAGCCCCTCATCGAGGAGGTCGAAGAGGACACCAAGATGGGTGACGACTCGTCCGATTCCGAGGATGCCAGCGGCCCCAAGAAGCTCAGCGACGAGGAGTACGAGAAGCTTGCCGAGCAGGCCGGCATCTCCGTCTCCAAGTTCAAGCGCAAGTACGAGCGTGGTGACGTCGAGCTTAACGCCGACGGCTCCATCAAGGTTGCCAGCAAGAAGGACAAGAAGAAGGACTCCAAGCGCAAGCGCGACGAGGAGGTCGAGGCTACGCCTTCCAAGGCTGACAAGAAGAGCAAGAAGAAGAAGACTTCCAAGGAGTAAGGTGTTAAAAAGAAGAGGATTGGCTTGCCAGCTGGAGCCAAGACGCACAGCATGCCGACTGATTGCCAGTTTGCCTGGGAAAGAAAAGGCCCTGAGTGAGGAACCAGATCTACTGCATACTGTACCAAGGGTTTTGACATCGGAGTCTTTAGAGTTATCACTCTGGCCTGATAAGACCACTTACAGCGCCAGTTTCTGTGTCCCCCTCAGCCAGAGTCTCTTTTCTCCCTTGTCAAACGGCATAATGATGTCCGGCAGTCCTCCCAAAATGCTTTCGTTCTTTAATGTCTTCTTCTTTTTGCGCTCACATCTCCATGTACCATTTGTATTTTGTCTTCTGGTTTCATCTGCATATTCCTGGGTCTGCTTGTTTCTGTTATTTTATGGGTCTTTTTTGCTTTTGCCTTTTTTGCTTTGGTCGTTTCTCTCTGTATTTGCGGTCCGTCCTCATTGTCCTGTCACCTCTCCGTCTGTCTCCGGATTGGGTCTTCACCCTATTACTCTCCGATACCCCAACCTCACTCTTAAACTTTCAAGGCACCCACCCATTCTATCTGAAGCTCCAATTCCGTGTCACGATCTGCAGATAGGAGAGCGTGACAAAGATGAGCAGTTATTCCCAGTGCTTTCGGATGATAACGTTCCTCACGGGACTTTCCGTGTCTGGGTGCCCGGGGAATTTCGCGTTGAGGATCGGGCTCTCTACCGACTTGCTTTTTTGTGTGTTATGGCGTCGGGATGGGTGTTAACAATCTGTGTCTATTCAAAAGAATGCTTTTTCTGTACATACTACATCATGACTTGTTTGACTTTTATGCTGTGTTTGAAATCCATTAGTAATTGGTGAACATCGTCATGATACCAACAAAACGTATTCATCAAAAATGAAAATTTATTTAGGCTTTTTATAATGATTTGGTGTCCTGGCCGCACCGAAATATCCGATCTCAAGACGACCCAAGAGCCATTTTTTCAATGTCCGAGATCATAACCGGGAGTAGATAATAGGGGTCGCACATGCGTAATAATTCTGAATAGACTCAAAACAACAGATGTTCAACGGCTGTCCAACTTGTGAATAACCGTAGGAACAGCGATTTTGACCATTCGAGGTTCATAAAACCGAAAAGATAAAAATAATGATACATTGCACCGACAACCACAAACATGAGGAATGCGACGAAACGTCGACTTCACATCAACTCGAGTGATCTGGGTCACGGGCACTCACAGATCTACTCGAGGATGAATAGCCCTCCGGAAGACCCACCAGAACTCTAACAGGAAACAAGAAATCCAAGGGCGTCAAATTACCCAGGTGAAGCAAGAACAGCCTCTACTGTCCAAAAAATGTCAACGTCATCGACCACACTAAAAAGGCCCAATAGTAGAACTTAGTTCATAGTATTGAGACCCAACATTGCGATTCGTGACCGCAACATGGTGAGAATGAGATATGTTACCAAACAGAATGCCCAGGGGTGTCAGCAGATTGACACGCAGACGGTAAGAAGATGACTTTGCTGTTGGCTGTCTTTGCCATTAATTGCATCGTCTCAAGATAGCGCATCTGCATTGCAGGAGGAGAGGATGTAATATCAGCAGCCTGACGTATGAGCTCAGCTGACTGTATCTCCACTTCTGCATTCGCAAGTTTACTTTGGTTGACCAATTGGCCCTGAACGGCTAGGGACAGAGACTCCTGCAACTCAGGTGAAAAGGTCATGCTATCAACGAGGACGTCTATAATTTGAACTCCCCAGTCTTGAGTGGCGCTGTTGATGTTGGACAGGATATGTGCCGCCACAGAGGTGCGTGAGGCAACAAGATCACTGAGCAGCGTCGCACTAACAACAAGGTGGATAATGTTTTGAACCCGTTGAACTAAAGAAGTCTTGACATTGCCAACGCCGAATACTGACTTTTCGGGAGCTACTATGAGGTAGTAGATTGCCGACGCCAAGGAAACGGTCACGTTATCCTTGGTTAGACAAGTCAGCTTGGGTATCTCCAGAGTCTGTGGTTTGACATCAACCTCAAAGAGCTTTTCTGTCAACAGATTGACACAGACTAATCCTGGAGGTACTATCCGGCGAAGCTTGCCAAACTTGGTTACCAGACCGACATAGCCTTGCTTGACAACCCCGTATGGACTTGGTATTGGCAAACACGGAATAGAACCGAAGGCTCCCAAAAGGACGCCTACGCCATGAACTAAGAGAGAGAGAGAAGGTGATAGTTAGTATGATTTTAAATAATTAGATAGCTTGTGCAAACTTACCCATGGCCCCATAACAGCCACTACCATCGTCAGGTGAGACACCAGATGTATACAGGGGGGAATAAGGTTCGGCAGACGACATGACATTGACAGCAGTGCCCATAAGAGAATTCTTTTCAGGCTCTTTGGTGACTACATCTGTTGGTGTCTGTCTGGATGCAGTGTCTAATTGTAATGGCTGACCAGAATTAAGATGCTCGACAAATGAGGACCTGATGTCGGAACGCGAAGTCCCAACTGGAGGTTCCATGCTATGAATGATTGCTAAATAATGATGATGCAAAAGAGAAGGATAAGAGAAGAAGAGATAACCGAAGAGTCATCATAGGAAATTTGTCGTTATGAAGAATAGGTGATAGGTGATAGGTGATGCTGAGTGGAAGAAGAAGAAGAAGAAAAGAGAAGAGAGCTTACCAGGCGGACGGGAGGAAAGATATAGGCAGCTCTTGTTTACCCTGACACAAAGGAAGGTGTACACGTACGGGAACTTTGAGTAAGTCATTTCCTAGTTTTGACGACTGTCTGTATTGAAATGGCATTCGCCATATTGAGTGATTGCGACATTACCGGTTAAGCTTACCAGTATTACGTGTAACTTGGTGATTAATAATTGCAAGGAGTGTCACACAGAGTATGATTTTTGTATCCTCAATGTGGAAACATAGCAAGAAATAAGTCGAGTACCGTAATTTGGCAAGGGAATACTCGACTATACACGAAGAAGACACACATGATACTGCAAAGTTATATGAACTAGAATCATGAGTTCTTTTACGCCGACTCTTGTCTATCTTCAATATGTTTAAACATACATCCCTTGGTTAGAAAATGGTTGGTATCATTGAACGGTAACAACATAGCAGCTTGGGTTGTTTGGTGATATTCACCATAAACCCATCGTGTTGTGAGGACCTGATATGTGACATGAACCACCAAGATGTTGTATACTAGTGAATAAAAGGTATAAATGGCAACAAGCTAAAATAGTCTATATTAAGGTAGAGTCTATATTTCGGGGCATTTCTCATGCCCTTGGGAGTTCGACGATTTAAACAAAAAAACCAAAATTAAAACGAGATGGCCCAACACGTCTTCATCTCAATTTCAGGTTAGCAACTGACCCGGGTCCAGATAGCAAAGCTTCTGATGCCCAATCATCCAATGTTGCTTCCTGAGCCAGTCGTGATTGCTTTCGTGATTCAAGGCGTCTTTTCGTGCCCCCCGTAACAGCGATTGGGTTAACGGGTTCAGCCAGGTCAGGCATAATTTCAAGACCCGGTGTTATTTCAGTATGATCCGATTCAATGGAGGGAAGACCATCACCGCCAAGTGCCCTCTCTTCATTTTCCTGTGTATATATTTTGATTCCACGAAGATGGGTATCCTTTCCGTTTTGGTGATTCTCGTGAACAATCATTTGGAGAACCCACGCAACCAGAGAGTTACCATCGGAGCCGCCACCGCATCCCTGAATTGGAACATCTTGCCAACCTACAGGGGTTGTCAAGTCAATTCCTGCGAAGTCGACAAGATGATTCTCACTTGTTCCTGCTCGGAATAATACCTTTGTGGGCGTATATGATTCATCTTCGTTGAAGTTGACGAAGAACCGAATTACACGAATAGAAACACGCTTTATAAAATAGATAGTAAGTTTGTGAGGCTGAGGACCGTCAGATCTACAAAAGAGTTAGCTATAATGTTTTCATCTGGTTTGACGTCAGGGTAATCGGAGGGACTCACTGCCAATACATCTTCAAGTCATCACTCCTGAGTTCTTCAACTCCATTTCCATGCTTGTAACTGTTGACCGTAAACTTTGCGAGGTTTGATATTTCCTTTAACCCAACTTCAGAGGGTTTTAATGGTCCTTCGTTAAGAGTGCGTTCAACATCGTCTTCCAGGTCCTCTACTAATTCATCCACAATCTCTTCGCCGTCATATCCGTCTGGGAGATACTCATCCGGGTCATCGTATTCTAGTTGGTCCCCTTCGGACTCGGTGCCCTCATATTCTTCAACCTCTTGTTCTAGATCCTCATCAACCTCTTGCTGGTTCATGTTACGGCCAGTTGGGCTAAGATTTGTCACTGGAGACAGGGTAATACCGATTGATGGTGATACATGTCCGTTCGCAAAACGTTGGTTCGCTCGGGCAGCTGGGTGACTGGCAAGATATGAAGCTTCTATGCTGGCGTCAGAGTCCGATTCTACACCACTTAGTTGCGGTGTGGGGTTGATGTGATGTTCGGGTTCGTATCCAGGGGTGGGTTGGCGGGATGCTACGTCAAAAGATGGAAGTTAGCACCTATAATCTTCATCCAGATATACAGTTGACATTTAGAAACCCGTCGTTTGGGCAAGGCAGCGCCTGTTAAAATGCGGAATATGTAAACAAAAGATTGGCAAACATCGAGTTTAAGCCCTTATATAGAGATACGACACAAATGGTAAAATGGAGTTCAATGTATGACCCATTAGAAACACAACACTGGGTGTAAGTCGAGACTCTCAAAAGATCGTCATTGTTCACCAAGTAGTGTTCAATGCATATTTAAACAGCTCACTCAAGAATTGCAAAATATACACAAGTGATAGCAGTTGTTTCACTGCCACTGTGGTAACTAAAGATCCGTGTCAAGTGGTCAAGATATTCTAGAGTGACAACATAACGAAAATACGCAAGCTGATCCACAGTATGCGGTCGTTTGAGGTGGTTTCCACTCGGCCCCCGTACTGAGAAGTCGAGGTTGTGAAAGGTAGCATGCATTCAGTCTATTTACCAGTTTTGTAGACTGACACAACCAAACCGTCAAGCCTAGACCTTGACTCAACAAATTATAGCACGACAAACATAAATACCAGATCACATGGGAAAGGCATGAAAATAAAGCAATGAAAATAGCCCGCTCACCTCTAAATTGATGGAACAATCTCCGTGCTGCTGGAGGTCCAAGAACACCCCCACCACGGGAATGAACACCCTCGATGTCATCGGAACCCACGCCATCATCAATATTGGACTCTTGCCGACTGAATACCCCGCTATCAGTGGTGACCCCATCAGTCTCACTGTGTGTACGAGAGGCTTGCCCACGGAGCGATTGTCCAGATGTAAGTCGAGCCAAGAATGGTGGACGTGGATGTCCACTCGAGCCCTCATCATTAGAGTTTGACCCGGTGCGACGGGAGGACGCCCGGGTTAGTCGATTTTGGACAGGCATCAAAATAGATACTGTGGGGAAGGTAGTTTATATGAAAACTGCTAGACAAACGATAGTCGACTCGGTGTAGGTGTTTCGGTGTGTTTAAGTACCTTTCGAGTGAATAATGCGTTGAATGGTGACCTTGTGAACGTTAATTTTCAACATGCATATTTACTTGTGTAGCCATCGCGCGTCTGCACTTGGCAAGTTGTCAGGGTAAACAGGGAAGAGCTTGTATAACCCCAATGATATCATCATGGCCAATCAAAAGTAGCTACAGAGATTATCACGTGATCGTGAATTTGTCGTCACTAGGGTATACAATATCAAGAACCCTTCATCTGTGCTGCATTTGAATGCTCAATGAACTTCAATTGACGACAATTGTGAGGAGATGATTGAAATTTGGCTTCAAAATCGAGAGACAAGATCAAGAGAAAACAGGATCACCCCAAAAATTACTGTGAATAACGTGGTCTATTTACCGACCATGATTTACCAACTATAAAGATCCAAAATCAACGAATATGACGAGGATTCCGTTATATTTGGAAGTCGAGCAATTAGCTTTAAAATATAGAAACAGAAGACACATGAGCTCGGAAGATGTAAAAAAGTGGGCGCACGTCGGATATCCCAGAATTGACGTCAAAAGTAGACGGAATCCTTTTTTACGGGTGGGTGGCTACCACCAAGATGGAAATGGAAAATGATTGGCTGGAGAGACGCATCATGGAATGTGGAAGAAATGGCATGACGACATAATGGAGCGCAGGACGTCGTGTTAGCCGTAGTAGTGGATCCGTGCTTCAACCCATTTGACACCCGAAGATTTCCCTATTAGACTTTCTTGGACAACGAAGGAAGGCAAGAATCCAAGTTCACGAGCTGCAAAAAGCAGATTCGGACTTCTGAAGATGTAATTTACGAGGTATTCAGTAGATTATCAGTGAGGTTTATCACATGTAAGAATGTCAGGTTTGGGTCAAGTGCGTACAATGTGCACTCTGAGTCCAAATGGTCAACTGATTGTTGGCTGACCGGCACCTGAATATCATGGCCCGTTATCCCCGATATGAGTATCTTTGATGGATCTGATCTTGCTCCAAGACATGTTTTAGCACACTGTACCAGATAAATCCGTGTACAGGACATGACTGGATTCTCTTGACACTCGCCTCGAATATTGAGACCGAATACAGAATATGGTCTGTTAGCTGCAGCATAAGTATAAGCAGTCACGGATAGATTAGGCGTCTTCGAAACTACAGTAAAAGAAATGTTTGGGCGTACACAAAATATATTGAGCACATCATCAACCAAATACAGAAGTCCAAATTGTCAGTTTCTCACAGGTGTTAGACAAGTATTGGCGGTCTGTACATAGCTCTAAATGCGTTGGCTGGTCAAGTCACATGGAAATGTCACTCCACAGACACGGAGGCAACACCACAATTGATGTTTATGACCGGGTGCTCAACTCTTTGAACTGAAGTAATCGTGACAATGGATGGGAAGTACAAGACTGGGTCCGTGAATCCCAACGCTGTGGCAGCCGAAAGTGGGGTTACAGTCGGTGAGATGTGGAGGCGAGAAAATAAGGCGACTGATGACTTGTGGACCAAGAGGCAAAAATTCTAAATCACCGACGGAGGGAAACGGGGTTACTTGGGATTCTGAGCTAAAAAAAATGTTTCAGTAGTGTGCTGTGAATGAATAGTAATCAATTGCCACTTGCCCGAGGAAGTCGGTACCCTAAACAAAGTATGGTGATGCTCCATGTAAATAATTTGTTGTGGGCCGAGCCAGTGCGTTGAACATTCGTGAAGAAAGGATGAATAAAAATACAAGAGGAGAATTTGTTGACTTTATGTAGGCTACTAAAGAGTCTATGTCAAACCGTTGAGATATGCCTAGGTCTGTTGATACCGAGTCTAGACAATCTGCATACGCCCGTCGCTTTTCCTGTCTACTTGAACTGTTTCAACACCATCTGCACAAAAGCCGCAGTCATTATGCACAGTTGTTTGTGCAAAGCAAGTAGCATGACTCGCTGTAACAGACCAATAGAATGCTAGCCCCGACACGAGTCAGAAGATTCTAATCATACAGAACACACTGATGCAAGTTGTTATATAGTGGTAATGTCCTGGCAAACAGGGCCCTACTGCCTTCCAAAGTAAGCAGGGGCTTTTCTACAACTGGCTAGATTTTAAAGTGGAGAACTGACTCGGTCGCAAGATACAGAGATTTGATTGGTCAATAGGACACGCTTTTGTCATGGGTATCTGTAGCGATTTCCACTTCATGTCTGCCATTACAAAAAGCTGATTTCTCCGTAGTGGCGATAAATATAAGCTCTAGAGAGACAAATTCACTGTTTTCATCTCAAGTAGTCTATACGAAACCCTTAAAACACATCAAATACATCGATAGGCTAAAGACGGTTACTCCACGGGACGGATAGACGGAATAAAGAATCATCCCATTGACATGGCTTTCGCTCGAAAGTTATGAAAACTGCAAGATAATTGCCTGAAGTTCACGCTTGGACTTTAGAGTACTATAACGGTCTGTCTAGATTCTGTTCCACTTACTGGAAATCATCCAGCTGCTTCATAGGCTTAGTTATCAATGCCAGTATTTCGTCGAATTGGCCCGCTTATATCTAAAAATGGCCATGTGCATGTTGGTACGATATCAATCGACACCTGTAGAGGAATGTCTATATACACGATTGTAGCATCGAAACACCCTACAGGATTTGGTACATAATGATGGCTACCATTTGAATACAACGCCATGCCCTAAGAGTGGTGGCAAGATCTCAATTGAACCCGCCACGGGAAACATGGGCACCTGTTTATCACCTAACTGCACAGCCAATTCGGTACATGTTCAGTCCTTTTCATGTTTCGAACAGCCCCCTTATACGAGTCAGCCGTTCTGTCTAGCCAATTATAGCCTTCCATGGATTTCGACACCCCCCAAATGATTTCCAAGATTGCCCACATTTCATCATTTTGAGGAAACCCAAGCGGAAGCTTCACATGCATGCACATTTATCATCCTGGAAATTCTGTCCTGCCGCATGAGTCAGTTTGCCTTTGTTTATATCATGATATTTCGCCACGAGGCACATTTCTTCATTTGACTATTCTTTTTAGAAGTCCGAAGACCATGTTGTTGTATCATCATCACCAGATCTCGACATCACACACCTAAAATGGATTCTTTTGTTTTCTATTGACACATCATTCGTTTTGATTAATTTCAACTTTGAGAATCTTTCAGCAACCACCAAAAGAAAAGCCACGGAGCACTAAATATCATCCGTCGTCATTTTTTCAATGACAATCACGACCAAGAAAGGCCGCAGTTATGGGAACCAACCAGTACTGTAACCCATGGAACTCAATTCTCGAAATCCCAAAGGAATCACCTGTTCCAAACAATTCGTTTTCGACGGAATTTCAAGTTACTACTGTTAAATCAACCGCTGAATAAAACAGATCCATCACTTGGAATCACATGGATATGCTCCTCCCCCGGTGTGCCTAGCCAACAATGGTGATAGCCACGGAAGTTACACTCCAAATAGCCCGCACTGTTTGTTTCAAAGGCACTGAAATTACGAACCCAAAATCCCTTATTAGCCTACAAGAAGGATATCTCGGGATTACGTGCCATGAAATCGGACTGTGGGAATTGGTATTCCACCCTGTTCCGGTACGGTCAATCGGTTTTCTTTCATACGCACTTTCAATTCCTGCGGGTGTTTGTTTTGCTGCACCTAACCAACCGTGCTCCGCAAAAAGTGAGCTTCCCGTATAGGTCTTTTTGCTTACTCGATTAGCTCCGGTTCTAACACGGCAGCGGGCCATTCATTACCCCCACTACTGGTGGTTAACTTTCCCCTAGCATAGCTCATAGAGCCACAGGGGGGTTAGGCTCAAAGGCTCGCCCTGCAATGCATTCTCTCAATTGATCTCACCATGTACTCAACTGAGATAAGATGGATGCTACTAAATAGCAACTCTCATCAGCCTGCCATACCAGCCTCAGTCCATTAGTACTCGTCTTGGACTGTAGAGCGTGATGTGAAACATGACTTTGGAAGGCGAGTCATGTTGGCGTAGTCCCCCCAATATACACCGCCGTTATCCGCCACATGCCGTCCTTTTGTCATCAAGATACCGTGGTCTTGCTCAAACGACTCTATCCCGACTCGTTAGTCATCATATTCAACGCTGCGTATTCGCCACTCACCTGCCGAGGGTGTTTATTGTCTGTATATCCTTCGGTTTCTTGTCAAATGTACAACCTTGGAAGCGCTATGGGTTATGCGTTCTCCGCTATTTCTCCACACCACACTAACAAATCGGGGTTTTGCGTGTGTTATGCGGTGATGGCTTACCTATTTCCTGAACACTCCACTCGGACCACTGAATCTTGGCCCTCGTCACGACCATATCCACTGTTGTTCCACTCAGTCACCATTTTTCCAACTTGGCATCCAACATTGATACAACCGTTGCCGTATTGTTTTGTAAGTTGATATCTCGCTGTATCCGACCCTTGTTATCGAGGATCTTGTCCTTGCAGTGCAAGTCATGACACGATACTCCCCATACTTTCCGAATCCCTTGCGGCCTTGCTGCTATCCCCTCTCATAGCGCTGACGCCGTGGGGCTTCAACAAAGTCCACACTGGTATCGCCATTAAGCGAGTAGTTACCAATCTGTGGAACTACTGGACCTGTGTGGTTGCTTTAGATTGTCCGTGTTTTCCAATTTAGACCCCATCTTTCTTGTCGACTGTACCTAGAGTCCCATCGCAAAAATTCTTCGTTGATGTCATCCCCACCTGCCGGTCTTCTCATCGCCTTCACCTGACACGGTTATCCTCGAACACGCTGCCATCGTCAACCATAATAAACACTCCCTCCTTTCGCCGCTCTCCACTTGTACCCGACTTTTCTGTCTTCGACATACGTACATGGCCATCACGGTTACTCACCCAATTTTCCGGCAACGCTGTTGACTTTGTTTAACGGAAATCGAGCAAAACATACTTGCAAACACACTCCATTCGACGAAAACCAGACGCTACTAGACGCCTGGTCGTATCAAAGCATTGAACCCATCCACTGAGCTGATCATGCTTTCGTCGCAGTACACTACTCTCGACAACAATCAAACACATTCTCACCTATCGGCCGGATTCCTCTATACTCGTCGACACCCTATTGACCGCTTCGCGGAGTGCGTCGGGGAAGAAGAACGCATGTATACTTCTGTCGTGAGTCATGCTCTTGGAATGGCTAGTTATGCATCTACCCTCCGGACTCTTTCACATCACGAGACTAGGATAATCATCTAGTTAGCCCACGTTGAAGCTGTTGGTAGTTCCACACACAATGGCGTGGTATCCCTCATGCCAATGAGTTGCAAACTGCGCTGCCTACTTGGAGACTGCTGGATTGTCAATCACGACGCATACGCACCAATGTGATTCGGTAATTCCATAATTTGCTCTGGCGTTTTCCAAGATTGTCTCATGTGCAATAAGCCCAGTGACCAGTGAGTACTTCGCGGTTTGTGCTTACCTGACTCTTAACCTATGCAGTCCCAGTGATTCTTTACAAGACCACCATGGTACTGTCAATCGTGTTGTTCGGCTACTTCTCCGTCTAGTACATAGTACTGTACGGCTATTATAACACACCTTTATACCAATCTGCGCATTTTCCATAGGAAGACAAAGCGCCAAAAACCTCTGTACAGCTTTCCATTCCTCGATCAGCATCTTAGCACATGACAGTCATCAGCCATGATGTCTAGCTGTGGTCACCGGAGATAGGTGTTCTTGGCTTTCGACCCACCGGCCCAGTGCGCTATAAACTTGCTTTTACAGCGAACTTTCAGGCTTGGTAGTCCAGCTTCAGTGCTAGAAGTCCACTGGGATGAGTGTCTATGTATGCCTGTTGCCACTATTCGCAGATTTATAACCTTGCCACCGACATGGCCACTGATGGAGGCCTGTGGCCTAAAACGTCGAGGAAGATGCTAGTGCATACTGTTCTCGGCTTCCCCTGTTGGCCTTTATCATCTTTTGCCTTGACTGTTGTCGATACCTTGACTAGGCAATTTTTCCACATAGGGTTGTTGCCGTTACTTATTTACCTCTACCGTCGTTTTTCACGGGATTCTCCAACCGCTTCGTCGTCGTTAATTCACTTTCGGCAGCTTACTCCAATCAAACTGTTCCGTGGCCAACAAAAACTCTTCCAAAGAGTGCACCACCTGATATCAAAATCTGTCATTCTTTGTTAGCCAGGCTCTATTTCAGTGGCGTAGGTCACTTTCTTTGTTAATTAGCACCGACCATTCTACCAAATTTGTTGTTTTGGCGCTGCATATTTTGTTTCTGCACCGACAAACTCGTCGTAAAAGAGCCGGCGTGTTGTCAAGTTGGGTTATGTCTAGCCGCAGAATTTCTGCGCATAATTGCACCGTTGAAACGCTGTGAAGTACTAAACTGTAAGCGTTAAACACATCTCCGGTTACATGCTCTCGCGCATTTGACCCCTCTTACCACTGATATATAGCAAACCATTTTCCCGTCATCTGGACGTACACTCGTTAAACTGAGGCCACCCGTACCCAGTCTTTCTTTTCTTCGTGCTGTATCTAGACGACGTAGAGCTCTGGACACAGCAATCCAACGTGATCCTGTTTTCTTCTTTCCTGCCGTCATTGCGTCACTGCCGAAATACTTGATTGAGCTTTAATTGAGATAGAGGTTCTCTTGCCCCGCAGTCGATGAGTTGTATGTGTATTCTCTCTCGCTTGCGGAAGCTTCCGGAGAGCAATAAACCGGTTTTCGCTGTTGTCCAGAGTCTGCCTGCCGGGCAGTGGTTACAATACCTCCCATGTCCCGTTCCACCTATCGGTTACTCTTGCTGCTTGTTTAGTTTCTACCTTTGAGGTTCCGCTATTTCATCCCATGTCGCCCAGCCTATTCTGAATAGTTGGTTGTTCACGAGGTAGTCCCTCATCAGTGACCGGTTTTGGTACAACGTTTCAGGCCCTATTACAATAGTGAGGTCTATGAACCTATCACAAGGGACCTACCACCAGGGGCCTGTCTATTCTTTTTTGTTTGTTCATTACCTTTGTGAAGTGCCAGTGGGGCTACTAAAGACTATGCCCATCTCTCGTTAATATTCATTGGCCGGTGGACTTTCCACATATGTGCCAGTCCAGACACAAGTGATACCCAGTACTGACAGTTTTGACCGCCAATTTTGTAGTATTTATTTCCGTCACTTCTATTATCGAATCCATCACCACGACTTCGTCAGACGGGATTCATCACGCCGGTTTCGCCTTTCGATCGTTAGTAAACTGGTCGTTCAAAAACTTGAATCTTTTGGCTACATTTGGCCGTTCCGATTCGATTACACTTACAATATTGGACACTGCCGGCACATTTTACAACCTAGCTTTTGCTACCTCGTCTGCAACCTCGAGCATACAGCCAGATACTAGCCATCCCTGGGCTTGTGTGTTGCCGTTGAATTCAAATTGGAATCTCGGGTGTGTTTGCTTACTGTAGTTGGTTACGTCCCATCATCATCCTTTCATATAAGCAGGCAGTCCTCGAGACCTGGCAAGGTTCTGATATTAGAAACTCGGAATTAGCCTCTAGAATCAGCACAACCACATTTGCACCTTGAGCAAATCGGCTGGAGGTGCTTCTTTTACTATTTGATCAGGTTAGTAGTAGATTCCCTTCTCGATTACCCGAAAATGGCGCCTGGACAGATGCACTCATGGGTGTCAACTGCACCCCGCATCAAGCTGTGTCATTGTTCCTTTCAAGTAGCTTATTTTACCACTGACTAACATTCGTCGTTGTCTTTCCATAGCCGCTAGGATTCAGTTAGACATTTTTGTCTTTGAATTTTCCTGCTTCCTTTCTGGTGGTGTTGTTTCCAGGATTTCGGATTACTTAAATCAAGATCGGGCCTTAACAGGACTTTCCACTTGGTTTTGTTCCGACAGAGTCCTGTGTTTGGAGCAACAGTTCAACCAGCGTAGTCAGTTCGCCCCGTGTTTCTTTCTCCACAGTCGGCGTAGTGTCTCGCATTTTTGGCATCGACTCGTTCATTCTTCGCACGACAACCTGCGGCTCTCTTGGTGCGTTCTCCCTTTTCTCTCGATGTCTGTATATGCATAGCGGGGTCATCCAAGAATAGTACTATAGCCAAGGAGCCTTGCTGGGAGCGAGCAATATCGTGGGCAATATTATGACTGCTTTCTCAGTTTTCACGACGAAAAAAAGTACTGACATATTGTAGTGTAGGCATACCAAATCGATTTGGTTACCCCATCTCCTAAACTTGGCCAGTTTAGCTTGGCTCTTGACTATTACAGTCCGAGGCTTGGTTTTCTGACCGATTTAAAGATCTCCTACGTTTTCCATACCAACGAAACCCCCACATCTGTCCACATTGGACTAGGTTCTCTCGAAATTGTCCAACTCGGCAGCTTGGACTTTTTTTCCTCATTCTCGTACGCTTGTACGTCAAGAAAATTGAGGAATATTTACCCTCTCTTTTTGTTTCTTTTTCCTCTTTTTCGCGCTCTGGTGTACTTGCCCAGTGTGTGTTGCCTTGTTTTGTCAGCATCGTTCAAAACTTTGGAATCTCGCTAAAACAGTCCGGTTTCTTTCTCTCTCGGCACAAGTACTGCCGCATAGGACACCAGTTAGAGTGTTAATTTGTGTTGCGGATCGTCTATCCGTCTATACCCTCAATAGCAGGAACTTGACCTGGGTTGAGAAGACATCTCATTGACGGCTTGAATAAACACAGAAGCCGTCGTGAAGTTCTCGACCCAGTGGAAGGCCCGGTGACATAACAACACGCTCTTTAAAACAAAGGCAAAAAGTAGGTGCATGCAATTGCTTTCTTGTTTCAAGCTGGCACCGGTGATTGACAATCTATATCTGTGCAGGTGGTTTATCGAGCTTTTTCTACTCGATTTACTAGGAAACAAAGTGCCTCTCGGCTTTTAACAACGCTTGACTGCAATATTTACAATCGGGAAGGTTGTATCCGGTCTGTTTGCCGCGTTTGTGGGCTAGCAAAAAACTTTTGATTTTGTCTCCCGCGCCCTCCCTCCTTGGACTTCGAGTCCTTGTATGCAGTGCACAATTATTTTTGATTTAGGCACCTTTTCAAGGCCATCCCCTATTTTTCTCTACTGGTAAACTTGCTATTAGGGCGGCCGATACCCGTCAAACGCAAGTTTAGTGGTTCTAGCAGAGACTTGGAGGAATTTGCACCTTGGTCAAGCTTGCCCCACTTGTAGGTTGGTGTGTGTTCCCCAACCAGTATCGAATTGTCCCGATTAGTCCAAAATCACTAAGACGACCCAAAATGGACAAATCACTGGAAGCAACGTCATTGAGGATGATGGCTGATATGGATGATGGTGGGGACGTTGATCAATTACAACAGCCCGGCCAAGGACAGACGCAGCAAAATCAGAGCTCGCGAGTTTTGGCACCAAGGCCTAGAGATGACGATCCTACATCCAACCCAACCAACGCTGGTGCAGCCGGGACTCCTGGCTTTTCTAAAAAGCGCCCACAAGTGAACCCGCGTGGTGTTGCCACGATGACGCCCGAGCGGTTGGCTCGAAAGCGTGCCAATGATCGCGAGGCCCAGCGCGCAGTACGCGAAAGAACAAAAGCGCAAATTCGGGGGCTGCAAGATGAAGTTTTGGTACTGAAGGGTGACCAGGCTCAGCTACAGCAAGTTCTTCAGGAGAATAGTGCACTACAAGCTGAGAACGTTGCTATCAGACAAGCCATGGCCCATTTAGTACAACAATTAGACTCCCAGTCACTCACTTCACAGCCTGGGACAACACAACTTCAGTCGGACACGCAACATCACGAGCATCAACACCATACCTCACAGGGCTCGTCAGCCCGTTCACCTGCATTGGCAGGGTTCAATGTGCACTCCGGCCATCATGCTCCGGACAGAGGGTCTCCCAGACTCTCTGCAGCCAGTAGTCCAACTTCAGGCCAGAGCCATGGGCCAGCTCTTGCGACGCCACCGTCTAGTGTTTTGCGCGGCTATACAACATCGCAGCATGCAACCGGGTCATCCGGTCATGATTCTTCCTCTGGCGCAAGACAAGGAAGTTATGTCACAGCAACTTCAGCATCACCAATACATCCAAACGAATCCGTGAGTCGTCGCGGGGGTAGTGTGTCAAGTGGTAGTGGCGGCGGTGGCGGTACAGGCTTCCGGGCGCCGTATTCTAATCTTGTTCTTCCTGGAATCGCCGAATTTACTCGGGGCACGCTAGCCAACGGTACTATGCGCGAATCGTCAGCCCGGGACCCAGAAAATAGTAGCGGTGATAGTGAAGACTCTTCCGCACGGTATAGTCGACATGCCCAAGCGCTGTACAAGCAGCGTGACCAAATGGTGCTAGACATGGGGCCGTCAACCACAAGTCATGAACAAGTCAATCTTCAGTTCGTGGCTGGGTCCCATGAGCCCAGCGTTTTTCCATTTGCTATCGGCCATAATGCACCATCGCCCCCTAATGGGTACCGACCCCGGCCAAATCACATGGCACAGGTGTCATCTGCCTCGAATTCAGGCACTGGATCAAGTGGCGAACCTCCACCACTAACCAGTTATGACCACCAACACCCGGGACATCGGCACACAGGCTCTGGGCATATTCACCAGCAACATCCACCACATCGGCGAACCGATCCAGGTACATCATCACCACGGGCATTTGTATCGGCAGTGCGGCTAGCTCTCGATGACTCGGCAAATGCCACGCCGCCTCTGAGCGCATTCGCTACGCCAAGTGCACCCATGCGTCACGCTTTAAGTACGATCAACGTTGCGACATACTTGAACGAAGTGCCAGTAGATCAAACCGCTACTTCGGCGTGCGGTACTGGTGGGCAATTCTCGGGCGAGCAAAATATGAGCAGTACACGGAGCAGCAGTGGAAGCATCAATAACAATAGTGGCAACGGGAATACGGCATCTGATTTGACTGGAGGCACTCATGCAGGCGATATCCCGGATGGCCTGGTGGTCGGTGGAGAGCGTGGAAATGCATCCTCTTCGTCTCGGGCTGCTGGTATTTCCAATAGCAATAGTTCAGCGGAAGATGTTCGGATGCGTGACGCGGGGAACAGCAGCGATGACGCTAGTTCTGGTAGCGATGCCAAAATGTCCACAAACCCAGGTGACATTGAGGGTGCGGGTGACAGTAAGGTCGTCAACACAGGCGATGGCAATAAATGGGCGTCTGGGAAGTCTAAAGGGAGCTCTGGTAGTGGCAGCGACAGCGCTATGGATAGTGCACCGGACGCTGGTGTTAGCTCTCTGTTGACACCGGCCGGATCATCAACAACATGTTCATCTCGGGCAACACCTTCGATTCGCCACATTCACCACGGTCACAACCGCAGCCACAGTCATCTTCACAGCCATGGACACGGCCACGGAGGCTTCTCTCATAACCGTGGGCGTAGCCGCAATGTCAGTGGCAATCGTGGATATCCATCTTCCAGCAAACATCGTGATGGAGATGGAGATGATGCTACAAACGAAGACAAGTGCAGCCCATCGCCACAGCCTTTGTTGCGCCTCAACATTGCACATATCCCGGCCACATGTATGATTGACGAACTACTGCTCAATCTCTTGTCGCGTAATGCCGCTGGCCATGTTAACCAACCTGAAATTGCGTCGTTGTTCAGTCCGGCTATTGCGTCATATGAGACGCTGCGAGAGCGATTAGACCCAGTGTCAGCGGTACTATCAGATATCATTTCGTCATTTGGGACATTTAACAGACTTCCAGAGCGTGTAGCTGTTATGTATTCGTCATTTCTTCTCATGAAGTATCTGGCCAACGCAACAGCAGAGAATTACGAACGAGTACCTAGTTTTCTGCGTCCACTTGAAGAACAATTAAGCATTCCGCACGCCGCTTGGATTGACCTGTTCCCATTTCCTCATGCACGCTTACGTCTGATCAATGACCAACGCGCATTGCGACAAAGTGAGACAGATGGTATAGACAACCCGATGCCAGAATCTTCGTCTGGTCGTGGCATGGTGGCTCCTGGCGAAATGGAGAGCTTTTTTGCCTTGTATCTTGGGTGTCTGAGTATCAATTGGGTATATGAGGATACGGATGTTTTATTGCTTACTCCTGGCAACGATCTTATCGTCAATCCAGTCTTTGATAGACATCTTCGCCGACTTCACAACTGGACGTTGAGCCCTAGGTTCTTGGACAAGTATTCGGAGTTCGGCCCGTTCCTCAATATCAAGGACCGAACTACATGATTCCTAAACTCGGAGACGACGGCGCCATTCCCGCCTGAGTAAAAGAGGCCGAGGAATGCGGAGCATTTGAAAGAGAATAAATGCAGAGAAGCAAAACTTTGCGGTGGTGATTGGTTGTGTGGATGTAAGAGTGGAAAATGGCAAGGAAGAAACATCCAGTGGGATGTTTGGAAGGGGTGGACAAATGTGGAAGTCATGTGCAGTGAAGTGAGAACCTAGTATCTGTTTTTTGTCGCGCAACGCAAGTGAGGGGCTGATGAATCGGCAGATGCAAGAGGACCACTGGAGCAGGAAGTTTGCCCTAGGAAACTACGGTGCATACGTGGATTTCTGCGGGGGTCCGTGATCTTGTTACTGTCTTTGTTTTGTGTCTGCTTTTAAGCTTTATGACGGCGTTTTTTTCTTCGTCTTCTTTCCTTTTGTTCAGCTGACGACGTTTCTTTTTTGTCGTGGTTTGGAGAGACGAGGGGGTTGTTGTGGATGAAGCAATTTACGTCCCAGGTGCGTTGAGGGGATTGATGATTTTATGTTGAATGATTGGTGTTTTTTGTTATGTAGCGTATTAGGTATTTGCAATTGGAATACGATGTGAATATCATTGCAAAAAATGAAGTCGTTGGTTGCTAGTCATGCGTTTGTTTTGTGGTGTGATCTGTATGGTTAACTGATGGGGACGTGAGATATCCGCCCGGTTGGAATCCCACTCATGCATGGCTACAGGTGAAGCTGAAATTTCCCCATGATCTGTTTTTTCCTGGTGGTTTACTGGGGTTACCCCACATTAAATGGAAGGAACCCGCGAAATTCACAACGATGTGTAGTCCATTTATATTGAATAACATGACCATTAAAGCTACCACGTATAAGATGTAAACAACATATCTCATCATAACAACCTTCCCTCCGTTTCCACTTATTCATCAACTATGTTTAAATCAAACAACTATAACAACCCTAACATTATCACAACATACAGTCCACATGACTTCCGTAATTCACTGGAATGAATGCTACAGACATGTTCACCGGGTACTAATCAACCATCTAAACTGCCTAGTCTACCGCCCAGTTATCTCCCCCACAGGGTGCATCGGATTAGCGAGTATCCAGTAACACAATACCTACATCGGACAATTCCACCGTCGACGTGCGTGGCAAGGGTTCCATTGTGTAACAGTAGAGTTATCCCCATAGACCAGACAAATGCTTGAGGAATTCATGAATATATATTTATATTCTCGTAAAACGTAATAATACCCCCGCCGTTACCCGCGACGTCGGGAAGATTGCCCTGCTGGCTTCTTCATCACCCGGATAGATATCTTAGATGATTCCTCCCACGTGGCTGGTTCCGGAGAACAAGAAAACTTGTAAACCGCCATGCCAACACCCATGAACAACGATGGTAACCCCGTCCCATCCGGAACCGTGGTGAACATCATAGAGGAGATTGGCATGTCTCCACCATCTACCCTATCTAACACCGGAGCATCGATTCTGTCGCCCGTCTTGAGAGAATGAAGCATTAACTTGCCCTTCTCTGTAGACGAACAGATAACCCCGAGCTCTGTGGATACAGCGAGACCCACGTCAAGACGGCTGCGGTTGCTGAAGTCAGGGAATGATAGTAGTGGGGCGGTTCCCTTGACTTTTGCGTAGTCGCGGTTATACGGTCGCCGGGGTTTACTTTCTGGGAGAACCTTCTCCTTTTGTAGATACCGTCTATCGTAGAGACACATGCGGCTTCCCAACCCCGAGACGAGAAGCTCATGTTCACTGGTAGAAAAGATTCTGTCGACGGGGGTGCCGTGAGGAAAACTACTCATGCTGCTGGGTGCGCGGATGTCGACACTCCATATCAACCCCGTGGC
Organism: Huntiella moniliformis; assembly: GCA_000712465.1. Lineage (NCBI taxonomy): Eukaryota > Fungi > Ascomycota > Sordariomycetes > Microascales > Ceratocystidaceae > Huntiella > Huntiella moniliformis. The sequence goes on along the minus strand of JMSH01000001.1, from coordinate 620,672 downwards.
GACTGTTGACCCTGCAACGAGCACATTGTTATCTCCAAATAAGTGGTCGTGACAGTGGAGACGATGTGGTTGTGTGTCAGAGGAGGCTTGTCTGAGAGAAGCGGGGCTTCTTAGAACAAATGACGGCTCCGTGTACTGGTGGTAAATTATCAAGCCCAAACTCCCGGCCATTGAGGCGGTATAGGACGAGTTTGGCTGGGCGGCACGTACTGAAGCGGCCATCCAACCGCGCGTGTCTTCTTGGGGACAAGAGATCCTCACAAACCGGTCTATGCTATGTCAGTGTTTCAATACCCTTGATATCTTAAAAGTCACACTTACCACTTAGGACTTCCCGTCGAGGTGCTGTAGGGTCCGTCACATCATCAGCATTAGGCAGATATGCCGATGCCAGCACCGCGGAATTATTTGTTAGTGGCGGACTGAAGTGGACGCCAGCACCATCACTAGTACCATCGATATAGATGGGGCCGGGATTCATGTAATGAAACTGGTGATCATAGGTCAATCTGATAGTTTCAAATTCCGTAGGCAAAATCCGCTCGTTTGCATACTTCATGTGAGCCTTCCAGACGTGCCCATTACATGCTAAAGTCCAGTCAGTCAATTGACATCCATTTCCAACTGCTCATACAGCACTCACCTGCATAAACAACAGATTTATCGGGACTTCCACAGTCACCAACCCAAAATGACGGGAGATTGGCCTGTCTATTCCGATCATATCCCGCAATCACCACACTCTCATCGTCCCCACCCAGCCACTCTCCATCCATCATACGGACCCGGCCCATGGGCCGAAAATCCTTAGCCCACATCTTAATTCCGCAATCCGCGGCAGCGCGACCCATATCCTGTTTCTGAAACCAGCCATGGCGACCCATCCCAAAGTCCGGGCCAAGCTCCCGGCCAATAGAAGACCCGGCCGAGATGTATGCGGCCAAATCAAGTCTCTTCACATGGGCCGCCCGGCGTTGTCGTTGCCGGGAATCCTCCTTCTCTTGCTGAATCTGGTCGTTTCTCGCCGCGACATTCCTCGAGCTGTGCAGTGCATTGTCACCGTCAACAGCCTTCTGAACCTTGAAATAGCGCTTCTTATCGGGGTCTGGAAAGTGTTAACGGCAACGACCTACGCATGTATCAATGAAAATATGCACTCACCATAGAAATACCCTGGAAGTTGCGGTGCCTGGTTAGGAGCCATCTTGATGGTAGAAATATTGTTTGTATTGATTTACTCGATGATTTCGATACCATTAATCGATAAAAATAACGGATTGAATTCGGACTAGTTTGCAGAAAGATATGTGTAGACGGGAAGCTTAGGATGGAAGCAATGACAAGGGTCGAAATGGCCACTAGATTTAGATATGTCTTCAAAAACGCACAAAATCGAAAATTAACATAGGTTCTATCCGAATGCGGGATCACGACATGGGAAGGCACTGGCGATGATAAGAGCCAACATGAAGAGGGTTGATAGAATCTGAACATACAATTAATCAGCACGAACATCCAAGTCTCAGATAAATAAATCAGTAAAATTTTCGCTGTCAGAAATCATAGCATTAACTCAAATGAAACAAAAAAAACTACATCCGTAAATAAATCGAATACTAGAAAATGTCAACAACCAAAAGGTTACAATGTATTAAGCATCAATCAAACATCGTGAGAGCCTCTAATGACCCGCAAAACCGGCCGTCTATAGCAAAACAAACTATAACAAGCAAAAGTAGTAACAACCACAATCCAGCTCCCTACGATGGAATCCAGTAGTCACGAAAGACTCATGTCACATTACAAAAGGGAGATCAGGGTTTGGAAGAAAGAAAGGAAAGATTAATTAATTATACTAGAACAAATTTTTCTTGGTCTTTGTTCGTTCGTGTCGGTCGTGAACTTTTTACGACGACTTCTCGTGCTGAGTAGACACACGCTGGAGGGAGACAACGAAGTCTTCCAGCGAGCGCTGCTTCTGCGAGCCCTTAACGGACTTGCCGTGCATGAGGTTGTCGAAGCCAACAGAGTCCTCAAGCATGTAGTAAACACCACCCATGACACAGAAGACACCGAAGGAGAAGATCCAAATACGGACAACAGCAACAATCGAGGTCTGCTCGCCGTGCTCGAACCAACCCCAGATGCAGAAGCAAGTGGCGAGGATATCGACAACAAGGATAGCACCAGACAGCTGCCACGAGGGGATGGAAGACCAGAAGGGACCGGAAGCACGGGTGATGAAGATCAACCAGTTCTCAGTGAGAGAGATCTGGAGGAAAAGAACCTCATCCATGTTACCGAAGTTCTGGACGATACCACCATCCTCACCCTGAGCGTACATGGTGGTGACAGTGATCCAGGTACCGACAGCAAGGACAATACCGAGAAGGATGGACATACCCCAAAGCTTGGGGAGGTTCCACTTGACGGGGACCATGGAGTAGGGAGCGTTGTCGTAGGCAATGGCAAGAGTAGCAATGTCAGCGAAGATGGCAATGAAGACCACAAGCTCAATGTTGAGCGAGCGGTTCATGATGGCAATCCAGAGACCAAGGTAGATCTCAAGGTGGATGGACAGAGCAATACGGTAGACAACGTAGGCGTACATGCGGTGGAAAATCTGGCGAGAAGTCTTAAGGGCATCAATGATGGCACCGAGACCAGGGGCAAGGAAGACAATGTCGGCAGCGGAGCGAGCGGCGTCAGAGGCACCCTCGACGGCGATACCAGTGTCGGCCTTCTTCAGCGAGGGAGCGTCGTTGACACCATCACCGGTCATACCAACAAGGTAGCCACGGTTCTGGAGAATCTCGACGACGTTGTACTTGTGCTGGGGGAAAACCTCGGCGAAACCATCAGCAGCCTCGACGAAATCGTAGATATCGGAACCGGACATGTCACCACCACCGCCAAGACCAAGGCGCTCAGCGTTGTAGACGTTAGTACCAAGACCAAGCTGGCGAGAAGTCTCACGGGCAATACCGACGGCATCACCAGTAAGCATCTTGATGGACAGACCCATGCGCTTAGCCTCGTTGATAGTGCGAGCAGTGTCGTGACGGGGAGGGTCCATGCAGGGCATGATACCGAGAATCTCCCAAGCACCACCCTCACGCTTGCGGGCAACACCGAGCGAACGGAAACCACGGGTAGCGAACTCAGCGACCTTGTTCTTGTAGTCGTTCTCAATGTCGGCGGGGATGGGGTGGTCAGCGGCGACAGTGGACAGGACGAAGAGAGGAGCACCCTTGACGCAAGTAATGCGCTCACCCTGGGGAGAGATGACAATGGCGGTGACCTTCTTGGAGACGGGGTCGAAGGGGAAGAACTGCTCAACGGTGTAGCGGGAAAGGACGGACTTGGCACGGGGGTAGAAGCGGAGAGACTTGAGGAAAGCCTTGTCGATAGCATCAATACCCTTCTTCTTGCGGGAAGCAGCAAGGCAGGCAGTGAGCATCAGGTCATCATCCTCAACACCGGCGACGGTGTAGGGCTCAGAGAGAGACAGCTTGTTCTTGGTGAGGGTACCGGTCTTGTCAGAGCACAGAATCTCAACACCAGCAAGGGATTCAATGGCGGACAGCTTCTGGACAATAGCCTTCTTCTTGGCGAGGTAGGCAGCACCGACAGCCATGGTGGTGGTAACGACGGCGGGAAGACCGACGGGGACACCAATGATGGTAATGGCCAGGGTGAAGCGGAGAATCTCGACAATGGGGTTGGAGCGGTAGAAGGAAGAAACCCAGGCAACAAGGAGAGTCATGATGACAAGAACAAGCAGAATCGTACCAATGCCGTTAAGGACCTCAGTGAAGTGACCCTGGCCACCAGCAGCGCGGTTAACCAGAGCGGCGGCGCGACCAACGTAGGTGTTGTCACCAGTAGCGGTAACGACCATGAAGGCCTTACCACGCTTGACAGACGAGGAGGCGAAGGTGTTGTCACCGTTGCGCTTATCGACAGCGAGAGACTCACCAGTGATGGCAGACTGATCAACCTGAAGGAAAGCACCCTCAGTGACAATCTTACCGTCAGCGGGAATAATGGTACCATCCTCAATCTCGAGAATATCACCGGGGACAACCTCAGGGGCCTCAATCTCCTTGAGGGCACCGTCACGGAGGACGACAGCCTTAAGGGCAAGAGTCTTCTTCAACTCCTCGACAATAGAACCAGCCTGGAACTCCTGGACGAAACCGACCATGGCGTTAAGAAGCAGAAGACCGCAAATGACACCGAAATCAACCCCTGTTAGATAGTGTGTTAGTATGTATACCCTAATAGTGTACCTTTGGGTTAAATCGGCCGGAGCGAGCAAGCGAATCCACAATTTTAGCGTCTTCCTCCAAGTTACGGCCCTGAAAAAGTGAGAAGTAGTGCAAAAAATGCTATCAATGCGACGTCCCGTTCCGGAATCATCCTGTAGTCCAGGGGAATGCCCTGATAAGGAACAGAAGGAATTTCCGTGGGAGCTCACTGTAGCATTCGGCAAAATGGCTCAAATCATCAAGACACAGACCTAGAGAGAAAAGCCGCTGCAATCGGATGTCCTGCTCGCAAACTGGCACGATTGAAATAACCGAATATGCGGGTAGTTGAAAACTTACAGTCCTGAAGACCGGCGCTGTTGAAATTGTTAGCATAATGTTCAATGGTTCGGTAAGATCATTTCTCCATCTGACAGCACACGTGAAAGACCCTGTCAGATCTGCCAGGAGCGCCCGTTTTTAAAGCGGTCACTAGTGGCAGATTCTGGAGCTAAGGCCAAGCAGCTCGTCAAGACCAAAAAAAAGTTTCTCGATCAAAACGAGTGTGCGCTCGCAGGTAGGGGTAAATGGCGGGGTGGTGAAAACTTACGCAAGGATGGCAGCAGCCTCCATGACGAACTGAATGGGACCAACGAAGAAGCCGAAGAACTTGAGGATCTGGTTCTCCTTCTCCTCCTTCATCTGGTTAAGACCCCACTTCTTCTTGCGCTGGGCAACCTCCTCGGAGGTAAGACCAGTGACAGTGCTGGTCTGAAGCTGATCCTCGGGGACGACACGGCCACCAAGACCGTGCTCATCCTCCTCATCTTCCTCATCATCACCACCGTCGTGGGACTCGAGCTCCTCGATGAGGGCATCCATGTCCTCATCTTCCTCCTCATCGGCGCCCTTGGCAGGGACGTCGACGGGAGGCTTTTCCTCAAATTGAGGAAGGCCGGCAGACGTAGAGTCGGCCATTGTGTGTGTTTATGTGTAGTGTATGTGGAAAAATTAAATTACTGTAGAATGGATTGGTTAGTTGGATGTCAGAAAACAAAGTTTGAGTAGATGCAGTGATGAAGAACTCCAGACTAGAAGTGGAAGTCGGAGTGGTTACTGTGGAAGTACCGAAAAGGAATGAAAGCGGGAAGACGGTCCGTTATATATAACAAGACGAGTCAACCGTATCACTCAAATTCCTTGTTCGGGAACAACCAGGGAGATGCAACCAACAACCAAAAACAACCAATCCGGAATGTCCCAAGGCATGCAGGCAGTGTTGAAGGGATATCAAGGCATGAATAAGACGAAATAGTGTATGATGTGAGGCGGGATGGAGTGGTGGAAAAGGAATAGTCGTTGGTGTCACTGTGCTTATTCTTCGATGAACTCCAATCAGATAGCTACCTGATTAAAGCCAGCAAAAAGGAAAGACAGAACAGTCAAGTCAGGTAACAAGTGATGATAGTGTTGAACAGTGATGATGGTGATGATAGTTGATAATGATTATAATGATGCTGGGGAGTACTCACAAACACCGCACAGAATGAGGGCCGGAGTTGTCAGGACAGTGAAGTCTTTATCAAACGTTCCGTGGGTGAAGAGAAAAGGAAAGAAGAACGTCCGGAAGTCTGGGGAAGATCAGGTCTTATATATTACTTGGACCAATGTGGGAACTCACACGCTTGGCTAGTTCCCTTTGGCTTTTTCGCTGTTTCTCTCACAACATTGGAGGTGGGACGGGACCTGTGAAAGCACTAGTGCTCGAGCCGCTCACAGCTACAGTACGACATTCCGTCCAAATTGTGAACTGGTTCTGTTCTTCTGATTCCAATGGCAGGGCCACTGGCCACCGTAAATTCCCAGGCGTGTATCCAGTGTAAGTTAGTGCCCAGTAGTAGCGGCAGAACAGTAAAGAGCCCCCCC